>OY294070.1:117454702-117893144 GCA_958510875.1 Endomychus coccineus
CAGCATATTACCGGAGGATAGATATGTGACGTTACTACGCTAGTGTATCACCCTGTATAATCATTAACGATAAAATGTTAGTTATTTGCGTTTAAAAGATATCTCTGATTTCAATCAAAATCACTCCAGCGGAATTGATCGTTGTTTTACATTAAAGTTGTTTGCACACTGTTTGAAAAGAGGTTATAGGTACCACGTTCGCAATGCTACGGTGATCGCTAAATCTTAAGTAGGCGTAGGAAATCTTACCAAACAAGCAATGAGCAAGTTACCTATCTGGTTTCGCGAAAGGAGATAAATCATATTACATGTATTGAAAAATTCATCGTTCCAATTCTAAAAAAGCTGGCTTTGTCTCTAATCGTACATTACCTGATGACTATATGTCAGTGTATAATGTCCATACTATATACTATAGTATATTTATCTATTTATCAACAATGGACGTTGAATAATTATTTTATATCCAGTTCTATGACAAACGATTCAATGATGGAGAATGAATAAATCAAATACTCGACAAAATAATGCAAGGTGTGAAAAAAATATAACCTACCCAAGAGGTTGATTTTCATCCAAAATACATAGCTATTATCAAAAACGATATAGTGTTGGTATTACAGGAGAGGGGAGGACATTTTCTGCTAGACATGTTCCACATGAGTAAGAACAATTATGAAATCAAAAAAATAAATGCTATGTAATTTTTCCAATCAAATCTGAGAAACAGATGAAATTGTTCAACTTGCTAGTGTTCTCATGTAATTTGGAGAAATAAGGATTGTTGAAATATGACAAAGCTACTGGAGAACTTTGGAGTGTCTGAAAATTGTACTCTTTATACCACTAGAATAAAGTGCCAGCTTGTAGAGGTTTGTAAGGGTTACAATTTACTCTTACTAAAGGATAAACTAAAAGCTCTATTTTATCACTTGGTTGCCGACAGCTACAGTGAAGATGGTCGTGGGTTATAATTTTAGATGTTTGTACATCACAAGTAAATCAGCGACTCCTAAATAATCTTTTCCACAGCAGACTCAAATCACCTCAATACACTTCTTGTTGAATTTTCCACAACACAAAAAAAAGGAGGAAGAAGAAGAAGAACCCTGAAATCACGATATGTTCAAACCTCTATTGTTCTATTGTCGTCAGAAAACAGACATGAACAATACACATAACAATTGTTGAACAATGTAGGACTAGCCTATGTTTTGTCAGATACCACCTATGAAGGCAAATTAATTCCTGAAGTCAGTGAGTAAATCAAATGGAATTACAAAGATAGTTACCTCTATCACGATAGGGTTTTCCTTCAAATAGGACAAACTTCACTATCGTTCACAACCAGCCACGTCGAAACTAGATTTATATCCCCTAAGGTACATTAATTACTCAATTAATCTCAATTATTCCAATCCAAATTAATAATCGATGTTTTTGTTTTCAACGGAAGAATATTCCCAGAATTTGGTTCCAAATACAAGCTTGGTATCACCTCCCTGTTGAAAAATAACCTAGCGACGCACTTCTCACTTGAACGATTGACCAGAAGTAATCGCCATTTTCTCACCTTTCCGGCGCTTCAATGTCTGTCTCACAGAACAACCTCAAAATAGAAGCCGTAACTCGGATCTGACACCGAACAACCATGACCCTTAGAATATACGGTCCATGACTCTTAGAATATACGGTCCAGCATAGCTGACGTCACAGGAGTTAACCGATTGTACTACAGCGGCCATTTCTAAGCCGTTAAGTGGAATTTACACGTTACAAATTCGTGATCGAAGGTGGTATGGTAGGGTGAAATTATACCATCGGACATTTTATGGATTTACATACACATGGAGATAACTATGGTACATAATTATCAACTAGTTTATGATTTATTAAGAAGTGATTACTGATAAGTCTAAGTGATTATTGATAAGTGATAACTGATTACGGATACCCTATTCTAATCTATAAATACTTTTCCTTCTTAGTGATCATACATCTTGTTGTTACTTGCTCCCATGACATTCATTCAGGTCGATGTTGACATGGAATGATGTATTATAATAATGTAACCTTGCCGAATCACCAACAGTATTGCACATAATTTACTTCGCATGTTACGTCAACCTCATAATATAACTTGATGTAAAAATGTAAGCAATTGAACAAATAGTGTAATCTTCGCAATTTAACCAATTTAGGATTATGGAAGATAATTCCCTTACTATTCCATTACACCGCCAATAAATGAAGACCTGGCAAGAATTATGAAATGAACATATATCATAGTAAAGATTAATGCAACCAAAAATCGAACTTGTATTTTCTTCAGGAAGACGGATCCTACAATCCCAAATATGATGATGTCAGGTACAACTATGAACTCCTCCATATCCGTCCTCGGTATCACTATCAACATCACCATGAAGTGAAGTCCATTGTGAAAACTGCTTCTCAGAAACTTGATTTTCTACTCCGTGCCAAGAGTTACTTTACACACCAGCAGCTCAACATGATCTGCAAAGCACATATTTGACCTGTCCTGAAGTACTGTTCAAACGTTTGGAATTTAGCTTTAAAACATATGCATTGGATGAATATGCATAACAAACACATTTTTGTGTTAAGTCAATATACAGAGTTAAGATTTCTCTAGGTCGAACGGTGACAACACGTCTATCAGTTCCAGTCAGCTGTTTCGCTTTTCTCACAAGCTCATTAGTGAAACGAGTAAGACGATGAAGTCACTATTCGACCATCTCCGTCAGAGGTATAGAAAACCACATTTGGAAATGGTAGATCGAAACGCCATCTACCAGATTAAGGATGTCCCCCTGGAAGAATTATTCACAATAGAACACATTGATTGAAAGTTATTATTTGTTTCAGAGAAACGACGAGGAAAGTGTTATACCAGGTGGCTTTACCATTTCCAAATGGGGTTTTCTATACCTCTGGCGTAGATGGTCGAATAGCGATTTCTTCGTCCTTCTCGTTCCTCTGATGAGCTTAAGAGAAAAACGAAACAGTTTCCTGGGTCTAACAGACGTCCATGTTCGACCTAGAGTCTAGGATTACTCCCAGAAACTTCAGCGAGCCTTTGAGTTGCAGGATCTTGCCAGAGAAAGTAATCTCTGACAATGTGCTCAACTTACCTTTACTGGTAAACAGTACAATTTCCGATTTGTCAGGATTGACCCTGAACGCCTCCATGCGGCACCAGCCTTCCGCTATGCTGAGTGACGTGTCTTGCAGCTCGTACAGCGTTCCCAAATGCCGCCCGCAGGTGACGCCTCCCAAGTCATCGGCATAGGCTTGGGCATAAACCCAGCCTCTTCCAATTCCTCCAAGAGTTCATCGACTACAAGACACCACAGAAGCGGACTACCTATGTTGGACCGATTCTATGTTTCCCAGCGGCTGAGCAGATAGACGCGACGGACGTGTTACCAAATACTCTTTCGAAATACATTAGTACCCCCCAGGGCGTGTTCCTCTCGGGCCATAGCACCATCTATTAGTGTGACTATATGATGCAAGGCCGTTTCAGTCGGGAGGCCAACTTAGTAGGCGTGTTGACGACAGTGTAAGGGATAGGCCTTCAAAGGGCCATCTCTCAAGTGTCTGTCAATCAGTCTCTCCATTGCCTTTAATAGAAATGAGGCTAGACTAATAGGACGGAATGCCTTAGCTTGGGTATTATTAGTTTTACACGCCTTTGGAATGAACACGAATTTCACTGTCATAGCTTTGGAATAAAGCCAGTGGCTATGCAAAATTGGAAGATTTTACCAATAGCTTGATGATGATTTCCTGACCCTCTTGTAGTAGGGTGCAAACCCAGATATGGCTCACTTCACCATGTCATAATTGACTATGTCAGAGGACAGACGAAAGTCACCATTACATCGATCCATCGACTCTTTTGGTTGTCAGATCTCTGTCTCCAGAGTCAGGAAAATGAATCGGCACTAGGTGTTTCCGTGTCTCCTCCGGAGAGGTGGTGTACTCACCACTCAGAAAAATCACCAATCCAATTCTGGCTCTGTTATGTTATGAACGGACTTTGCAGAGTCTTGCTGCGTTTTGATCACTTGCTGCTTTAGCGAAAGAGGTTTTCTATACCTCTGGCGAAGATAGTCGAATAGCGACTTCATCTTACTCGTTCTACTCATGAGCTTGTGAGAAAAGCGAAACAGCAGTTATGTATTTGCTGTTTCCAGATTCTATTCAGAACTTCTATTGAAACAGTACTAATGTGTACATTTCTACGAAAAATTATAAAACTGTTTTACAAATAATCGGATCCATGATCTTACGTCATACAATCGTTGCTACATCGATATTTTTTTTCCTACAAACATCATTTTCTATCCTCAGCTGCAAACCAATATTTTAATTAAATGTCCACAAGTTACATAATTGTCAGTTGTCAATGAAGTTACTACACCAACTCGTAACTTGGAACGAAATAATGTAAAACTTTACTCTTTTTCAGACCATTTCCTTTTGTTACGATTGTAAAACGAAGATTATATATTTCAAGTTTTAAATCTAAATTATAATTGTTTCAGTGGAAACGACTCATCCTTGAACCCATTGTAAAAAAGTATAAATGTATTACGGTTGCCGTAAACTGTAGGATATGATCTCATTATTATTCATAACATTGTTGGGAAATAAATCTTCTTTTCTGCTCGACGTCTAGTTCTGTGTTATGAAGTAGAAGTCATAACGACCCACTCATTACATTATGTATAACAAAGCTTCTGATGCCTGAATTTAAAATTTAATAGTTCCTTGCCGTTTTTTTTGTCACCTCTGTTCACTGGAACTGTTGACTGCTTCAGGTACAGAGTTAAATAAAAGATCACACATTCAGATTAGAATATGAATTTGGAATGAGACTTGAATGCATTTATATAATACTAACTGATTACCCTGCGCAGGTACTTCAATGTAGACAGTTTTCGATCATTTTTACATGTTACCCTCTACCCACGTTATCCCTAACAGTATTCGAGTCAAACAAAAACTGTAGAACCGAGACTAATATCGATCGTGTTCAATTAGTATTACACAATATCATCACATAGAAGAAAGAAAGACATAAATTAACTATGATCGGTAGATCACTAACTTCCCTCACTGATAGGGACCGAAGATATATTGCAAATGATTAGAAACAGATAAAGACGCGGGAAAACGTTAAATTGCTCTAAATCATCACATTGAAAGTTTATTCTAATTGATAAAATATATCTTTCACAAGGATCTATTCTAGGACCTTCATTATATTATTATACCTACACGGTGGGCCAAAAAAACAGTACAATTTGGAAATATTGATATTTTAGATAACAATTAACGCATTGAAATAATTCTTTGAAAAACAAAATGTTTACAATTTGTAGACTGCAAAAATTATCAATACCAACGTTTTTTATCAACCATATTTCACAATAATGAAGGCTCTGCGAAGACGGGACTTTATAATGCACCACCGCGTAGCATCTGTCGGTTATGCTTTTGTTTTCCAATCAATCTCAGACGTTAGCTGTCACTTGCATCAGTTTACTTTAGTTTTCGTGACGAAAATGGTTCCCCCAAGTCAAGATGATTCATTAAACATTTGTCTAAGATGCAAATTTATCTGTTCGAAAGATTGTGAACAAGTACCCACTAAAGGATTGGTCGGTTACAAACGCGCAGCATTTAATCTCCGAACTAACGTTAATATTAATTGCAAACAAGGATCACGTAATATACGTATTCCTGAAAGGACAGGAGAAGTTCATGCATTAATTTGTAGTCATGAAAGTGTTCTGGTGGACACAAGTTTCAGATATATCAAGCTGGCCCAGCCATTGTAACCCACAACATAAGAATTATGGTAGCAAATTAAAGAATATCAATCGCAAATTTGTTACACAAACATTTTTTATCGCATAAATATTTGAAAAAAGTGTGGTGTGGTGGGCCAGCTATATTTTCTATATGAGATCAACAGAAAAAAAATATCGTATTATTATTTTCAAAACTATGGAGTTTTTCGATGGACTGGGCTGAACTATTTGTTGAAATTAGTTACGCAAAAAAAGAAAATTAAAAATAAGTATGGAGCGCAATCTTGCCAAATGAAGGAATTTCTTATCGTTTGTGGCAATACTTCGATGAAGTCGTTTATAACAGTATTTATTCATTCAAAGTACAAATCAGCTGTTGAACTTTCATCAAAAAATATGAGCCTATGAGTTGGTTGCAAATAATGCCGCATCAAACGAACTATTTTGGACTCTAAGATCTGATTTCTTTAATTTCGCGTGGAATTGATTAGCCCAAATACATGTATTCTGCCTTATCAAGGCAGTAAAAAGGAGCTTCACTGTTCCATAAGATTTTGTGAAACTAATTTGCATCTGTTCCTTATGAGCTGGGTGGGGGCTTGATATCTGACAAGGCAAGGTAAGTTTGACTCTATGTATTCTCAAACTTTTGTGCACTTATCCCCTTCTATGACTTATGGCTTGCGTTCCTTAAACAAGTGTTTGAATTTTCTCGAAATGCAAGAGTATAAACGTCTTCAGTTGTAACATAGTTTCGTTTTTCATTTTTCAGTGATTTTGTCGCCATTAATATGTTATTTATGTTTCTAAATATGTGCACCGAAGGCACTGAGGCTCTATTCGGATATAATTCAACATACTCACTTCTTGCTATAAAAGAATGAATAAACACGACAGTATTCAGTCCACTACTTAGAACATAGTAAATAATTACTTGTACTAGCATTTTTTTTCGCATCTTATATAAACTGACGCAATATCGTATCTTTCTTGTTCTAAATACATGATACAAAGTGTATGATTGTTATTATGAAATAAGTTTTGTTTCCCATGGATACTAGGATGACAATAAAATAACTCTGGTAATGTTCTGGTGTGAAATGACCGAGTTTTTGTTTTAGAATTTCATAAAATCAAATTATTAATTTTTTATTGTTTTAGGTTAGATGATAAGTAACGTAAGAAGTCTTATGTTTCGTAGCCTACTTGAATAATTTTTTATAAAATGCAATTATCTTTAAAATTTGAAAAGATATATATATATATATATATATATATATATATATATATATATATATATATATATACTATGTGCTACATATTTTTGCGAAGCTCTTTCGAATGGAATGAAAATATATAGGATATTCCATTCAAATGAAACATAAATTTAGTTCTGATTACATGGAAGAATAACTACTTTGTTTTTATACCACTTTTATTAATATAACGTGAAAACGTAATTATAGTTTCAACACCGAAGTGCCATTATCAAACAATTAGAAAATTATGTTGTTTGATAATGGCACTTCGGTGTTGAAACTATAGTTACGTTTTCACGTTATTATTAATAAAAGTGGTATAAAAACAAAGTAGTTATTCTTTCATATAATCAAAATGATAAATTACCATAAAGTAACGGCTTCCACCATCGATTTTTAAAATTTAGTTCGTATATCGGTAATAACTGCATTAAAAAATATAGAAAAGTTTGACTAGTATCACTTTTTTCGTAACTCAAGAAACACACGTAGTACCTTGCTCCATATTGGTAGTTCATCAAAATTAATTATTATTATCAATAATACACTTTACACTTTATATTTATATTATTTATATTCTGCTCTGGTGAACTGTCAAAATCATTGACACATAATCAAAGTTACTTTCGTGGAACCACAGAGTAGTCAGTTTTGTTCTAAAGTCTGCAGCATTATGTCACACTTCGATAACGTATGTGACGTCAGTCAAACCTGTACCATACCATAGATCTATTTAGTATGGTTTGAAACGGATATTTCTGCGTCATACCGGAATTTGTTTTGACCAATTATAATACTCATCTTACACTACGTATAGTGACGTAGATGAAAATCTAACGGTTTTCAGAATACCACAATTGATATTTGCAGTTTGCGTAAAATAAGAACTGGAATGAAAATATAGTTCGTGTTCGGGAAGAAACCAATTAATAAAAGTAAATCATACCTTCCCATAACTGATTCGAATATGAATCGCGAATCAATGCATAAATGAGATGACTCACCTGGAACTTATATTTCCGCGAAAGATAATCATGACGTAGAAGAAAAGCGAATGGTGTAAATAACAATTTACCGCCTAGGGATTGATTATTATTGAGAAGAGACACGGCCCAAACAATATAATAATCATTATTGGGTAATTTTTTTGTTCAACTGTGTATAGTTATAAGTAATAAGAGAACGGCGGTTGTAAACCACGAGCGTTCGTAACAAGAGCTCATTTCAGTAATAGACCTATCTATCTACTTACCACGTTTTTCCGGGTAGATAATGGTACATCAAAGACGAAATGAGTATCATATTTTACTCTAAATGAATACGTTAGTACGAGATTGCTTTTCGAAAAACATAATTTGCAGTAGATATTACACTTTGCGAATTTTTTACGTTCAGTCGTTACCATTAAGATTTAAATACGCCCTAAGCGTTCTGAACGATTTCAAATGAAGTTGTATAAGTCGCTGGTAATGGCTGAATGCTCCAGCTTCGTTAATATTACAAGTGGAATCTCATTATTATTTGGTTATAACTTAGAACTTTGTTCTGGGAGGCAGCAAGTATTGATGGGCTTATGACAGGTGTCAGGAAAAGAAACCAAGAAAATATTCGAATGAATATTGGAGTCTTGTGCAGTGAACATTAAGAAGTAACTAGATCGAGTGAAGTGGTGAGTAATGAAAATCGACAACTGTCATAATACAGGGGCGTTTTTCTTTATTCATCTTCAGATCATTTTTTGAAAACCGAATTGTTGCCATGTCTAAAAATTGTGGAACTTATGCATTGAGATCATGGTCTATTCTCGCCGACAATCTTACCGAGGCAAATTGTACTAGTTTTTCCTTTAGAGAATCAGGTAAGTCATTCATGATTAGACTCAATATTGAGCCTTGAGGAACATCCATATATGGTGTAATTTTTAACTTGGCTGTTTCATCTGAGAATCTTTGGCGTTGATATATTATAATCTATTGGTAAGGTATGACTCAATCAAGTTTATTTCCAACAACTCAAGCTTATGAAGTAATATGGTATGCTACCAAATGCCTTGCTTGATTCAGGGGAAAACAATAAATCTTTTATCGTCATTTATATCTTTAGGTATGTTCCGTTGGGTCTGAAAAAATTGCTTCCAATGTGGATGTCCTTTTCCTGAATCCGTTTTGTAATTCAGGTAAAATTTCATGTCTATCAATGAAACAATTTAGTCGATTATAAATGGTTTTTTCATAAATTTTGTTCATGTACTGGCGTGCAGAAGAGGTTTCAGCAGCATATGGGGATTACAGTCGAAGATTCTTTATTGGATCTATACCGCTGCGATCACGCCTATGGTCACCTATGCTGCGGTAGTGTGGTGGTCTTGGACAAAGACTGGTATGTCCCAGCGCCCCCTGGACCGACTGCAGCGGCTTCCATGCATGAGTTTATTGAGCGGTATGAGGTCGGCTCCAATGAGGGCCCTTGAAGCTCTCGCAGGATTACAACCTCTACACTTATATATAGAAACTGAGGCCATGAGAACGGCGTATAGGTTAAAGGGTCTAGGTCACTGGATCAAAATACACTACTCTCGTCACTCAGCGATTTTAAGTGAGGCAATCTCTAAGTCCCCCATACTGAAAATGAAGCTAGCATGATTCCAGCTAGATGTCTCACTTCTCTCAAAATCCTCATCCCGGATAAAGGAGATTGGAGTAACGAAACTCTCATCCTATTGCCACCAGGTGGGATAGTATGGTTCATAGACGGGTTCAAGGTAGGTCAGGCTTTTGGGGCAGGAGTGTACTTAGTGCACGATTTTACAGGCGGAGGTCTACGTAATATTGACTTGTGCCATGGAAAACCTGTGAAGAAACTATGTCAATAGGCGCTGGAAGCTCTCAAGGTTTGTCAAAGAATGCAGAGATGCTCTAGCTGAACTAGCCAAGAGATATAAAGTTAAACTCATCTGGGTCCCTGGACACAGCGGAGTTAAAGGAAATCAAATGGCTGACTCCAGCAGAGGAAACTGCCTCTCACAGTTCTCCTGTTGGAATACCCTGCATTGACATCCCTCAGGCACCGTCACTTCGGACAATAAAAACTGCTCCCAGAAGAACTTATGGAAGCCAGCGTTAGCAATATTCTGGGTTTTTGGCGGGCCACAAACCTGCTAGAATATGTGGCTTCTGACCCCAGGGCGTACAATGGGCTCGACTAAGTGACCTAAGTCCGTTTGGGGGCCACACCCCCTCCTCTCAAATGAAGATGATGATAACAGCAATCCTTTTCCAATGGACTGTTATTATATGAGCTATTTTCAATTTATCCAGAAATATGCCTTCACCTAAACAATTATTGTTGATAACTGGGATGGCTATTTTATTCATTATGTGTTTCAATGATGTCATTAATGGTCTAGTGCATTTGTTTTTGTTGACATTATATTGAGTTTATCTTCTTCAGGGCATGTAGAATCAAAGAAAAATGGTTTGAAATGATTATATCTTGTTTCTCGGTTTGGTACCCTTCGTAAGTAATCGTCTAATCAACACTCATTTTTTGTTTCATGTTAAGAGGTCAAACAAATACTCTGAAACTGAGAATTATCCACATATATTGAAGGAACGATTTTGCATTCTTGTCGTTTAAGGGCAATGTATCTTCAATGAATGCTTAGATTCCGATTATACTCAACAAAGGAGATAATACTTCTATACTTGAAGGAGGATACTCAGAACTGAATGTAAAAGAGGTACAGACAGACAATTTATCCATTCAAGACAAAGTAGCGAGCTATAGTCAGCTCAAAATGATAAATACACCTGACTATTTACTGATCTTTACATATATGTCATTCTGCTCTATAACCACACAGCCTGAAGGAAGTTATTGATAAATAAGTAATAATTATTGACAAGCGTTTTGTGTGGGCCGTCACAGGTGTGTACTTCTTTATTTGACATTAAATTATCGTCCACAGATTTAATAGCACAGGTGCTGTTGATTCATTGACTGTAGAACATCTGTGAAAATTTAATTACTGAATGCATTAAAAATGCTTACTTTGACTTCGCACAGGATATTATGCAAATATCGCGTTGTCATATATTTACATTGTTCAAGCTAATGGTTTTTGAATTGCGAATCATATTGACGCCGGAAATGATGTGATGGATTCTGCCATACACATTTCAAGTTTGTCGAACAAACAGTTCGATTTGGACATGAATGAAGTGCATCATGAATATTCTGATCTGACTTGATCGCATAAGATTAAATATTCAGATTGATTGAAGGATCTTCTACAATAGTTGACATTTACAGTTTTTTCATAGCGGTTTTCTTCATTTCATATCTTTTGAGATGCTGCGTATAGAACGACACTATTTATGAGAAAAATAAAGTGAAATGTTCCCATTATTATTCGATATACCTAATACTAATAATTTATTTATTTACCGAAAAAATGTAAGGAATAAATACATATTCCAGAGACCTAAGAGGAAATTAAGTAATGTCAAAAAAGTATGATATAAATATTGCGCATAAATCTACTAACTGTGTTGGGAAATATTTTTCAAATCTAAAACCTTCAACACCTAAAGATAAACAACCGACACAGTATACAAATTAAATTGTTTAGATTGCGATGGGACTTATACATACATACATACATATATTCACAAAAAATAATATATGACCATAAGTATAGTACAACAAACAAAAACTTCCACCGCCCTTGCTACACACTGCTTTGATTATAACCATCAATTCGTTTACAAAAATGTTAATAATTTATCTAAAGAAACAAATTATTATAAAAGATCTATCCTGGAGATGATTCACATAAAACTTGACTCCAAGTCTGTGAATTATAGGACAGATATTCAGTCATTAAGCCAGATTTACACTATTTAATTAAGTAAACCCCTCGCAAATTCCCACATACGTCTTTATAATGTTAGAAGTATATTTTAGGTAGAATAGAAATGTTTCTAATAAGGTCCGACTACCATTTTCTATCACCTCATAAATCTTTAACACCTGGTTCAAAAGTAGATAATTTAAAGTTATATGTTTTGGTTTCAGTCGTATACAGACTTTGTTAACATGAATTCGTATATTATAAGAAATTTGCTAAGCAGTGGATTCTTGATACATATACAGTGTGTATTTGAAAAACTATTGCATGAAAAAAGGAATATTCAACATACGATACGTTGCTTTCTTGAACGAGTGTAGGTAACTAGGTAAAATAATAATAGTTTTTCATATCAATAATGCTTTGTATTTCCTTTTTGGCTTTGAACATTTTTTATTGAGTTGATTGATTTTGACTGAGGTGTGAGTAAGTTATAAACTTTGGGTCCTGGGAAGAAATAGCTTCTTTGTATTAGAGTTTTTTCTGCTTTGGGTACCCTAGAATTAGATTATTTGTTTCTTGTTTCATAGTTGTGCGCAATTGGTATAAGTTCTTTTTTAAACATGTGTTGTCTCACTAATAACGAATTGCTGTAGATTTGACGAATATCTAAAAGGTGAGTTTCCGAATATAACTTTTCCGTCGGATAAGACTTATTATATATTATTTTCAAACACCATTGTATCTTTTCTAGAGACTCCACCCCAGGATACTATCCCATAAGTTAGGTTCGGTTCAATTGGAGCATGATAAAGGACAAATAGTTGGAGAATATTTAGTATTTGCTTAAGTATTTAATTGAAAGGATGAATCTAATTTTGCTAATTACATTTCCAATGTGTACATTCCATCTTAAATGATAATCAATGTGAATTCCGAGATATTTAATGCTATGTGCACTTTCTATTGTGATTTTCGAGTAGCCACAGCTCGTTGGTATATCTAAGTGTTCAAATTGGGTTAAGTTCATGCTCAATAATGTGAAGGGAACTCGGTGTGTTTTGGAGAAGTTTACTGTGAGTAATTTGTGTTTGAAAAAATTGACTAACTTTCACCATCTCATTTTTTATTTTTCAAGCTGCTTCAATCGTCTGAAGTAAATATTATGGCAGTATCATCTGCAAACCTTACAATATCAGCATCCACATCCAGCTGAAACAGTTCCTTTATATATATGTTAAAAACAATCCGGCCTAAAACCGTAACTTTGTGGTACTCCATATTCAATAGTTTTAACATCACTGATATTTCATCCTATTTTCACTCTTCGTTCTCTGTTGGTTGAGTAATCTGATATGAGTTTGTAGGTAACACCGCGGAAGCCTAATCTCTGAGTTACAAGCATTGAAGTATGGCTAACAGTCAAATGCCTTGACTAAATCTACAAAATACAATCAGGGCAGACTTTCAATTGATTTGTGAATATTTTCAGTTAAACAGATTAGGGCATCTTGCGTTGATTTCCCCTATTTGAAACGGAATTGATTCTGTGATTAAATATTTTTATTCGAAAATCTAATCATTATGTCTTTTAGTATTTCTCAAATATTTCACCAAAGTTAGTTATCAAGGAGATAGGTCTGTAATTAGTCATATGAGACTTGCCTCCTTTTTTGAATATTATTATAATTTCAGGTTGTTTGAAGATAGTGGGACATATTCCGGTTACAAAGGATTTATTTATGATGTGAGCCAAAGGATTTGCAATTAATTTTGCCATCTTCTTTACAATTGTAGAACTTATTATGATCAGGCCTATGTTGAAGGTCAATCGATACGCAAATTGGCATAACTTAAAATATTGAAACTGATATAGCCTGTTCACAGAAAGAAAGAAATGATGTGATACATCATTTGATACTGAGATTTGATTGACCAGGTTTTCAATAGAACTTACGTAAGCCTTTTTCTAAATAAGTAAATGAATTCGCATGTAATCATCTCTATTTTATTGCACAGCTACATTATAATAATGAATATCAATTCACTGCTTTACATATTAGTTTCTTTGCATATTGCACATCAACCAATAATACAAAATTATTCACTGTGTAACTATAACATTCCCCCACACTTAAAATATCAGAAAACACTACCGCATTTCTACTAGCCAATTTGTACTTATTTCTAAAGGCATTTTATATTCAGATCAAATCACTATTCTACTCTTGTTCAAATACATCTACATTTACAACCACTTTCGCCCGTTTCCGTATTCTTCTTGGATTTGGAACGTGCTTCACCTCGACAATCATTTACCTGCAAATTTTTTTTGACTATTGAGATATTCATTTGTAAAGCTGGAGATAGTAAAAATAAGGTATGGCCCCCCAATTCTTATTTAAAGTTTGAATTTTTTATAATTTTTGTTAATTTCAGCGCAATTACATTTAATTGTACCACAGATAAAGTGTTCGTTTCATTACTGCCTTATTTACAATTTTACGTGCACGTACCGCTGTATTGACATAGTGCATCTTTGTAAGCCACTCTTTCAATTCTGAAGGGTTGCCTGCCAGTAAGTGAATAAACAAAGAGAAGATTCCTCGTTCCAGCAAATCTCTATAGTCATATTTACTAATAATTGTTTACTCGAGAATTAGACGCATTCCGTTAATAGATTAGACGTCCCAGACAGATTATGATGTAATTTCTACTTGTGCTCATTTTATGAGCTGTATATTTATTGATCCTAACGAAGTTTTAAAAATATTTTTATTTGGCCATTCGTCATGCAAAGTTGTGTATAACACAGGAAGCTACAATCCTTGAATCATTCCACGGGTGAGGATAATCGAAAAAGCAATTTTATGAGAGATAGTAAATTTTTTACGATATTCAAATTGCTTCATTTTCATGTATGTACTCGTAAAATTGATTTCCATCTCGTTATTGCGATGCATTCCAAAAGTATGAAGCTTCATTTAACATATTTGTTCTAGTTACGAGAAAATGTCCTACATAACATTGTATCATCATTAAGGATTATTTTGTGATAGATTTTGACTACACGAGAGGAAAACGTATAACGTTCGAATAACATCCAGAGGTGGAAGATATAAATTGGAATTTTTCTCGAGAGTTTGAAGGTTATAGGCATGAGTAAAGACTTCATTAGATAAAGAGTTCCACAACTGGTAGGAAGAAGCTGTTCTCGAGCTTGATAATGAAGGGATGAACGGCTTCAGCTCGTCTAGCCCGCTTACATGGAATACCCCGTGGTAGAATAATTATTGACCAGATTTTTAATAAACAGCGACTATGAAAATATCTATAGAATGATAGAAAACACCCCCCTGTCTACAATGAATCCGTAAGTGTTACATCACCAATCAGACGGATAGGCTCTCTTCTGAATATAATCTAAGAGCTTCAGCATATATTTGGGAGCTGATCCATGCTACTCCAGGACAGGTCGAATTTGTGCTTTGTAGATTATGAGGAGCTGCTGGGATGTAAGGTAGCTCTTGGCACTGAAAAGAAACCCAAGGTTTTGTGAAGCGGTTTTCGCAATGGATGATCGTCTCATGAGAGGGTGCTGTAGATAATGATACCGAGCATGGATATGGAGGACATCATAGGAATAGTTGTACCTGACATCCATACCTGGAGAAAATACAAGCTTGACTTAAGGTTGCATTAAACTGTACTACATTATCCGATCCCCATTTTGAACTGCTCGTCATACCTTGATTACATGAGCATGTCTCAATCTTGCTCCTCTGGCTTCATTAGATCTTATAGGGGCTCTAGATGAGAAAGCAGTATCAAATGTACCATCTTCTGCTAAGTTGTGGACAGGACAGTCATTTTCAATAGATCTTCAATATGGAGCAGAAACAGAATTGGTGCCAAGACAGATCCCTGTGGAATACCAGCGTTAATAGTCATTGCATCGGAGGAGACTCCGTCAACCCCCAATCGACTGATCTATCTGAGAGAAAAGCCGATAGTACACGACAATGATGACGATGATACATTGTAGAGTTTCCAGGATGGTATGCATATTATTCCAAATCATTGGTAATATTTAACCTTCATTATCGGATAGCTCTTTCCATTCAAAATCCGATACTCTAAATTTTCAGGACAGGCAACGACGAAAATGTTACATCAATGACTTATTATTTATTACTGACAATTCGGTAAGGAGGAGGTCATGCTGTTAACATTAATCGCTTCTAGAAAACCCCAAAATACAAATCTAATGAGTCGATTGGTTTACAATTCGGTAAGGAGGAGGTCATGCTGTTAACATTAATCGCTTCTAGAAAACCCTAAAATACAAATCTAATGAGTCGATTGGTTTACATGGACGCTAGTAGCTGAAGCTTCGCTACCGATCCATCCGTTAGAACACCCCTATAGGAAAAATTCGTCCTACAATGCCATAGGGAAGCTATAAAAGTAAATACATATATGTAGAAACCACCCTATTTCGTCACAAGTAAAAATATGGTAACTTCAGTTGAACCACCAATAAACATTGTTAAGTATTTCGTCATTGGTAATATTTTAGCTTCATTATCATATCCCTTTCCATTCAAAATCCGATACTCCAAATTTTCAGTACAGGCAACGATGAAAATGCTACATCAATTACTTGTGATTTATTACTGACAATTCGGCAAGCAGGGTCATGCTGTTAACGTTAATTGCTTCTAGAAAACCCCAAAATACAAATCTTATGTGTGGATTGGTTTACTTGGACGCTATTAGCTGAAGCTTCGCTACCGTTACCATCTGTTAGAACACCCCTATAGGAGAATTTCCCAATGCCATAGGGAAGCTAGAAATAGTAAATACGTGTACCCCATTTCGTCAATCGTAAACATACGGTAACTTCTGGGATGCTTCAGTTGAACCACCAATCAACATTGTAAGAATTTCGACTGTTTTCAAAATTATGGTTCATCACCATTATACTTGAATATGATCAGTAAAAATAGTTTCTCGATTAGTAATCGAATTACACTGCTATTTGAAGAGATAACTTAGGTAGGTCGAACTGAATATTGAGGCCTTAGTGCATGCAACCCAATTGCGAATTCAGATGTACGAGTATACACTCGAAAAATCTCCAAATACTATAGCACGCAACATTAACGTATGTCTTTACATGAATATTCTTGAGGTACCTCAAAAAATACATGACCATAACACATATAAGATTCCATGTGAAGAGGTAACATGTTTTTTATGATAACATAGCAGTTTGAAGAAGAATAGTGGAAACCCCTTCAAAAAGAATAAAAGCCTAAATTCTGAAACATACTCAAGCATTCTCAACTTTTTGGCAATGAGCTGATTTCAAAGTAAACAAGGTATTAAATTAAGTTTACTAAAAAATATACAAGTTCAGTTGGGTTTTCGAATCTATTCTAACATTTTCCTCCACAATCAAATTTAATTAACATCACTTTTATGATAAATTGATTCAACAATAATAGAAAATATCTGCATCTACAACTATCAAAATTATTACTGTGTAGGGGACCACTTTCAGGCAACAAATATAAGTTGACTCAACTAACACGAAAATTCGATAAATAAATAAGTGATAACAGATTTAGAGATATGGAATATTTCCGGCGCAATATGTCTAAGCATCAGGGTGAGAGCACTAAGTTTCCCATCATAAAAAGATACGCACCTCGTAACAAAATATTAAACATGTAAATAAATATTTCTGAAACGTCAACTCTTATCAATGTCAAAATAAGCTTGCTGCACAAATCTACAGTGTTATCATCACCTATTCAATGTTTACAACATGGAAGATTATTTATATATCGTTTATTATTATGACATTTACGATGAAAGAATCTTGACTTTTATTTCGTAGAAATAGATAACTCTCGAATAATAATTTGTTGTATATGGATTAACTGTTACACAATCATTAATATCAACATGTGCCATTCCAAAATAAACGAATAAGGTATTGTACTTAACGCGGTTCATTTGTGTACGGATATTTGTACAACATAAACTCACCGTTAGTATAGTTTTGATCGAATCATCAAGAATGTATTTCATTAACACCCGGAAATGGTAACATTTCTCAATTTTTCCAATACTAGATTCAACCACTGTGGAGACGATTGCGCCTATGGTCGTGAGGATTTGAAATTTTGCACCATTTAAATTGGTGAAAATAGGAACTATATTGTTTTTGAACGCAGTAGCCTCGTTTCGAGTGGTATTTTTGACATGTTGACATCTTTTTATTCCACCATAATGATAACCGTGTTTTTCTGGTTATAAATATATCATACGCATATATTTACCCTGCAGAAAGGTCCGAAATTCGAATTTTAAGATTCAAAAGTGACGTCAGATAAGTTTGAAGATGCAGTCTATATTCTGTGTTCACTCTGTGGTGTAAATAATGTAACTGTCAGAATAAATGAAGGTCAAAATTGTTTCGATACAATCACCATAATCCATTATTGATTTTCAGGGTTCTTTTAAGAAATGCTGCATCAACGGAAAAATAGATGGGAAATGTACGACATTAGAACTGCTGCTGACCGTTTTTGTAGTTATAACTTTACAAATAATGATTATTTATGTCATGGTCTACAAGCGATGCTTCAAATCTGCAATAGCATATAACACCCCGTTGATTATTCTGAAAGCAGAGGATAGAAAAACTCTAATGAAATCAGCAACTACAGTTTGCATGTTTACACCAGCATGACAGTTGAGAGTTGAAAGCAGTTGCAGTAAAGGTGGAACTGAACGCAACCTCTTCTGAAATCAATCGGATATTATTATAACTCGTGTAGTCCGATGAGTGATACCATATCATACTTGATTGTTCTTAATTTGATTGCCAGCTATTTCCAAAAAAAGCAACGACGTACATTTCCATATTTTTACTTCCCCCTCTATACATGGTATATAGTGTAGGGGAAGTATTGTAATCAGTCCAAAAAAAATGTGTCACAGTCTATTTTAGGCGTTTCAATCAATCAATCAATCAGTCAAAACAGGGCCGGACAAGTCCGGACCACTTAGAAAGCTTGACTGAGTTCATTATGCGCCCCTTGATGCAAGAATCAGTCCAACAGGCCTAATGTAGTGCCGAAGGGTAAGATTTTGCATGGACTGATATTTCTTATGGCTTCAAGCGGCATATGTGTGCTGTGAAGGTGTTGTAGCCTAAAAGAATTCAGTGCTGGACATTCTGCTAAGATTTGAGAGGCAGTTTCGTCCGCCTTTCCACATCTACTAAAAGCTGGATCTTCAACAATGCCAATTGTGTGTAGATGTTTATTCAGATGACAGTGTCCTGTGAGGAGTCCTGTCACCAGTTTTAAGCCTCTCCTGCTCATAGGGAGTAGGGTTTTAGAGAGTTTCGCCTGCCTCAGCTCGGGGAGCACCATGCCAGACCGAAAGCTACTGTCTACACAGTAAAAAATTTGGTCCGTGTAAAACAGCTAGTGTAATGGGTGAAAAATTTAGAGTGAATTTTAAGTGTTAAATGACACAATCACACTACAAAATTACATTTAAATTGTTTTAGTGTCGAATGTTCTAGGTTTACACTAGGAGTGTCAAATGCATAGAAATATTTCACTAACTAGTGTTCTGACACTGCCAATTGCGAAATGCCGTTCGGTTCAATCCGCATCCAACACTGAGTACCCGCATTGGCGTTACGTTAGCGGCTTTTATTGTTTCTTCGAATTTCAACCTGTGTGGTGTGTTTACTGAACTTAAATCGTGACATGTGTAGCTTTATTTGTTCTTATAAGGTAAGTGTTGTTGTTTAATCTTCTTAATATAATCTACTTAATAGTAAACTGTCTAAATAATAGAGGTGATGAAATGTGTTTTAGTTCAAATCAAACGCTTCAACCCCAATTTCTGGTTCATAATATTAATCAGAGGCACCACCGACTGGAAAGTTACTCGTACACCTAGTTCTAATAAACACCAATAGCCTTTAAATTACTGAGCTCAGTCAGTCATAGTAGACATAACCTAATAGTGAGGTACATCGTACATTATTTTTTGATATTACATTTACTGCCATTTTGTGAAAATTCAGTTGTGACCCCACATTGCAAATACCGGGCGAAGGTCAAATAGGAATTCTAACGAACCGATCTGAAGTGTGGGTCATATTGATCGATTCGTCAATTTATGTATAATGAATTATATTCTCACAAAGATAATATGTTACAGGTTACAGGTAACCTATATGATGAATTTTATTAAGCTGAAGTATATTCATTGCTCGAAGGTGGCCAAAGTGGAGCAACACTGTATATATGAAGAATACGAACAATTATAGGTTAGCTATTATACAAGGTCATACAAACCTCCGACTTTTATATTATTTTTAAAATACTGTTTAATTTGTATGTATCATATATTCGATAGTATTTAGATTTAAATGTTCCACATTCGTCAATCCATCGGAATTGCTCAGTTGTACCTATTATGCCATAAATTTATTTTCAAATAAACATTTTGTATTTGCAAGTAGTGTATTCATTTACCCAACACAAGGTAGTGCGAGCTAGAGTTATTGTACACTAAAAACAGTATTTTGTTTACCAAAATCAGTGTAAATCCAACACTAGGTAGAGTTAACATACACTGAAAACGGTATTTTTTTTACCAAAATCAGTGTAATATTACACTAAAATAGTAATTTGGATACACTCACATTTGTTAATTCACACAATTTAGAGTTTCTCAGTGTATATTTGAACACTAGATAGATTTGTTTCCAACTCTGTGTTATGTTGCACCTCATCTGCTGTAGTGTATAAGATATTCTAAATTAAGCGACTATTTAACACTAACATTAGAGTAAAGTTACCATTAAAATTTACTCTAGCAGAGTGAACATTTCACACTAAAAACATTGGACCTATATAGAATGTTTTTAGTGTTACTTAGAGTGAAATTTTCACTCTAAATTTGTTACTGTGTATCCAGCTCCTTGAAGACGTAGAGCCCGGTGGTCGATGAAATTCCGATCGTTCAATCGGGGCCAAGAGCGCTCAAGGATCTCCGTTTGGCCAATTCATCGGCCATTTCGTTTCCCTTCACGCCAGAGTGGGACGATACCCACACTAGCTGGAGTTTGTTCCTTCTGACTAATTCAGCCAGAGCTTCCATGCACTTCAAGACAAGCCTAGAAGTCACTCTGTGGGCGCGAAGTGCCCCCAGAGCCGATCGGCTGTCAGTGCAGATATAAATCCGCCTAAATCGGTAGTTTAATCTAAGGTTTTCCAGAACACAGGTTCGTATTTCACAGACCTCAGCCTGGAAAACGGTTGCGTGAGCACCTAGAGCAACTGAAGTGTCCCTTCTGGGTGTACACGAGTAAACTCCGCCTCCGCCAGTCATAGACCCATCCGTAACCACACGAGGCCCAGAGTTCTTATTCTCCCAGTCCGTCCTCTGTGTTATGAGGACGTCTGGTGTTTGAAGCCTGACAGCCGGCGCTATCGCATCCTGCGTCAGTCTGAGGATCGGGCAGTTCACAAAACAAGTTTATATATATTATACTGTGAATAATTCTGAAGTCAACCTGGTTGCAGGTGTCAGTATAAAACATAGAGTAGTAAAATACATTATGTAGACTATTTGAATAAAATTTCAATGTAACATAGAGTATAATATAACGTCTTTCATCAGCAGTTTCTAAATAATTTCCAATAAATTTTCTGCTCCTACATCATACACTAGAATACTAGAAAATAATAAAATGGGAAATCAAGGAATTCGGTTTTTCCTAAATAACATGAAAATCAAAATTCATACTGGAAATTATATACCTCCATATCAATGGCTTTTTAATCACGCCACTTTTTCTTCATTTAGCCCCAACATGTATCCATTACCGTTTCCGATGATAGACATCTTCATCTTGAACACTCTGTATATACATACATGCCGGGGAAATATTTCGAAAACGACTTAATTTATGGATATTCTTCAAATAAATTAACACCTTCCTGTGTAAAATAACGTATTCTCGTTAAGACTACAATCATTTCGAATCGAATGAATATGAATGATAGATATTTCAAAGACATGACGTCACTCATCCGGAGTGTGTATTAATAAGTTTGCTTCGTTCTAGGTTAACAAGTCAAATGTCAACAGTCACTATCAACAGATGTAATTTCTGAACCGTATTATTATATCGGACGACTTCCAACTGATTTTTATGAGTTTCATCATTCAGATGTTGGGTGCTCGCGCTAATTTATCAATGAACATAGAATTACGCGTTACATATTTGCATGCGATCATTTCATTATAATACCTAAAGCCATGTATATTTATACAGTAAAGTTCACGGAAATAAAAATAAACTGTAACATAAATAGATCCATATATCCTATACGGAATATTTTCTTTGAAGCAGCATGAGACAATCCATTCTTATTTATAAATTTTAATCGGTTGTTTTGTTGCCAATAATGCTCGCAGTTACAGGACAACAAGATTCGTCTTATCACTAGATACGGTATAATTATACTGAATTGTGATGACACATTCAGATATTTTGCAATGATTTCGAAGATAGATACGGAATATAAAGAACAATAATAATATATTTCTAGATATGAAGGAACTTTTTGACATCAAAGGTAATGCAGTTTTATTAACATTCAGGATACATGATCGCATAGCATAGGTGCCTGGTTGGGGTGACAAGGAGAGGCAGTTGCTCCCCCGGAAGTTTGGAAATTGCACAGAATAAGAACAATCTCATAAGAACGGCTAACATCACTTGCCTTGATGTCAATTCATCAAGAGCTAGTCGAGGAGCTGGACTGCAAATTTCTAGAAGTAATAGCCCGTTTAGGTTCAGTTTTTATTCAAAACTAATCAAAAAACGACACTTTTATTTTTTGTGTTAAGTTTTTCATTTTTAATATTGAACTGGTCCTTATTTATTGGAAATGGAAAGCCTTCAATCAATCAATCAATCAAAACGGAGGAGGACAAGTCTGGAGCACTTAGACCGCTTGATTGTGTCCTTTGTGCGTCCCTTGATACATCAATCAGTACAGCAGGTCTAAAGCAGTGCCGAAGGCTAAGATTTTGCATGGACTGATATCTCTTGTGGCTTCAAGCGGCACGTGTGTGCTACCGAGGTGTTGTAGCCTAAGAGAAGCCAGTGCTGGACATTCTGCTAGAATGTGAGAGGCAGTTTCTTCCGCCTCCCCACATCTACTACAAGCTGGGTGTTCAACAATGCCCATTGTGTGTAGATGTTTATTCAGATGGTGTCCTGTCACCAGTTTTAGGCCTCTCCTGCTCATAGAGAAATATGTTTTCGAGTGTTGAGGCGAGACCTCGCTAATGTGGAGCTTCGCTTGCCTTATGCCGGGAGCACCACGCCACTGGAAAGCCTTAAACAATCATAATTGGTCATATAGCTTGATTTATAAACATCGCTAGTAATACCTTTGCAAGTTCAAGCATCTACCATTTGTTACCTGAAGATGCCACGTGTGACGAGTTTAGTATCCAATGTAGTGTTTATGTGTAAAAAGTTTTTTATTATGAATTTTGATTTATTATTTTTTAAAAAGCAATTTAATGTTTTGCTAATTTTATAAATAATGGGCAATAAAAAGTTTGTATTTATTTATATAGTTATATAGCTCTTGTTATTTTATTTTGCCTCACCCTACAATAAATTTTGTGGGCCTATGCCTTTAAGTCAGAGTACTTAGATTATTGCTAGTATTGAATACTTCATTCAGTACTGCCAAACCTTACCAGGTTTACCCACTCTTAAGCGTTCATTATAAACCCTTCAATAACAAAAGCTAAAATACTCCCAGAGCTAAACCTACGTAATTCTCTAATGGGTATATGCACAGGGCACCACTGGCGTTTGAACCACCCAAATCTTGAATATCGTGACCGTGAGTCAAAAATTACTCACGTGCCCATCTATTGAGGTGGGTAAATGAGCAAAATTCAAAGCCAGTCCATGAGGGAATAAAATAATTAAAAACTCTTGGAAGTTATACTTCCAACAGGAAATCTATAACTTGTAGATGAGTGGATTATTAAATGAAATAAAACAATTTTTTGTATAATTTCCACAAAAGATTTTATTTTGCAATAACCACGACCGGTTTCGACTTTTACATCATTATCAAGTGGATAAAAAGTCAACAGATACATTTATTTATACATAGAGTTCATAGATTCAGTAATGTGGACGGATTAAGGTCCAATTGGCTATTAAATGTATTGAATTCGAGGTTTTTACACAGTTTGTTAATCTCCAAACTTTCCAACACATTCATTGACTTTCCTCTATTGCAAGAATGAAGGATTTTCTTATCTATTGTTATTTTAAAAATTTATTTCAAATTCATCATACTTGCAATAAACCATATATAAATTCGCGGAAAAATAGGTCACACTAACACATATGCTTATTATTTAAGTCTTTACGTACGTTTCTGTCTCCCGACCATCATCAGAAGACGTGTTATGTCTGAAACGAGATTTCCTAAAACTAATTGTATCAGAACAAAGTGTCCTTAAAAATGCCCACGTCGCCGAAACGAACAGAAACACGAAGAATCGAAACTGTAACACATTAATGTTTAGTATATGTATATGTAACAAGAATCCACTGCTTAGCAATTTTCTTATAATATACTAACTCATGTCAACACAGTTTGTATACGACTAAAACCAAAAATATAACGCTCAAGTATCCACTTTCGAACTAGATGTTAAAGATTTTTGAGGTCATAGAAAAAGGTTGTCAGACCTTATTAGAAATATTGCTATATTTGTAAACTATACTTTTAACATTATAAAGACACAGGTAAGAATTTGCAAGGGTTTTAATTAATTAAAACAGTCAGGTTTAACTTGATGACTGAATATCTGTTCTACGATTTACAGAGCTGGAGTCACGGTTTATGTGAATCGTCTCCAGAATAGATCATTTATAATAATTGGTTTCCTAACTTAAAATAATAACATTTTCGTAATCGAATTGATGGTTATAATCAAAGCAGTGTTTAGCAAGAGCCGTACATTCTTTTTTGTAAATATTGTTTAGAGGTTCCTGTATACGTCCCATCGCAATCTAAACAATTTAATTTATATGCTGTGAGATTATTTATCTTTATGTATAAAATGTTTTATATTTGAAAAATATTTATCAACACAGTTAGTAGGTTTATGCACAACATTTATATCATACTTTTTTCTACATTTCTCAATTTGCTCTGAGGTCTCCGGAATGTATGGTTATGTTATAAAATTATCTGTATTACCGTTTATGTTATTTATATATGACGTTTCATTGTAGATTTTGTATATTCTTTCTTTAATGATGAGATTGAAAAATGTTTTTGGGTAGCCATTCATTTCCAGTGTATTACGAACAATTTATGAATTTTTGGGACGGTCTTCTGGGCGTTAGAACGAAAATAATAAGCATATGTGTTAGTGTGATCTATTTCCCGAGAATTTGCTAACATTGAATACTTCAGTACTGCCAAACGTTACCAGATTTACCCGCACTTAAGCGTCCATTATAAACCCTTCGATAACAAGACCTAAATTCCTCCCAGAGCAAAAGAGGCACTGAAAAGGGCATATCTGTTGTGCAACAAAAGCGGTCGCCTAAGTTGCATAAAAGGAGACTTTCTGCGAACTGAATTTTAGAGTTTCAACTTTGGAGGCTTAAAGTTTAAGGTTCGGTCGGAGGCTATGCTCGATTCATGGAGAGTGATTTTTTACCGAAGAAATCGATCAGCTGTTCGTTTTGTAGATTTTGTTCATTTATTGTGTACTGACCGAGCTCCTAGTATTACTTATTTCGAAGAAGTGAAACAAAAATGCAGCCAAAAATCATAAGGTTATACTGGGTTCCCCATAATAGACTACCCATTTTAATATTTGAATTAAAATTTTTGTAGTTAACAAAACAAACTTTTTATTTTACTAAATTACAGCTAACTCTTTGGGATTTATGATAAGTCATAAATATTTAGCTAATTTAATTCTAACTTTTGAAAATCACGTCTTCTAAATGACCTCCACCAACTTCAACACATTTTTCAATATTAGATAAAAAGTGGTTCCTTACACGGCGTAGCAAATCTTCGTCTATTCCTTCAACTTCTTCACGAATTTTGACTTTCAGTTCCTCGATTGTACCTGGACGACTCGCAAACACTTTGGCTTTTAAATATCCCCACAGGAAAAAATCGGGTGCCGTTAAGTCGGGGGACCTCGAAGGCCAAGGCAATCTCCGAATCGAGAAATGATTCAACCATTAAACATCTCTTGCAGGACCCTCATTGAGTTTCTGGCGGTATGATATGTTGCCCCATCTTGTTGGAATAGTAAGGCAGTATTTAGTAATCCTCGTCTATTTAATTCTGGAATGAGAAATGTCTCTAGCATATAAACATAGCGCTCGGATGTTACTGTTACAGCACGGTTATTTTCATCCTCAAAAAAATAAGGGCCAATAATACCAAAAGATCCTACTCCCCACCAGACAACAACTTTTGGATTATGGAGGTTCTGTGTAAAGATTTCACGAGGATTTTCATTTGACCAGTATCTAAAATTCTGTTTATTGACCATGCCGTTCAAATAAAAATTCGCTCCGTCGGTCATTAGGAGACTGTGAATTGCTCCTTGATGTAAATCCAAAAATTCTTGACAAAATGCTAACCTTGCTTTTTTATCTTGATTGCTAAGGTGCTGTGCCATTTGGTATTTATAGGGATGAAATTTTAAATCCCTTTGAAGAATTCGATCTAAGCTTCCCTTCGATATTCCTAGGATATGGGTTTGTCGATTAGCAGACCTTTTAGGACTTCTCGTAAACGCAATTCTAACTCGTTCAATATTTTCTGGTGTACGAACTGTTCTACGACGTCCAGGCTTCATCAAATTTTGTACAGAACCATTTTCACGCCAATGACGAACCCATAACTTAACAGTTTTACGATTTGGCGCGTGACCCCTATTGTTGTTATTTAAACTGACGCCGGAATGCACGCCTAACTTCTTCTATCGAATTGCTTTTTATGTAAGTTTCTACACAAAACACACGTTGTTGGACTGAGTAATCCATGAAAGTTCAAACGGATGTTGAAATAATGTGTCAAAGCAAAAAAATTAAATAATTATTGATGAGAACTAACAAACTTCTCGTAGAAAAATGGCGTCCCACGAAATTATTAATTAAAAATTTATTTGTGACGGGCGCCTACTTGATTAATAATTTACTTAAATCCCAAAGACTACAGAAGATAATCCACAATGAACAACCTATTTAGTCATCTCGTAGGGAATTTATTAATAATAAAGAATGGGTAGTCTATTATGGTCAACCCAGTAGTTCTAGTCGCATAGACATTGGTGCTTTGTTTCGCGTTACAGGGAGACTGATGTAAGGAAAGCTCCTTTCACTCGCCGCCGGTTGAACCGCTTCTATATTCCCTGCGGTTACCAGTAGTCCTAAGATCGAGCATTCTGATGATTTTCTTTTGTCTAATAATCAGGCATCATAACTGGCAATTGGCATACGTAGTGCAGTGGTTCAGACTTCCTCAACATCAACTTACTTCTGATAAATTTAATTACAGCACAATCTTTTTCACATGAAATGAACTCGTAAAGATACTTAAATAGAAAATGACCATTTCCATACATACCAGAATGCGTAAGAGTGAAACCGAAGCGAATTCCGAAACCCGGAAGGGTACCGTGCGTAGAGCGTAGACTGAAAAATCTTCGTACAGACTATTAATTTGTCGTTATACGACGACGCGGCACCTTGAAATGTTAAGAAGATTAATAATATAATCAATAACAGAGCGCGGAGGCTCCACCTAAGTAACAAGTTCACATGGTCCAGACTAGAATGGCCCGGGGCACAATGGCACCAGCTATATATCGAGAGTAAAATCGGTTTTTGCGGTGGTTAAACGGCCGATACACCGAGAGAGAGAATCCATTTCCTTGTATAGGAATTACTGGCAGGAATGAAAACAAGATTATCCGTCCTGCCGGTTTCAATTTTATTATTGACTTATTGGACGGACGAGGAAACACTAATGATCATCTGACCATCAACGTAGGTATCAAGTTTATGTAGAGATCAACGGATAATAAGAAATAGTGTTATTTTACACTTTGCTGGATTAATTAATGAACCCAGTATCAATGTTCTGAATATGCGATCTGTACGGCCACGTGATTTCATTGATATGTTAACATGAAAGTAAAAGGAATCGGAAACAAGAACAACATTGCAGCTTGGGAATATGGCTTCATCAGAAACACAGGCTAAAAACTCATTCCATTTACATAATTGTTCGTAATCCTGTGAGCAGGGTTTGCCTGATTTAAATCACGATTTAAATCAATGATTTAAATCAAGTGATTTTTTTATTTTATTCAATGAATAAAATAAAAAATGTGAAATCAGAAATAACATTTATTTATTTTATAAAATATACTCAAAATACAAATTAAACTGATACAAACTGCAAATAAAACTATATTCTTAATATTGAAAAAAAAAATTATAAATATTTTCAAAAAAATGCAACGTTAATTGTTATTTTCATTATAGTATTTGTACAGAAATACTAATTTTCCCGCTTTCTGGACTCCTAATTTATTTCGTAAATTGGAGTGAACCACTCCAAATGTAGAAAATACTCTCTCTACCGAAGCAGACGAGGAGACAGCACATAAAAATTGTTTCAGAATAGGAAGAAGTTTAGCAACTTCAGGAACATTCTTTTGTGAAACCCACCACTGTAAAGCACTAACACTGGATAATACCTCTTCTGAAAACATAACTGTTGAAAATGGTTCAGTTTTGGCTTTTCAAGTTTTATAATGAGTGGTAGGAATCCACTATTTCCATACATTGCAGCTTGGGAATATGGCTTCATCAGAAACACAGGCTAAAAACTCATTCCATTTACATAATTGTTCGTAATCCTGTGAGCAGGGTTTGCCTGATTTAAATCATTTGATTTAAATCACGATTTAAATCAATGATTTAAATCAAGTGATTTTTTTATTTTATTCAATGAATAAAATAAAAAATGTGAAATCAGAAATAACATTTATTTATTTTATAAAATATACTCAAAATACAAATTAAACTGGTACAAACTGCGAATAAAACTATATTCTTAATATTGAAAAAAAAAATAATAGATATTTTCAAAAAAATGCAACGTTAATTGTTATTTTCATTATAGTATTTGTACAGAAATACTAATTATCCCGCTTTCTGGACTCCCAATTTATTTCGTAAATTGGAGTGAACCACTCCAAATGTAGAAAATACTCTCTCTACCGAAGCAAACGAGGAGACAGCACATAAAAATTGTTTCAGAATAGGAAGAAGTTTAGCAACTTCAGGAACATTCTTTTGTGAAACCCACCACTGTAAAGCACTAACACTGGATAATACCTCTTCTGAAAACATAACTGTTGAAAATGGTTCAGTTTTGGCTTTTCAAGTTTTATAATGAGTGGTAGGAATCCACTATTTCCATACATTTCTTGTATGATATTAAATGCTGACTTTTTTCTGCACTAGTCAATTTAAATTTGGTTCTGGTTGAATCCAAAATATAAGCCACAAAATGATAGGGCGTTAGTGCCTGTTTATATCAGTGTTCAAAAATTTGCATTTGAGATAACGATAATTCTAATTCGTCCTGGAATTCTTCTTATAATTTCTTCCATACTTCTACTGCTTCAGATAGGAAAGCATTTTTTTGTTTGTAATTTATCAAGTCCCACAGCTATAGGCTTTAAGATGTTTAGGTAATCTTCAGCTGATCGTTTAAGACCAATGTTTGAAACTTTTTCGTATATTGTTGAGTCTATTTCTTTTTTATTCTCCTCACATACTTTTAACAATTTCTCCCATTGACTTGTATATACCTCTAAACAATCTGACATACTATTCCATCTTACGTCACTCGGAAGCAATGTTTTTCCACCTGCCTGCATGTATTTTGCCCTAGCCAGATGATTATTTCGGAAGTACTTAATAATTTGTGTAACATGTTCTTTGATATTTTTTATTTCTAAATCTTTGCATAATAAGTTTAAAAGGTGAGCTGAGCATCCATAAGTTATGATTTTAGAGTCTACTTTTAGGTTATCTGATATATTTCTTTTCATAAGTGACATGTTTGCTGCATTATCTGTTACGAAAGATTTTACGTCACAGTTGTATTTAGATTTACAAGATAAAATTAAATTGCAAGCAATCCCAGTTAAATAATCGCCTGTGTGTGGATTTCCTGATGTATCAATTGTTTCAAACAAAAATGATTGTCCATTTTCAGTGGTTATTGTGGCACAAACTACAGGCTCATTGTGGACATTAGACCAACCATCAATAGACATGTTTACACTCTGACCAGAAAGACTTCCAAAACATTTTGTTTTTTCTTCCTCGTGGATTTGTTCTAGAAGAGTTGTCGAAACGGTTTTTCCTGATGGGGGCTTATAACCAGGTCTTAATATTTCGATCGCCTTTTTCACATGCGGATTGTCTAAACATCTGAAGCTAGTATTAGTTGCAAATACAGCTTTTGCGATTTGTTTGTCTATTTCTTCTTTTTTTTTCGTTTTTTATAGACTGAATCATTAGTTTCATTAGAAAGTGATAATGACGATGTTGATGGCACTGATAAACCAAAAACAGACAAACTTGACGAAGCTAAACTTGGCGGTCGATTTTCAAAACTGGTGGTTGAATTGGAAAACGTTGAAGTCCTTCCGCTTGCAATAGTTGCTTTATCTGAATTAAGATCTGATGCTTCATGTTCTGTAAAAAAGCGAGAAATTATTTAGGTTGATAAATGATAAGGTAAGCTATTGAATCAGTTGAATTAATAATAATTATTAAAATATTTAAAAACAAAATATATGGAAAAAAGTAAGATTTTAGCGCTTCTTGTAATCCTTGTATTGTATTTCTATTTATATCAAATCATACCCCGTACTAAAATCTAGCACTTTTTCCTTGTATGAAGAATAGCAATTAATAATGAAATAATAATAATTTTTTAGTTTATGTTTCTACTATATACCATTACCATACTAGTCATACTACTTATAAGACATAATATGTGTACATAGTACACATACCTTCAGTTATTAAATTAACTTCTCCATTACTTGGCCCAGCGTTCTTACACTTTTCATGATGGTCTTTTAATCTTTGGACAATTCCTTGCATTTCCTTTCTGCAATTTTTACATATAGCTCTACTACACGTTTTTCCTTTTTCTGATTTTTTTGTCTATAAAATAATTCCAAATTGGATCTTTCCTCCTTCCACTCATTTTTATTCTACACTCACTTTACTTGTTCAGTTAAGTTCACTACTTGGGCACAGACACAGACACACTCACAGTCTCAATAAAATTTGTTAAATGAATCAGCTTACGAGTTCTCGTCGTTTTATTGTATTTCGTGTTGTGACGTTGTGACTGGTGCAATCAAGATTCGACAGGATTTTTAAAGGGAAATTACGACGCGAGGCGATTTCTTGATTTCGCAAGGTCTGACAAGAATAAACCAATACAAGATATGTCAAAACAGGAAAATGCTATTTGTTATTGTTTGCGTTTGCATGTAAAGATACATAGGTACTTAAAATGGACCAAAACATATCGATTATCATTCAAAATAAAAAAAAACTGAAAAAATCACGTTTTTCTTTGATTTTTGTAAATAAAAATCACGATTTTTGAATTTTTAAAAAAAATCATGATTTTTTCCAACCCTGCCTGTGAGATATTCTATACAGCCTGGGGAACTTATAGATGTTACTCATACAATGAGGAAGTTACAAATCTTTTTAATTATCTCATTGAAATAAGTTAATTACTACGTAATTTTTGTTGTACAAAACATTAAAAAATTCAAAATAATTCTTCGCGCGCAAAAACGTAGTCGTAGAGATAGACTACTCTATCTTAGATCACATTCTGATTTATGATGAAACCACAGTGCATAATGGAGCTTTTAGTAATTTAAAAAAATTAACAATGAGTTAAATGAAAAAAATTATAAAAAATCTTAAAAATACTGGTGGGGGTGTGAGTGGCATTTCGAAACAGGTTCTGTGTGATGTTGTGTATGTGGTTGGTAATCGACTTTTAGATGTTATTAACACGTCCCTTAGCAGTGGTGTTTTTCCAGAACCCTGGAAATTAACAACTATCATTCCTGTCCCTAAAGTAAATAACACAAAACTATATAATGAATTTCGTCCAATAAATACGGTGCCCATATATGAGAAGGTTTTGGAAGTTGCTGTTAAAGAACTGTTGATGAATTTCTGTGATAAAAATGAAATAATTATTCCTAACCAATCAGGGTTTAGAGAAAATCATTCTTGCGAGTCTGTTGTTGTTGGTATTTGTGATGATTTTCTCAGGGCCATCGACTGTGATAACTATGTTTTAGCTGTATTTTTAGATTTAAAGAGAGCTTTCGAAACAGTAGATAGGGATATTTTATTAAGCAAATTAGAGATTCTAGGAATCAGGCATACTGTCTTAAAGTGGTTCAAGTCATATCTGTCTAAAAGATTACAATGTGTGTCTTATAAAAACTATATGTCAGAGTTTTTGGATGTTAAATATGGTGTACCACAAGGAACTGTTTTAGGGCCACTCTTATTTTTGCTTTATATAAATGATATGGTTGGAGTAGCTTTAAAGTGCAAGATTATTCTTTTTGCTGACGATACAATGCTCATCATAGGTAAAAACAACAAATATTAAAAGATTTAAATGATGATTTAGAGAGAATATTCAATTGGCTGTGTGTTAACAAACTAAGTCTAAATGCAGATAAATCTAAATTTTGCGTATTTAGAAAAAAATCAAAACTTAGTCAAGATGAAATCCAAAATATGCAAATTACGGTAAATGGGGAAAATATTGTTTATAATAACGAAATTAAATACTTAGGTATTAGATTGGATTGTAATTTAAACTTTCAGGCTCATGTTGATTATGTAATGAGAAAATTTGCAAAAAAGTGGGTTTTATAACTCGAATAGGTAAAAATTAATCTTTGCACACAAAATTACAACTTTACAATATTATAGCTCTCCCACATTTACAATTTTGTTCGACCCTATTATTTAATTTACCACAGTATGAAATAAATCAAATGGATAAAATACAAAACAGAGCAATGAGACAGATTTTAAAATGTAACTGGTATACGCCAATTAAATATATGCTGAGTCTTGTAAATATGTTGTCTGTGAATCAAAGGGTTATGTTTAATGTGTATTTGTTTATTTTTAAGCTTAAACATAATTTGTTACCCAACTATCTATGTGACAGATTAAAGGTCTTTAGCGATATACATAGTTATCACACCAGAAATCGAAGAGATTTTATTTTGCCTGAACGTTGCAATTCAACTCAAATGCTTAACTCGGTTTTGTACAAGGGTCTATCCGAATTCAACAAGTTACCTGTAACAATAAAAAACTGTAATAACCTAAGCCATTTCAAACGGCTCCTGAGAAAATTTGTTTTAGATAAGTGTTAGTGGTTGTATTTTATTTTATTTACTTTAATTTTATACATTTTAGCCGGATTTTTCCTGTTCATATTGTAATAAGGCAAATTGTTCTTATATGTAGCTATTATGCTAAATAAAATGCTTTTTACTTTACTTTACTATACCAATAAAAGCGAGTCTCTCTTAGTCATGTGAAGTTCCTTAGTTGAAGGAATCTCCTCTGATACAATCGTTATCAGCGCTGATGTTCCACATGGATCTGTCTTTGTGCCAACTTCGTTTTTGCTCCATATAAATGATCTGTTGGTCAGTTGGAAGTGACCTCTCTTGTCCACAACTTTGCAGATAATGGTTCATTTCATACCGCTTTATCTGTTCGAGCCCATTATATTGTCCATTGAAGCTAGAAGTGGTCGATACACTGAATGAAGATCTGACAAGAATTTGGAAAAGGAGATCTGACAATCTAGTAACGTTTAACGCAACCAGAACTCAAGTTTGTATTTTCTCCAGGAAGGCTGATCCCACAATCCACACAATATCATGATGATAGATACAACTCTTCCTATGATGTCCTCCGAATCCATGCTCGGTATCACTACTTTTCTATTACTTGCCAAGAGCTTAGTCCAGTCGTCCTGCAATTTGTATTGGAAATTTTTCCACATCTCTATTTTATGATTGATGTTTATGTTTTTTGGCTCGCTGATCATGAATATGGGGGTTAAAAAATCGTGAACTCATGGCGTTCCGAGATATAGGCCATTATTGACTCAAAAATGGCCCTTTTTTCGAGTTTTCGTCGTTTTTGGCGATTTGAAGGAAAACAAAACATTTTATCGACTAAACAGTGGTAAAAGCAAAGTTGTAGAGGAATAAAAAATGCGTCGAATGGCGTCCCTAAGTTATTCGGGGCCTGATATAAGGCCAATCTAGTGTTTTTTTTTGGGAACATAAAAATTGAATTTAGTAATACAAATTTTCCTCTGAAAACTTCATTTTCTGCTCAATGGTAGTATTTTAAGTGTAGTTTCGAACCATTTTTGGTTTTTTGTCTATCTTTTTTTCGGCGCCAAAATCCGCCATCTTAGAAAAAATTGTTTTTTCATTATAACTCCGTCAAAAATGAGTCTTTTGACCCAAACCAAATTGCGAATTGAAGTGTTTGAGTTCTATAACATATCCAAAATGGAATGAAAAATAGAGAAATGAGACAGTTTAAAAAAATTAAGGTCCCAGAAAAAATTAATAATTTTTAGGTTGAAATATTCGTATGAAATTGAAACTTTACACGCAAATAGAAGACCGTTCCATTTTTAACGGGGTTTTAATGAAAAACAATTTTTTTAAGATGACGGATTTTGGCGCCAAAAAACAATTGGTTCGAAAGTACACATGAAGTACTACCATTGAGCAGGAAATGAAGTTCTTAGAGGAAAATTTGTATTACGAAATTCAATTTTAATGTTACCGCAAAAAAAACACAAAATGGGCCATATATCAGGCCCCGAATAACATAGAGACCCATTTTTTATTTCTCTACAACTTTGCTTACCACTGTGTAGTGGATAAAATGTGTTGTTATCCTTTAAATCGCCAAAAATGACGAAAACTTGAAAAAAACGGCCATTTTCGGGTCAAAAATGGCCAATATCTCGGAACGCCATGGGTCTACGATTTTTTAACCATTATATTCGTGATCAGTGACCCAAAAAACATGAATAGCAATCATAAAATATAATTTTAAGTGTAGCTCAATTGCAGGACGACTGGACTAGCTACTTTACACCCAAGCAGCTCCTCATAATCTACAAAGCACAGTCTTGTCCTGGAGAGCAACATAAAGTACCGATAGTAAATTGTTACTTACAATATTAATAACATGTGTAAATGTTTCAAATGTGAAACTACTTATGCAAGGGCCTGCAGGCATTGTAAAATAATAAACGATTTTACAGTGGGTTGTAAGAATAAGTTTATAATGAAAAACCAAAACAATAATAAGGGTCTCTGAAGTATAAAATAAAGTTTCTAGTAGTAAATTTTTTTCTATATTTTCACTACACGAGAGGAAAAGTTATGATGTTCGAAATTCATCGTGTGGGCCAGTGGTAGAACAATATTTTCTGTTGAAAGGTAGTATCTCATATTTACTTCCCACACAATTTTTTGTTTTTCTTTATCTCTTTTTTTTTCGCCAAAATCCACCATTGTGGAAAAATCGTATTTTCACCATAACGACACCAAAAATGGGTAAATGGGTCTTTTGATCCAAATCAAAATTCAAATTGAAGAGTTTGATACCCTCTATAATATAAATGACAAAATTCAACCTCAATTATACAATTGCATTTTCTTTCCCCTACTTTTCAAAGAGATTTATCCGAAATAATTAAAAAGAATCAAAAATTCAAGATTTATAGTTTTTTTTTTGTAAAATCTACAAGCATGCATTTTTTCGTCCTTTTTCTTTAATTCGCGCTAAATGCAAAAAACAGCGAAAATTCCCAAAACTTACCATTTTTTGACTTAAAATGGCCAATATCTTGGTACGCATTAGGTTTTCCAATTTTTAACTAACATATTCGAAATCAGCACCCCAAAAAACATATAACATCAATCATAAAATAGAGATGTCGGAAAAATAGAAATCCCAATTGCACAGCAACTGAACTATAGGAAAAATACAAAATACATGAAGTAGGAACAGAAACAGTGATATTAGCATACAAATTTGATGATAAATTTAAAAAAATTAAACAAAATATAAACTTCATTTTTTATCGAACATTATAATGCATTAATAATTCATTATCCACAAATAGTATTTAAACAGGCGCATTTTGATTTATAATTTAGTTTACTTGATGATGGCTATTTGGTAGCTGAAAGGTCCTCAGTACTTATAATAGTATTTCAGGGGATGAGGGTGATTATTTTGTATCAATAGTATATATAATAATTATGAGAAAAAGAATAATTTTCTTGATTCGTCAAACTGTATAATCACAGGGTCTAAACCAAACTCTTCTACCGGGATATCAAAAATTGTCTTGGTCAAGGGTGGTTGTGTCTTAGTTTACGTTTGAAATAATTATGTCACTGTCACACTGACATCATCAATAACCTACAAATTTCGAGCTCCTCGAGGCATATGTCAAAATGATTACATTCATAGCTAATTACATAGGACGTTTGGCGTTCATGCAATTGTGTTTTTATACAATTCGAACCTTCTAATTTCGATAGGCCAAGTGAACATCACGGAGTCTAAAGCGCTAGAGACTTCTGAGTGTTATAACATTCGTATAAAATTGCGAAATTTCGCACTTTTAGAAACTTCAAATTAATTAATTTGACTTAACAGATTCTGACACAACAAAACATAGTCAAACATTTAAAGTAAGACACACGTTTTACATTCCACAACCACCCTTGACCAAGATAATTTTTGATATCCCGGTATAAATATAAAAGGAAATGCAAATGGTTGTACCGAGTGGTCCAAATTGGACACTTTTGATAGGAAACACCAATTTCTAGAGAAGATAGAGAAAAACTAGCCTACATGTTACGAGGTCGATTTTTGAGAGAAAATGAATGCCGAAAACCACACTCTGATATCTTGACTTGTTCAAAAGATACAAGGTGTTTTTCAATTTTGTGCATTTCTGACCCACCCCCGTAACTTGTTTATTTATGAATATTTCTGGTTTCTGTGAAAACATTCTTGAGACACTTTTTTGAAAGGAATCTAATGGTGTTCCTTGTTTTTTATTGAAAAATATGGTTTTGAAGTTACGACATAAACTTGTATTTTTTCTTATGGACCATCCTGTATATTTTTACATATTCGTGTTTGAAATAAAATGCTCTTTTCAAAAATATATAATAGTTGCTACTTCTCTTTCAAAACATTTATGTTGTGGCTGTTTTCGACTTATTTTAGATGAATAATCAAAATCTGGGTTGCCATGCCTGAATACGAAACAAAATACCTTAGCAACTACAGTTTATGCGTACTGTCAAACAATTATTAATAATTGCAGTTTACTTTACAAGTTTAGTGTGCTTCTTTGAACTGAGTTTTGAACTTACGACAATATTTTTATCTTCCTGTTAATTCAAAATGTATGAAAATTACGAAAAATATGATATGCTAAAGTGTTATTGGGAATCACATGAAGATGCACAGGCTGCCAGCAATATTTACTTTGACCGATACCCTGAAAGGAGACAACCGTTTCGGGATATGTTCACTAGATTGCAGTAAAACCTAGTTAATTACGGTTCTTTTTCAAAACCAAGGACAAGAGTTTACGAAGCCAGGAATAGAGATAGAGAGTTAGAAGAAATAACAGTTTTGGGGAAATACAAAATCAACCCAATATTTCACTACGCAAAATGCAGTTGAATACAGGTATTCCAAAGACTACAGCAATGCGAATTCTAAGAAAAAATAAATTCAAACCGTATAGAGTAAGAAAAGTTCCCAAGTTACTACCAAATGACCTACAATTCCGGCTCGAATTCTGCCAATGGTATTTAGGAAAATGTGCTGAAAACTTAAACTTTGGACAGAACATCATATGGACTGATGAAGCATGCGTTAGCAGCGCTGGTATTTTTAATGGATACAATACCTAACAATTGGACTTTGGAAAATCCATATATTACAGTGGACACACAAAATCAAGGCCGATACAGTTTTAATGTTTGGGTCGGTATTTTTAGAGGAAGGTTTATCGGTCCCCATATCTATGAGGGTAACCTTACAGCAAATATTGAGGGAATTTGTCGAACCTATAATGGATGATTTGCCATTACAACAAATTGGACACGTATACTTCCAACAAGACGGGACACCGTGTCATAACGCACACATTATAACGACGTATTTGAACCAAATATTTGGGGACAATAATTGGCTTGGCAACCGGGGTCCTGTTCATTGGGCGGCAAGATCCCCCGATCTTAGGCCTCCTCCTTTACATGTTGTAAATATGTAGTTTAAAAATGTAATATTTTTGTTCTTGTTATTCTGTTTTTTGATTAAATTAATGAGTTATTATAAAATAGGCACTAATTATTGTTTTCAACAGCAGTTATGTAGAACTATTTTGTTTCGTATTCAGGCATGGCAACCCAGATTTTGATTATTCATCTAAAATAAGTCGAAAACAGCCACAAAATAAATGTTTTGAAAGAGAAGTAGCAACTATTATATATATTTGAAAAGAAAATTTAATTTCAAACACGAATATGTAAAAATATACAGGATGGTCCATAAGAAAAAATACAAGTTTATGTCGTAACTTCAAAACCATATTTTTCAATAAAAAACAAGGAACACCATTAGATTCCTTTCAAAAAAGTGTCTCAAGAATGTTTTCACAGAAACCAGAAATATTCATAAATAAACAAGTTACGGGGGTGGGTCAGAAATGCACAAAATTGAAAAACACCTTGTATCTTTTGAACAAGTCAAGATATCAGAGTGTGGTTTTCGGCATTCATTTTCTCTCAAAAATCGACCTCGTAACATGTAGGCTAGTTTTTCTCTATCTTCTCTAGAAATTGGTGTTTCCTATCAAAAGTGTCCAATTTGGACCACTCTGTACAGTTCAGTATTTACCTCATAAATGTTCGAATGAAAATATTTCTCCTGACACGTATGACGCTGAAATGGATGGAATAAAACAATAATGCATTCCTGAAAAAAAAATCATGTGGTGCGTTAATTTTGTTGTTCATAGAAATGCATAAATTTGACTATTGCGTACGCGACTAACTACTTCCAATATACTTATTTTAATAATTTATAGCCCAATAAAATTCAGCTATCTACAACCAATAAATATGAACGTGATCGTATTGCGTGTTTTAACATTTCAAGAGTTTTATGGAATTTTCTCCTTATTATATCCCTGTATAATCCTAAGAATCAACATTTATATATACATAATTCGAACGGAACATATTTGTTAATAATTTATGAAGGTGGATATTTCAGTAGGAGGAACCATAAATACCAAACTTTTCATGGATTGTCAAATTATGCCAGGAGGAAACTAATAAGTTTTAGGACCGTAATAAATTTTTACTGTTGATGAGGCTCTTTATTACGAACATATGTCGCCAGATAAATAGTTTCTATATTTGAATATTGAAGTGTGGTCTATTTGTAATTTTTATCGTGACGAAGATTTTAGGTCACACTTGGGAAATAAAGAAGATGGAAAGAATAAATTAGAAGAGGAGCCAGATCTGTCAACAGATTATGAAAATGGTACTTTGGATGGTCTATCAAATTGTCGATCCACGCAATAATAACAGTAAAAACATATTACATTTGGAGAGTTATATTTCGGGAGCTATAATCTACAAAATCTTGATATTTTCATAATGCTTCAAATATATTTTCTGTAACAGTCAAGATAATTTATTCTTTTAAATGACATCGAAAACGTAAAAAATATAATTATGACATAATCATTAAGTTTTTAATGGCAATTTTTATCGACTATAGTTAATTTATGTTGATGATATTCCGCTAATAGAGTTGCGCGTGCATTTTTCTGTTCAATGTTGTGAATATTTCATCGTTTTATGAAGTGAAGTATGTTCACGATAACGAAAAAATGACGACATAGCAGCCCCACTATTTTTGAATACAACTAACCATTTGATCCAATAAACTTCAAAATTCGGGAGTTCTTTACTTATTATAACAAATAATACAAATTGCTTGTTATATTAAGTGGTGCAGTGTTTAACAAATGTTTGGACTAAAAAAATAGTTCCATCAAATTATTCAAATAGAAAAATGAGGTGCCTACCTATTTACTGTTTCTACTTGCACAAACAGCAACTTATTTGCATATCAAACACCAAAAACTTGCCGTTTGAAGTTTAGAAATCGAGAAGAAAAAATAATTACCGGAGGCTTTACAATCTCGGCCAGAACCGCCGATGCATGTTGAACATTGAATTCGGTATATCAACAGTTAATTCGCTCGCATATATTTATATGAGTGGGAGACATCGCATCAGCCTATTGTTCTTGCACACATAGTATCTCTAGCAGTAAGAATCTGTAGGTGCTAGAGAGAATGAGAGTCGTAATATTCACCTACACCTTCAGCAATTCTAGTAATATAGTCGAGGAAATAAAGCACAAAAAAGAGCTCCAGCTAGAAAATTTTTGTTCCAAGATGGATGGAGATGCGATTTTTTGCATTATATTCTGGAAGGTATCTGGAAACTTTGGCCGCTTTGTGTTTTTAGTAGAAATGTTGAGTTGCATTTTCAAGTGCAAAAATGAATTTTTTTCAATGCACTTTTTTTACGTATAATAATATTTAATAAATATTCACTACAATTAGTCCAAATCGGTTACGAATCGGGTGCTTTTGGGGTCGATGATCACGATTCAGATGTCTGGATAGTGCTACAATACATCTGGAGACCCGTGCAACCTGTGTGTCAGGTCATCCTCAGGGAATGCTAGTCAATTCCCTCTAAAATGAAATAAAACTTCTTATTCGGGGGTTTTTCTTATCTCTGATCACATATATTTCATTAAAATTATACCTGGAGTCCAGGATATCCTAGTTACCTATCATCTTCGGGACAATTCCTTAAAACGTTTTAAACATGCAATTTCACTTGTTGTCTGAGGGTTTTTGGGATCGCTGATCACGATTCTGATGTTTCAATAATGCTATATATACCTGGAGAATAGCATAACCTGCTTGTTACCTCATCCCTGAAGAATTTACGGTATAATTCGCTCTAAAATGGAATAAAACCTGGAACCTAGGGATTGTTAGGGTCGTTGATCACGACATTGTTGTTGAAATCGTAATGAAATGCACTTGGAGGTTTTAATCCACAAGTTGTGTAGATATACAGGGTGAGTCAGTTTTTTGTAGCCAAACTGCAACAGGAGATAGAACAAGTGTTTTAAGAAGAAAAGTTCCAAAAACATATGTCGTAGAAGGCTTCGTTTTCGAGATACAGGGTGTTGAAATTGAAAAAAAAATTTCGTTTTTTGCGAATATCTCCGGAACCGTTTATGGTACAGAAAACAGCTTTTGTAAGCATTTTCTACTCATAGTAAGCTATGTTCTGTGTGATAAAAAATTTTTTTTTACTCATAATTGAAGATTTTGAAGGGGTAGTGGGTTTTGAGACAACCATTAGAACCGCCAATGTTTTCTACACAAAAAAAGTACTCTTGGTCATAAGCTCTAAAGTTGACCGTTTTCGAGAAAAATCAACTTTTATGTTGAAAAACATGGTCAATCCTTTGATTTTGTTACTTGTTCTATTTGTTTGAATAAATTTCGTCTAATTAGTAGTAAGAATTGACCATGTTTTTCAACATAAAAGTTGATTTTTCTCGAAAACGGTCAACTTTAGAGCTTATGACCAAGAGTACCTTTTTTGTGTAGAAAACATTGGCGGTTCTAATGGTTGTCTCAAAACCGTTTTTTTCCAGTGTAGCGTAGAAGTTGGAAAGAAAAACACCCACTACCCCTTCAAAATCTTCACCAATTGAGTAAAAAAAAAATTTTTATCACACGGAACATAGATTACTATGAGTAGAAAATGCTTACAAAAGCTGTTTTCTGTACGATAAACGGTTCCAGAGATATTCGCAAAAAACGAAATTTTTTTTTCAATTTCAACACCCTGTATCTCGAAAACGAAGCCTTCTACGACATATGTTTATCGAACTTTTCTCCTTAAAAACACTTGTTCTATCTCTTGTTGCAGTTTGGCTACAAAAAACTGACTCACCCAGTACAATATGTTTTTTTTTTTATTTTATGAAAAGTACAATTACTCATTTTTAGCAAGTGGTGTTAAAATGAATGAATTTTTTTTTATTAAAAATGAACGTATTGTAATAATGATCTTAATAAATGATCTTTGAGGTTAAATATGAAAAGTATAAAAAAATAATTGATTGAAAGAAATTTGTAAAAATGAAAGGAGATGCAAATAAATAGATACTATCAATATGTTAATTTTAACCTAATGTGATTGTTTTTTATTTACTTATGAAAAAAACAATTATATACAATGATCATCATTATTTCCAAATAAATCTACTAAATTATAATCAATATTATCTTCATCATACTGACATGGGGAAGGTGTAAACAGAAAAAATATTTCTGGATACCACCCTCTATCGTAAATTCTCAAATATCATCAACAGACAGTCAAAGAGACAATAAAAAAATTCAAAAGTGTGAGATACGTGGATAATTTTTGGGGCGTGTCACATGATGGGTCCTTTTTTTATCTGTGATTTACCTGTTCTTTTATTTTACTGTGACTAATGAGTAGCTGCCAGTAAAAATCAAGTCTTAATTGTTTTCATTTCATTTGTTTTAAAATATTAATAAGTTATTTTTATAATTTCTATCTTTATTTTGTGGGGAGAAATAAAATTATAGCTTAGGCGTTTTATTACGATTAATACCCCTGCTTCAAGGTGCATTTTATTACGGTTTGTTACAATTGATTTTAAAATTTAATTTCATTTTAGAACGAATTATACCATACATTATTCAGGGATGAGATAACAAACAGGTTATGCTGTTCCCCAGGTGAATTATAGCATTATTTAGACACCAGAATCGTGATCATCGAACCCAAAAACCCCCAGATAACAAGTGAAATTGCATGTTTAAACCATTTTAAGGAAGTGTCCTGAAGATGACCTAGGTAACTAGGATATCCTGAACTCCAGGTATAATTTCAATGAAATATATGTGATCGGAGATACGAAAAACCCCCGTATAAGAATTTTCATTTCATTTTAGAGAGAATTAAGGACCATTCCCTGAGGATGACCTGACTCCCTGGTTGCACGGGTCTCCAAATGTATTGTAGACACAAGAAGCGTGATCAGCGACCCCAAAAACCCCCCGGGTAACCGATTTGGACTAACTTTAGTGGATATTTATTAAATATTATTTACGTAAAAAAAAGTGCATTGAAAAAAATGAATTTTTGCACTTAAAAATACAACCCAACATTTCTACTAAAAACAAAAAGCGGACAAGTATCCAGATACCTTCCAGAATATAATGCAAAAAATTGAATCTCGATCTATCTTGGAGCAAAAATTCTTTACGTTTTTGTGCTTTATTTCCTCGACTAATAGGTGACATTTTTGATGAAATACTGACAGTTCTTTCACACATAGTAACTCTTGCATTAAGAACCGGTCAGTGTTAAGTTTCGAAAGTGTACAATTACCAGCGAGCTCGTTAGCAAGGGGTTATTTCGCTTACTAACCAGGATAGAGAGGAATAAATTATTGAATGCGCCTAAGTTGAAATAAAGAATATCAAGGGACTGATAGTGTACGTATTCGGATGTAGGAACCGAGCGAGTACCGCACGGTTTTGGTAAAGGTAATGGATGTTCCGTGCTGACATGCATTTCCTCCGCTTAATTTCCCTACTTGTTGCTTTAATATTAACATAAGTTAGTTTCGTTTAAATCATTTGTTACTTCCGCAAATAAATGCATACTGGAAGGTCCCAAATTTCAATTCTTTTCAATCACCAGTAGTCGAAGAATTAACCAACCAGCATTAAATACAATTAAAGCTTGTAATTTAGTGTTAATCATTCTGCCCGCCATTTGGCCTCTTGTTTGTTCTCCGTTGCTACACTACCCTGGGAATATATTGAGGACCCTAGCATCAGAAGATTTCGATGAGGACCTGAAAAATAGATCTGGCTCTCGAAAATCAAAATAGACTAATTGGATTCAGATCCGATAAAATTGAAGGACCGTTATAAGACGTCGTAAGTATAAAACGCCAAAGTGAATATATCACGTCACATCCTCTCAACTTCTCTGTCTTTGTTCATATTTCTGGTGTTCCTCTTCGTAGAGAGCCTCTTTCTACATAGACATGGATTATATTCATACATTCATTTGCATCTCAAAAGCTACACTGCTGAAATGTAATCAGTAATCACGTTTGCTATGAAATTTGAAAATATGAATCTAAATTACATCTCCTTAACTTTCATAAAAACGTGTTTCGCAACCATTACTCATTTGTTAATATATCGGCTGTAATCCATTTTGTTTTCACTCAATCCATCACAAGTCGTTAGAAATGCAGATGAAGATATACATCCGATGATAAAGTTCCATACATTAATAGGCCAATCAATCATGCATTAATATAAATGTAAATGGGGTAGGATAGGAAACGAAATTTATGGATGCAATTTTATAAATAACTTTCAATTTACTGATTATTATTGCGGTTTGACTTGAAGATGGTCAACCATTATCATAATGGCTTTTAATAAATGGTACATAAAGTGGCTGAATTTATATTTATATTTCTAACTGATTGGCTATTTCCTGTACGTATATCTGATTATGAAAGGGAACTCTTTATCCAATTTAAAAGATTTAAACCTTTAAACTTGTTTGTATATTATTGAGATCGCCGGCCTCACGAGATTTTCAATTAGGAGTTTAATAGATTCTAATGTACATCAATTGAAGTTACTTACTTGCATACGGGCATGGTTCTGAATGACCAAGTGCATTCACGCTTGTAAAGCCCGTAACGTTCATTCAATGTTGAAGTGAATATTCAAATGTGACCGTATCCTTCGGCTGAACATTATAACTTGGTCATCTAGTATCCTTTTATGCAATCATGAATAAGGGATAGTTCCAAGCAGGGAGCGACTGGTGTTGGAATATACAGTGAGGGGAGAAACTCTCAACTGAGTATCTCACTAGGAAGAAACATACAAGAATTAGTGTTGTTTGGGGAAAGCATACAGATGACGACACTGTCAAGTACCTTGGGGTAAGCCTACATAAAAGGCTGATCTTTGGGAAGCATCTGAAGAAAACCACTAATGAAGCGATAAGATGCACAGATGGTGCACTGGGTTGGATGTACACCACCATAGTGAGCCCCATTGTAACATACGCCGCAATAGTGTGGTGACCAAAAACAAAAACGAAAGTATACCAGCATTCCCTGAACAGAGTTCAGAGGATGGCATGCTTAGGAATAACCGGTGCAATGTCGACCATCCCAGCGGCTGCGATGGAGAGGCTGTTGGGGTTGGAGCCACTGCACCTCGCCGTTCAGGCAGAAGCCATAAGAGGAGCGTATCGATTCGATCATAGTGGCCAAGGGAAGACCGACCAAAAAGGCCGAAGCATTCTTGGATTGCTTGGATCATCTTGGCCATTGGAGAATAGATCCGACAGGATCAACTTTCAAAGCACTTCCGTACCTCTCACGATTCAAACCTTGAAAGGGCGGGAGAACGCTGGGGGCAATCCTCATATGTTACCAGGAGATTCCGTATGGTTTACGGAAGACACCAAGACTGAAAAAAGAACAGGTGCTGGAATAGTGGAGACAACGGACCAAGGAGAAATAATTTCTTTGAACCTAGGGATACTTGCGACAGATTTCCAAGTTAAAATAGTAGCAACTACAACATGTGCTCGAATTATGAGGGAGAGAGCCTATGAGAATAGACAAATCACAATCATAGTGACCAACCTGACAGTACTTAAGGCACTGAAGTGGGGCTCCTACTGGGATGGAGCACCAACCTCACGGGGGAGGGGTATTAGTCGGTGAGAATCCGGCACGGGCCCCCGAGGCGTCTATGCAGGCGTGATTGAGGGCAGAATAGAACAGAATAACTTTGACGTTAGTCCGACAACGGTGACATCGACGGAAAAGAACGAGCTAAAGATAAATTCCAATGGTTTTCATTGCTTAACCCAGGACTCAACTGGACAATCTTAAATTTCGACCTTACTTAATTCAAGTATTCGGGACTCAACTTACATCTGCCTTTTTAACCTTGACCATGTAAATATTCCAGGAGGTAGTTTGTCATCATACATTGCTAATATTTTCGTACGTCATCTATTCTATTTTCTCAATGCCATGCCAGAAGTTAGGATACCAGGAATTACGAATAAATGAAATAAACATATCCTACGACTACGAGATCAAAGAATAGATCACACTGCTCCCAACAAAATATTCCACTGTGTCGACATATAAACAAGATGTTCCAGGAAATGGAGACTTTGAAACCAACGCAATATCTTCTACTGCGAACACCTGGAAGAACTCCTACATCTTTCAGTGGAGTTATGGATTTACTGTTTGTGAGATGGAATGAAAACATAAATCGCGTCGTACTGAGTTAATATTAGGTTTAATGAAATGGTCGTTCGTAATATTTAAAATGCAACGTGTTCGTGAGCTTGTATATTCAATTACATGTTTACCTTAATGGAAATTATATTCATATATACCATTAATTTAAAGAAGACATTTTTGAGTCGCCACTATCTCACTGGTAATAAATTTCGAAAGCGTATAGTATATCATCTCGGTTATTATTCTCAGTTGTAACGATATATTCCCTGTAATTAAAACATGTTTGCATATTGCAGGTAAACTTAAGCTTTAGACTGTGGAAGTATTATAATAGATATTTTATGTAGCACAAATCTCATTTGCAAGAATGGATGAACGATTAAATGAGTATCCACGTGTGAAAGGCATAATAATGAACGATTCGCCTGTGAAACGTTTATAATTCAATTATTTGTAATAACGATATTTATGATTCATAAATCTTACCTCATAATGCTACTACACAGGAACATGCTCACGATCTAAAGTATATTCAAACTTATATGGCACCAGAGGTAAACAGAAGTCGAACATATTTTATCTCTTGATTGAATGCTATTCGCACTCTCCTGGTTCATCCGGCCGTGAAATGCAACATTTTTCGAATATCGTTCCATAACCGGATTAGTGGATATGTCTTTGCTCCGATTAGCTTTGTTACCTGAGTTCTTAAAAATATAGTAAATCATTATAGTCTAACAATCCGCGACGCAAAGCCTTAAAATTAAATAAATAGTACCATTGAATAAACAGTTTGAGATATATATTATTGAGTCTTCGTTATGACTATATAAAACAGTCGATCTGTAGCGTCACATTTAGTCGGAAGTTGAGGAAAAATTGCAAGAGTTCAAATTCATAATGTGGTTAAACTAATAATGCTATTTTATCGCTTGGTTCCCGACAGCTATAGAGACTTGATCTTATTTAACAGAACTGTCCAGCAGCTGAAATTATACTCATGAGGGATTTCACTACTGATTGATGAGGTTATGTTTTCGCAAACGTTTGAATGAAATCTACAGCAATTCTACTAAATTACTGCACATCCTCGACATCGCTCTTCAACTTCGGCATTTGAACCCAACCAGTAATACTTTTGCCTGAACTTATCTTTTCCCAAATAAGGTCCACGAATACTACTGTGAACATTTCATAGCCGTTTTAAGCTTGTCTAAGACAAAATTGTCTGTGGATGTCCATTTTTCTATCGAATCTATACCAAGCTCTCAATCAATCAATCAATCAAAACTGGGGCGGACAAGTCCGGAGCACTTGGACCGCTTGATTGGGTCTATTGTGCGTCCCTTGATACAAGAATCAGTCCAGCAGGCATAAGGCAATATCGAAGGCTTAGATTTTGCATGAACTGATATCTCTTATGGCTTCAAGCGGCATATGTGTGTTGCCGAGGTGTTGTAGCCTAAGAGAAGACAGTGCTGGATCTGCTAGGATGTGAGAGGCAATTTCATCCGCATCTCCACATCTACTACAAGTTGGGTCTTCAACAATGCCCATTGTGTGTAGATGTTTATTCAGATGCCAGTGTTCTGTGAGGAGCCCTGTCACCAGTTTTAGGCCTCTCCTGCTCATAGAGAGTAGGGTTTTAGAAAGTTTGGGCGAGAACTCCCTAATATGGGGCTCATGCAGGGGGCACCACGCCAGTACGAGAGCCACTGTCTATCCAGTAGCTCCTTGAGGGCGTGGAGCCCGGTGGTCGACGAAATTCCGATCGTTGAATCGAGGCCAAGGGGGAACTCATGGAACCCCATTTGGCCACTTCGTTTCCCTTCACGCCATAGTGGGCGGGTACCCACACTAGCTGATGTTTGTTCCCTCAGGCTAATTCAGCCAGAGTTTCCCTGCAGTCTGCACTCCAAGACATGCCTAGAAGTGCGCCTAGGGCCCTTGGCTGTCAGTGCAGATGTAAATTTGCCTACCTCGGTAGTTTAATCTCAGGTTTTACAGGGCACAGGTCCGTATTGCGCAGACATCAGCCCAGAAAACAGTTGTGTGGGCACCTAGGTCTGCTCAAGAATGCTTCTCTTCTTAAAGAGGTTGAAGATGTCACATCCGAGCAGAAGAAAATAATTTCTTATTATGGAAGATAATAATGTTATGTGTTTTGACACATCCAATAACCTCATCTTCGTGTATGTTTTAAGGTGCATTTTGAACACTAATGTCAAGGAACAATTTTGTCACTTTTCGACGACGGTCTTTCAGAATATACATTCCCATATGACATTCGTTACCATATCTACCTTATCCACTAATAATACTGTTAAAGAACTGATAAGAACCTTTCAGCTACCAAATAGTCATCATCAGAGTAAACTCTGATTACTTATTAGTGTTATACACTCCTTACCATATCTACCTTATCCACTAATAATACTGTTAAAGAACTAATAAGAACCTTTCAGCTACCAAATAGTCATCATCAGAGTAAACTCTGATTACTTATTAGTGTTATACACTCCTTACCATATCTACCTTATCCACTAATAATACTGTTAAAGAACTAATAAAAACCTTTCAGCTACCAAATAGCTGTCTTCAGTTGGTTATTTATCAGAGTAAACTCTGATTACTTATTAGTGTTATAGTGTATCCATAGTTGTAAACTCTTTACTAACTCCTCACAATGATCAATTGTACATTGATGTACTCGTCACTTGTCTCCATTGAGTGTTTTTCTCATCCATATGTTGATCGAAATGCTCACGAGTTCCTTCTGGGTTACTCAATGGTAACTTCCCGTTTAAACAGAGCTCTGACCTCTTTTTTCATCTCTATTTGATCGAGTATTTCTGTGGAATGGCAGATGGAAACTATCTCTCTTCTCGACTAAAGCATTTCCAGTGGATCTTGTTTGACTGTAGATTATTTGAATAATATTTCAATGTAACATAGTTAATTCGAGCGCCATTTGAGTTTTACAATCAAACAACATATTGTTCCCAAACTTTTTATACAAAACTCACAAATAGCCTATTAACCCAGAATTGGCGCTTGAAAGTAATATCACCTACAAAATTGTTAACTAAAAGGATATTTTAAAAAGAATAGTTTGGCAGTCTGCAAGTTTCGAACCTACGGTACCAAAAGTAAATTGAGTATATAATGCAGGCGTTTTACCAGCTCCGCTACGACCTGTGATCCTGTCAGTACTGAATTCGCTAGGGGTATTGTGATTGTGTGACGGTTTAAATGTATATATATATATATATATGTAGAACTGGATTCTCGGGTATTGATCCGCGTTGTGTGGTTTCGGTCCTCAAAAGGACCAATTTCACGACGTTTCGGCAAAGTCGCATTTGCCATCTTCAGGTGATTCGACCGTAGAGTCTGGAAAATCTAGGCGAGTTCGCCTAGATTTTCCAGACTCTACGGTCGAATCACCTGAAGATGGCAAATGCGACTTTGCCGAAACGTCGTGAAATTGGTCCTTTTGAGGACCGAAACCACACAACGCGGATCAATACCCGAGAATCCAGTTCTACACATTACGTCCGCGAGAACCTAAGAAGAAACATATATATATATATATATATATATATATATATATATATATATATATATATATATATATATATATATATATATATATATATATATATATATTTATAATGAGAAAAACACTGTTGTCCTGATGGTCCAATAACAAAAGGACAAAAGTCCCACTTACAAGGAGGCTGTCGGTTCCATAAAAAAGAATGTTCATATTTTGACAACTTTGAAACGATTTGCAAATTTTCGAATCCGTACGACCAATACAAACGGTACAATCGTCACCACAGTGCGTTACGCATGCTCATACACACGCACGTACGTACTCCCAGATATGGATGAATTCAGAAAGGTCCAAACGAAAATCCGTAAAAAAAATCATGTCCGTTTTGCGTCTTGCTGAATTCATCAGGCTACATTCCTTCGAATTCCTACGATTGTGAAAATTTGCAAATCACTTTAAAATGGTGACAATAAGAACAATGTTTTTTTTAGGGTGCGATAGCAACTCAATAAAAATTGACATTCAAGATACAAATTACTGGTTTTATACCGGGTGTCCCACTAAGATTGGCTACCGGCTGTATCTGGGACACTATTTGTCCTACAGTTTTCGTAAACAAATAATCTTAATAAAAGTGACCCTGGGAAGTCTGTTTGAAATATTTTCCACTTAAATTACCACGCTAGAGGGTATATTTTTAAATCAAAACCGAAAAATAAAAATTGCTTCATAAAATCAATAGTGACGGAATGTTTTGTGGATCGGTTTCAGATTCCTCTATAAAAACTCTGAAAAGTACGTTCTCGACATTTCAACCTAACTCTTGAAATGGGGGGAGAGCGGAATCGTATCGCAGAAAAAGTGCGATAATTCCCGAATACGTTAGCCGATTTTAGCCAGCTTGGTTTTATTTTCAAGGTATTAGATAGCTTAATGCTTATCTGAAAAAATACTCAAGTTTGTGTTCAAATCGAAACTGTTATTTGATTACTTTAGTTATTCATTCATTTTTCCATGAAAAATCAATTGAGAAGCTGTATTTTTCATTTTTTCATCTTGTTAATCGTAAAATTACGTACAAAATGTCAGAAGCGGTAAGTCGCTATTATTTTTCGAACTTTTTACAAAAACCAAGTTTCTACATCCAAAGAACCAATTTGAAACAAATAATTAGTGATAAAAGAACATTTTAAATTCAACCAATGCTTAAAATGAGAGCCATTATGTTCAAGAGAACTTTAGAGTCTACTCTTGAGTATTTTTCCAGATAAGCATCAAGCTATACAATTCCTTGAAAACAAAACCAAGTTGGCTAAAATCGGCTAACGTAATCGGGAGTTATTGCACTTTTACTGCGATACGATTCCGCTCTCCCCCCACCCGTCGTCTCAAGAGTTGGGCCGAAATATCAAGAACATTTTTATAGAGGAATTTAAAACCGTTCCACAAAATATTCCGTCACTATTGATTTTATGAAGAAATTTTAATTTTTCCATTTTGATTTAAAAATAAAGGGCAATGTTGAAAGTGGAGAATATTTCAAGCAGACTTCTCAGGGTCTTTTTTATCGAAAATATTTTTTCCCGAAAGCTGTAGGACAAACAGTTTGCCAGATACAGCCGGTAACCAACCTTTTATAGTGCGACACCCGGTATATTCTTCAATAACAAGTTTCTCTTCAGGTGCTTATTGCAATGCTGTAAAACAACCAATATCAAAGAAGTGAATCTTTTCGATTACGTTTCTCCAAAAACAACATAAGAGTTGTAGATTTGAAGGATATTATTATAGTGGAGACTCGATGAGCTCCCATTATTAGTGCTACCGAGTATAATCATTGACAACTCTCTTAAAACGTAGCGCTGAAATTATGATGCGGTAATTCCCTCTTTTCCAACAATTTAATTATTTCAATATTGCAGAGTAACCGGATAATTGCAATTGATATAGTAGCAAATAATGCGGTAATTTTGTAATTTGTTCTAAAGCTAATTATCAGTTGAATAATAGTTTTTGCACTCATTATTTGCAAGAAGTCATTCAATTTTACATATTCTAGCCATAAATATAATCGTGATGCAATAAATTAAATTGAATCCACTTCCAGTTTGTGGTTGAGGTATTTAATGCAATTATATTTGTAGATGTATCGCTTTAAATGAATCATGATTGATCTCGTACACAGTGGGATCGGTACTTTTGCAAATTGAATCTTGGAAATGATATAACACGTTGGACATAATTACCTGAAGTAATTGCCATTAATTTCACAATTTTTTTGACTTACCCTATTATCTGGTTACTTGCTATCCACATACGATAGGCACAGAGAGGTATTATATTGATTTTCTATTAGGGTTTCTAATACTAGATCATTGGAAACTTTTCCACACTTATTGTAGTGCGCATTAGCTGTTTAACCGCAATGGCTGATAAAAGTCATGTCATTACGTTTATCTCAATAAATCTAATTACGTCATCTTGAACATATTCGCTTATGAGCTATGACATCTGGACAATACGCGTTCTAACAATACTCTCTATAACATAAGGCCTTAACGCTGAAAATAAAAATAAGTGTGACGTCATCAACATGAGTAGAGATGAAGCTTATAGTCTAGGAGCCAAAGCTATATTGATGGTCTGAACATTAACCCGATGGCACTATGGTTTATCGTTAGAGTACGGTCCAATGATCAATTCATCTCACAGACCGAATTTTCGCCGGCTGCTAGATCTCGAGATACAGCCTCCGCAAATTGTTTATTTTTTGACTGGATGTTAACCCTCTTCAAGTTGCAGTTACTTGAAAAGCTTGCCATTCTTATACACATCCACCATGTGCCATCATTTTTTATCGTGTCCGCTTATCAGGCTGACCAGTTAAAATTGGACCGAAAATGGACTGAAAGTTAACCCTCCCAAACCTGGTGGAAAATGTTCATTGGTGTTGGAAATTGTTAAGATACCCTATGCCATCAAAAGTTATCGGTCTATTTACGAGTAATTGGCCATTATTTGAACCAAAAATGTTTTTGTTCTATATTTGTGGCTAAACCTTGCGGATTACAAGGTAACATAATGGCATCATATTGAACAACTTTATTGGAGGTCAAATAAAGATTTAAAATTATTGCCATCACCCCTTGCCTATTTCAACCCCCCAAAACCACCTAAAAAAACACCCAAAACAAACAAAAAACAAAAAACGGCCGTTTCGATTTTAAACCCAGCCAGAATCTCAATAAAATGAGATAAATCTAATTTATCATAAAATTGTTCATATTATCCATATTATTCATATTTTTTTGGGGGTGGTTTTAGAGGGTTTTGGGGGGTTGAAATAGGCAATAATTTTAATTTAAATCTTTATTTGGCCCCCAATAAAGCTATTTAACATGGTGCCATCATGCTGCTTTGTAATCCGCAAGTTTTATCCACAAAATGAAAAAAAGAAACAGTTTTGGTCCAAATAATGACCAATTACTCGAAAATGGACCGATAACTTTTGATGGCATAGGGTATGTTAACAATTGCCAACACCAATGAACATTTTCCATCAGGTTTAGGGGGGTTAACTTGCAGTTCATTTTCGGTTCAATTTTAACTGGTTGGCCTGATAAACGGACACGATAAAAATGATGGCACATGGTGGAAGTGTATGAGAATGGCATGCTTTTCAAGTAACCGCAACTTGGAAAGGGTTAACCTCCAGTCAAAAAAAAAAAATGCGGATGCTGTATCTCGAGATCTAGCAGCCGGGGAAAATTCGGCCTGTGAGATGAATTGGTCATTGAACCGTCTTCTAACGATGAACCATAGTGCCATCGGGTTAATAATCAGACCATCAAAATCGCTCTAGCTCCTAGACTATTACGACAGTACTGTTTAGTCTTTAGTCTCAATTTCGCATGGCCAGTATCGAGTGTGACAGGTGATAAATATTAGAATTTAATTAGAGTTTCACCTGATCCTTGTGAAAAATTATATGTTGCACATGTTCCTTAGGCGTGCTTGTGTGATTACAAACTGTAAATAAACATGTATAAGAGTGTTATGGTTAAATAAAATGCTTTGCAAAACAGCTTTCTAAGTGAATGTTTATGTTGGTGATGAAATATTAAAATTTCGTTCTTTATATGAACAGATTACACTGCAGACAACTTGCAAATACTATGATTTTATCCTCTTTTTTACATACAATGTCATTTTTGCAACAAAATTATACTTTATTATTCATAACCGTCTCAGGAAAATTTCAAATTTCCCGAATTTTCCATCAGGAGAGAGTTTTTTGGGAAAAATAACAGCGGAAACGTGATCAGCGACCCAAAAAACCTACTAGAGGTAATTTTTGCGACAAAATTATAAATTATATATTATATATAAATTTTCCAAATTTCCCATCTGGGAGAGTTTTCCGAGAAAACTAACTGCGGAATCGTGATCAGCGACCCAAAAAACATACTGGGGGTTATTTTCGAGTCTTAATTCATTAATTTTTTCAACTTTTGGATTGTTTTTATAAGAATGCTCCTCTAGGGGTTGAAACCCCGTTTCGGGGGGTAGAAAGGTCGACCCCCGCGGTCTTGATAGTCATAAATGATATATGGGGTATTAGGAACAAAATGCAAAAAAAAATTGAAATTCTAGCTTACTGTATTTTTTTTTATTATGGCCTTTTTCCCGGCTTATTGCCAACATAACAAGTTGAGTATTTTGTATTCTCATCCAGTTGATAATTCAAGATCATTATCTTATCAATTCGATTCGGTTCTCATTCTCAAATGTATAAAGAATAATTGGTTAAATTCGAAATCTAATCAAATTATGCAGTATCCCAACTTTGATGATAAATTGTTAAAATTTGGATATTTTTTGAATTTGATAGCACTCTATCATACGAATTTGGAAAGTGTCAAAGTGTTAAAGTAGCCCTTGGTATTTAATTAATATGTTATACAGGTTGTACTTCAATTTGGTTCAAATATACAGAATTCCAAATCCACAGCTCAGTTTATAAATATTATATTAACTTGGTGGAAAATAATGAATGATTAAGGGACATTTTCCTTGAACCCATCGTCAACGGATAACGAGCTCAATTTAATTACATATTGTTAGGAAAATTTTTAACAGTCCATTATAATGCAGGTTCTTTACATTGAAAAATGAAAATGAGGTGCAACTAAGGACTCAGTTCACTTCAGGCAACCCCGTTTAAACAGAAAGTGCTTACCCATGTACTAAAAAATGAATAAAACTTTTGTTTTACTGTCGTTAATGCAATACGCTGTTCACGAGTATTAACCATAACATATGTAATTCAAATAATACGTTGATTAATATGGATGCAGCTCAATTTCCAGCATTGAGATTTCTGCTAGTATGATGATAAATGTTCAAAACAATATATCATCATTTCCAAAGTAACTGCACACCATAAGCATCAGGTAACATTAGATTCAGGACAATATCATGCACTTTCACGAAGCGTGCGGGTATCTCTTCAATGATATAACAAAGATTAATACTTCTGCTACGTAACACGTTCCATATTTACCAAAACCCCATGTTTTTCTTGGCCAACATGTATCATATGACCACCATTTATGTGATTTATTTTAATAACACACTTCATGTTTTATTTAACGGCAGATTTAACATAACAGCCCATATAAATAATAGCGATGCGGTAACAAAACCAAATAGTCTCTTTTAATAACTAAAACAAATCACTGTAAATGCCTGAGATGTTTTGGCAAAGTTGAAAGTGAGCTCTTCAAAGGTCCAGGTGTGAAAAAGTGACGCTTTCATAACTCAAACGCGCATACGTGTGTGGTTTATTTCTAGTTATTTATTACGTATGTAGGTGGATGAGCGGAATAAAATCCGAGAAAATATGTTAATTAACGTAATTCCCTTTGAAATACTGCAAAGAAGCGCAAAGGAGATGTTGAGTTTTATTAAATTTGCGAGTTTCTAACAAACATGGGTTTTATAAACTCGCACTGCGCTTTTCTAACAAATTATTATTTTTTTTGAATCACAATAATACATTCATAAAATATTGACAAGTACAACTCAAATCACAATACGATGTGAATAAAGCTGATGCTGGGAAGTGAGATCCGTTTCGACCTGGTGGATTTCGTGAGAAATTGGAGGCCACTTCGCCTCATGATTCTACGTCAGACAATTGAAAATTCAGGAGTCTTGGCATACTGACCACACCATCCATAAGTTACTTGTTGTGAACAGCATACATCAATGTAATGCAGTGTTACCAGATAGCTTCACCCATTACCTCCAATGATGGCGTTGAGAAAACCACTAAACTTTGAAATAAACCCCCACCTTTACTTCAACTGCATTCAACTCTCAAATATCATCCTAGTGGAAACATGCGAATTGTCGTTGCCGATTTTATTGGAGTTTTATCATCATCTGCTTACTGAATAATCAACATGGTGTCATATTTATGCTATTGCACATTCGGAGCTTTATTATATAATAAATCATGTTACAAACAAATCATGTTCTTTACTTATTTATATACGATAATACAAATTATTTATAATCTGGAAATTCCCAAACATTTGTAGTGTTTACCAAATGTTCGAAGATAAAGAAAAAATGAAACGTGTGGCGCTCGGGGACTGCCGCGGTAAAGCTATTGCATAGCACTACGCCACTGGAAAAAGTTGGGCAGAAAAACATCCACTACACCTTCAAAATCTTCACGAATTATGAGTAAAAAAAGAGTATCATCTTGATCTCTATGAAGAGTATTGTGACAAGCATATATAACTCTACTTCCGGCTCCGAGATTTTCACGTGGCCTATCGAAATTAGAAGGTTCGAATTGTATAAAAACACAATTGCATGAACGCCAGACGTCTTATGTAATTAGCTACGAACGTAATAATTTTGACATATCCTCGAGGAGCTCGCTGCGCGTAAGTTAGAGTTTATACATTTTACCTCTATTTTGTTAATTTGAGGCCGTTTCGAACCCCGTGCGGCCGGCGCCAGTTGTAATAAAGTATTTTGGGCTATGGGCCACTAGCTTTTACCCGCTTTCGGTATATTTAAGTAGCTAGAAAATTCCCTTTCGTACGTCGCATGTCAGATGTTAGTAGGTGACAGCTGAGAATACCTCAAAATGTTTTAATTAAATTTTCCTATTTAATCGACATTTTGGGGCCCGAGACTATGCTATTTAGTTGGCCCCGTTCATAAACTAACGACATGGAGCGAAAACCGCATGCGAAAAGTCCTCGTTAAGACGTTCTACATACCGTAAATTTGCACTTTCCTAACTCGCGAGCTACGCGCTTCTCACGTGAACGTCATTCGATTTATCGAAAATTAACCAATTCAAAACAGTTTTCGACCCACTTTGGGGCTATCACGACCTTTTAAAACGTTCAAAGTTAACATTTCCACAATTTTAAGCTCGGCCGAGCTACATGATGGGTCTTAGGATATTTCGTTACGGTATTAGTTTTTTGTTTTTTTAGATTTTCGTTACGGTATTTGTCTTTTGTTTTTTTTTCTTGATTCGGTCGCCGCGCTCAAAGCCCGCAATAAAAGCTATATGCAATAGCTTAATAACGGCATGTAATTATTTAAAATAAGAAAAAAAACATTAGATATTCAGTCATTCGGTATGGTAACACACAATATAAGAAAAATCCATAGAGCAGAAAAAAAGGACTCAGTGGATGTTACGTCCATCCCTATTTCTACGTATAATTCCAATATTATCCCACTATTATTACTAACATCAAACCATCACAAATCATTGAACTCTGAGTCTCCTATAATCACTTTAATCTATATTTCAAAGCCGGAAAGGCCACATAAGTTTATTATGGCAAATATTACCAGCTACCCAATTCACAACATCTGTAATCAAGCTGGTCAACAACCTATTGCCTAGCAAATTATGGGAATTTCCCAACCACCGAATCAACAACCTCCGTATCTGAACAAAACAAGAGGGGATGAAGTTCAAGACCAGAATTCTACATTTAATTTGTACAACATTATTCATTCAACATTCCAGCAGACATTCAAATATATACTCGTTCATTATTGTATAGTTTGTAATTATTATATTTTTAAGTGTAAGAATTAAACTCATTCAAAAATATTCAACAACAACTCTCATTTATTGAAATAGTGCCTTCGCGTACGATCCCAACCCATTACAGTGCTAAACCCTGCAGTACTCTTCCGGGACATAGAAAGTTCAAGATCCTCCTAGATAAATTCATAAAAAAAGATGTCTTGGAAAACGAGAAGGGCAGGAGAAATAAACTGAAAGTCAAAAGGATTCATGGAGTGGCACAGCAAACTCAATGGTGAAAAAGTGGTCTAGTGAATGATGGGACGAATATGCTAAGAAGTGGAAGAAACATCGATACAACGTCAGAGCTCCTCCGCAGGAGCAAATACTTCGGGACATACAACTCCATAAACGAAATTGAACCATTGAAGCCAGAAAACCATCTGCTAAGGTCATCAATTCACCACATTGCACCCAATTGTCGCCACGGCTCCTTTCCAGATTAAAATATTCATTGTTCGACTCAGAACTAGCTGCAATTTATGTTTCTTAGTCCAGCTATAGTCCATTTGCATATTTCTTGCTGATAATCTCAAGGCTGCAGGGTGGGAAAGGTCAACATGAGAAAAAAATATGCATGAACTAATATTGATTCGAAAGTTAGGAAATTTACAGATACCCAATAATTCTTTCTCAATACTAATCAAGTGAAATGAATAACATTTAATTAATAAAGTTAATCTTGTACTTGATGTATAAAAATTGAGATAACAGATTTCGTTCGATGTTTCCTTCACTGATTAACCGATGGTTTTGATCAGTTGCTCCGATATATTTTAACAGTTCGTTACCTCGTACATTTTTTCTTCAATTACATCCACAAAAATGTCTAAAATAGCCCGAGAAGAAATTTTAATAACGCTGGGTTAGGGTGATGAACGTCGCAAACAGTAAGCTGCATGCGTTTTTTTTCAATTGGGGATGTTATGGCGGAAATTGGCTCAGCCAATCAATAATACAACCTGGAAGTTTGGAGAATGGATATGTAAGAGACAGACCTAGAAGTGGAAGTTTATCAATTCCAAATGGTACCGATCTTGATCGTCTTCTCATCGTAAAAGAGAATTCTCATCAAACAACAAAGGAATATGTAAATTCTTGAATTAACAGAGAGGTTACAAGGAAAAACGAAAAATAATATGAACGGTTCTTGTATACGGATTATGCGGGATAAAAATTTACTTCAATCGCACACCGTATTCTCAAAATATTACAATTTGGACAAGAATGGAGAAAGAGTGTGACATCGGAGTCATATTGATAATAAAAAAAGGAGTGATGCCACATTATTGGCTTTAAAGTGCTCGTGATTTCAGATTAATATTTTCTAAGACGTACATGCTTCTTTGAGGGGTTTGTAGAAATTTTCGAAATATAGCTGCTGTAGAGTGCAAGAAGCATTCACTAAGAAGAGCCCTATTCTAATACAGAAACAACGGATCCTGAAAATGACAGTGAAGATTGTGATGAAGACTCAGATGAAATTGATTTTTTTCCACTTATTAGATAATTTATTACTTTCTTAATATTTTTTCGCTTTTATAAGCATAAATTGAGATTAGGATTGTAATAAATAAAAAGTAAATTTTATCTACAGTAATAAATGTTTGTAAAAGTTTATGAAAGTTGAAGAAAGTTATAAAAGGTTTTTAATAGTTATTTATTGATTATTTTGATAGATTCCCCTTTTACAAAACAGTCATAACATTTTATAAACTTTCATAAATAATTCCATAATCAATCATCTTATAATATAAATATTTATTTATGCAACAAGGGCGTGCAGAATATTAATATAACATTTTACGAGCATTAACGCACATTTTGTTTGGTCCAATAAGTTTAATTTGAGAGATTATTTTGCAATCTTTTTAACATTATTTGTTATATATAACATCATTATCATAAATTGCATTCATTTTTATATACAGTTTTAAATGTACAAACTCAAAATAATCTTCCAAATCAAATTAATTGGATAAAACAAATCCTACGCTAAAAATGTTTTGAGGAATTGTTTATTAGAATTCTTATCTAAAATGAACGGCATTGTAATTTTCAATTTTTATTTGATATTGTCGATGCAATTTTGTGAATGCCTAACAGTAATTAATGACTCTAAGGACCAGTGAAAACATGAAAATCAGCTGTGGAAAATCCTCAAAGTGGAAATGTACGGTTTCTGTTATTCTTTGTTTTTCCATCTTTGAAGAAATTAAATAATAATATTAGAAACATTACTGTTCTTATTTATCACAGAGCATTTGCGTGGGCCAACTGAACAAATAGTGAATAGAATCATCACGCATGATGCAGGCCAAGCTTTTCATCAAAGAGCCTGTGCCTAGGCTCACAAAGAAACTCCTTTCTCTGAACAGAATGAACATCAGAGAGATGACTAGAATCCTTACTGGTCACTGTCGTCTTAACAAACACCTTCATACTAAGGGCATCGCGAATGATCCTATGTTTAGGAAATACAGAGAGAAGGAAGTAACTGCCTCTCACATCCTGTTGGAATGCCCTACATTGACATCCCTCATGCACCATCACTTTCGCGTATCAAACCTGTTTCCAGAAGAACTTATGGAAGCCAGCATTGGCAATATTCTGGGTTTCTGGTGGGCCGCAAACCTACTAGAATAGAATAGGCTTCTGACCACAGGGAGTACAATGGGCTTAACTAAGTGACCTAAGTGCATTTGGGGGTTAAACCCCCTCCCCTCAAATGATGATGATGAGCACAGAGCATTATTCAATCTTATAAATTTTAAAATTTTTCTATTCTCTTTAGATTCATATTTTATTTGGTTCCATTAATTATAACCCGTTAAAATGCACAACGATTATATTCAGTCACATCATGGGAAAAAATCGGTTGCTGTACAGAAATGTATGATCTTATCGCCAAAAAATGTGATTGAACCCTCAAACGCAGGTAATTGTTTATTTAATTTATATTAACCATAATTTTTAGACAGCACAATTGTTAAAAATTATTTTAGGTGTTCAATACTATTTTGGAATCGGTGCCATACATTTTACAATGATCTCGCACCGTACGGGTCTGTACCAGCAAATTAGTATGAATTTATGTAAATCACCTATATTTCGGGGATAATTTTCGGAAAATCAAAAATTTCCCTGGCTTCCGGTCCCATTATTTTTGTAGTGCAGTAGGTTTTAGGTGCATATTTTTTATGATCTACTCGAGGAATGCCGTACAAGAATATTTTGTCAGAATTTCCATCTTCGGATGGATGTAGTCACCGCCCAAAATTGACCGGAAAGTGCCTTAAGTTATTGTTTCATGTAGCAGTATCGCTGTAAATATAATTCATGCTGATGAGTCATTTGACCCTTTGAAAATTCACGAAGGGCTTGTTGTCTATAGTGTTCCAAGATGACACTGGCAGTTGGATTTGAATAAACTTCAGTTGCAAGTATTTATTCAGAGTTGCAGAACACCCAAAATAGAAACTAGATCCTTCTGATCTACGTCTACCTAATAAGTTTGTGTGTGAAGAATCGCTTTATTCTAATGAGCAACAACGTTATTAAAAGTCTTTTGATGTGTGGGAATCGTAAATTTCTCAGTTGCACATCCGTTAAATCCAAATTAATTAACTATTGGTAATATGATACGGATTGAACATGTTCAGAGCTACAAGAAAATTAAACTCTATCGAACAAATAAGTACAATAGTTGTTTGGCAGGTTTTCTCTGCCCAGATTTCCGATTCAAGATAAATGTATAATTTCAAACGAAATGAGTTTGCACTTATATACCATTTTTTTACATTTCATATTCGAGCCAACGCCACCGTGATGGTTAACGGTTGAGAGAATTGCATAAACTATCGAACTCTGGTACACGTGTTATCGTATCGAAGCGTACTCCTGGTTTTGTTAATAGCATCGTTAAGATAATGCCATTAGTGACCTAATGGAATATCGCGGTGGGTATCGCTGTCATATTGGTGTTCCTGTTACTCTATAATGCGGTCGTGACGCGCGAACGTCCGAAACAATATATGCCACCGAATGACGTAAATGACGCCCCAAATATTTGATCGATTGAGTATCGAGTTACGAAACGATAAAAATACAAACGAAATTTTCGCTAGACTACCAGGAATTGAACGAATGCACTAATAGGAAGAACTGATAAAGGATTGGACAGAATAATCACCAGTATTTTGCACATAGAGGAACCAAAGTTAGAAGTATTGATTGAAATAAAATAGAGATAAACATTATAGTCATATTGTTATCAGATTTTCATTTGTTTTCAAGTCATAGGGTCATAACAAAATACCATATGCCACGTGAATTCACGGGCAAAAAGTATGCGGTGTTGTTTAGAAAAGCTGTTTTGTTATGTTCCAGACCCAGACTAATATCATCGAATTCACATGTGAAATATCACGGTTTTCTTTACATATCTTTCTATGACTGCCCAAGCCCATGCAGGCCAGTAGGGGAAGAGCAAAGCCTGCCGTTTTTTCATGATCGCATCGAGATTATGGTAGATTGTCATCAAGAAAAACTAGGAGGTCGATCAGTACGCTGCGCATATGCCCGAAGGGTTACGATGGAGTTAGTAAGGGAAGCGAAAGGTGGAAAGACTTCGTTCTCTACGCTCACTCTGTATTTCGCAGAAGTCGATCAAGACTGCGAGCCGCAGTCTGTCTAGCTGCGCGAGATCGATTCATTTTTCTACAATCGGCCAGATAGTTAGTGCACCGAACAGTGCGCGAAACAAAGCGTATGGAATAACTCGAAAACGGCTTAAGGTACGACATTGAATTTTTATGCTACTTAATTTAAGGCATCATATCTAGTTTGTATCACAATTTCAAGTGGATGGAATCTACCATTTGGCCGCTACACGAGGGCGAACCTTGTGCTATGCACACTCCGTCTTAAAAATGCGCTGACTAGTAATCTCTTCATAATATTTTTCCGAATCCGCGAGGTTCATTTTCTGAACAATGATTCATTGCAAAATGTTTCTCTTTTTGTATAATTGAAAGTATTTTATAAAACGCGTTTTTTGAGACTAACTACTATATCTTTAACCGTTAATTTGTTATTTATTTACAAATTCATATTGTAACCAATAATTTTCCTCTCCAAAACAGTTATTTTTTGATTACAATAGATGAAACATGTTTGTTTTTGTCTGAAAGTTCGAAAAACTAGCTATTTGCTAATAAAATTTTTCTCATTCATTATTAATTTCCTAATATTTGTTTACAACGTTTTTCCAGAAAGTTTATCACTCTTGAAAAACAGTAATGACAAATATCTAGGTAACTTCTAAAAATTATAGGGGTCTTTCGTATAAAATTTTTCTCTACATCACTTCGTTTCCGAGATACAGGGTTGAAGTTTGAAAAATTATAACATTTTCTTCATTATCTTCTGAACAAATGAAGATTTTTAGTTCAAACTTGGTACACTTTGGTTTTACTGAATGAGAAAATTTTTTGATTACTAAACGTACTTGAGACAAATACAGTAGCGTAGTTATGAGGTTTTGTATCTATTTAAACCCCTTAAACTTCTACGTCAATAGTCGGAAATTATTAGTGTATACAAATTTGAAAACTTTGATTTATTTTCTATAAAAAAGTATTCTTGATGAAGTTCACTTAGAGGCTTCCTGTTCGAGCTATTTTTTTCTAATCTGGGTTATCATATGGACATTCTTTTGAAAGGCTATTTAAAGAGTAAAAAAAATTGAATACCTTTTTATTGGTAACGGTAAAAAATAAACATTCATAATAAATGCTGAAAATGATATCCATTTACTTCAACGCAACGGCGACATCGATTTGTCAACGACCTTCTTTTTCGAATTAACATTTTATTATTTATTTCACCACAAGCTCTTCAAATACGATTCAGTAGATCTTCTATATTATGAACCGGCGTGGCACCAACTTCATCTTTCAAATAACCCCAAGCAAAAAAGTTCAGAGGATTGAGGTCAGGTGATCGGGGAGGCCATGCAACTGGACCACCTCTACCAATCTATCTTCCACCGTACCTACTATTTAGCCATTTTCGTTCTTGTCTGCCAAAATGGGCAGGACAGTCATCCAATTGTACCCATGCATTTGTTCCCTCATTATGTGGCTGTTAGTCTGTCTGGTAAAACTTATGGGCCAATAATATTGTTTTTATAAATGCCAAACCAGACATTCACACTGATTTTTTTCTGGGAAATTCCTAGATCTTGTACCATGAGTGTTTTCAATTGCCCATAAACGTAAATTGTGAAAATTAATGAATTCTTGTCTGTGTAAAATGTGTTTCATCTGCTCACAATATTTGCTGAAGAAAGTTTTCGTTGTTGTTCAGTTTCTAATGGGCAAATGAAAACTCATCATGGTACAAGATCTAGGAATTTTCAAGAAGAATTCAATGTCAAAGTATGTCTTGGCATTTATAAAAACAATATTTTTGGCCCATACGTTTTACCAGACAGACTAACGGCCGCTGCATTTTTAGAATTTTAGGAAACCAATCACGAAGACACAACACAATGAGGGAGCAAATGCATGAATGTAATTGTATGACTGTCCTGCCCATTTTGGCAGACAAGTACGAAAATGGTTAAATAGGAAGAATGGTGAAAGATGGATTGGTAGAGGTGGTCCAGTTGCATGGCCTCCTCGATCACCTTACCTCAATCCTCTGAACTTTCTTGCTTTTGCTTATTTGTAAGATAAAACTATGCCACGCCGATTCATAATAGAGAAGATCTACTTGATCGTATTCGAAGAGCTTGTGGTGAAATTAATAATAAAATGTTAATTCGCACAATAAGGTTGTTGAGAAATCTAAGTCGACGTTGCGTTGAAGTAAATGGATCATTTTGAGCATTTATTATCAATTATTTTTTATCGTTACCAATAAATAGGTATTTAAATATTTTCTTACGTTTTAAATAGCCTTACAAAAGAAATTTCATAAGATAACCCTGATTAGAAAAATCAAAATAGCTCGAACAGGAAGCCTCTTAGTGAAATTTATCAGGAATACTTTTTTATAGAAAATGAATCAAAGTTAAATCTGTATACAATAATAATTTCTGACCATTGGCGTAGAAGTTTAAGGGGTTTGAATGGGTACAAAACCCCATAACTACGCGATTGTATTTGTCTCAAGAACATTTTCTCACCAAAAAAATTTCTCATCTAGTAAAACTAAAGTGTATCAAGTTTGAACTAAAAATCTTCATTTGTTTAGAAGATAATGAAGAAAATATAATAATTTTTCAAAACTTCAACTTGGAAACGAAGTGATTTAGAGAAAAATTGTATATGAAAGACCCCTATTATTTTTAGAGGTTCTATTGTTTTCCGAACCGTTTTATCAACGAAAAAAGTGAAACAACCTGTATAAAAAAAATTCATATTTTACTTTCATGCGAGCTTTCGTAGGACTACAACAAAACCACAATTTTAACGTGATGTGATGAAATGCGAAATTTCACTGATATGAGTAAAAATCTGCAACCTCGAGGATATTGACATTGAAATATCCCATCATATAAATACAACATGCAATAAAAGGACGTTGAAAAAGTGTGAAACAAGCCGCCAGTTTGCAAGTTCTCTAAACATAGTTTGTCACAAGCTGTCTGGTCTGCAGCATCGCATACGCAGACAGTTTCAAAATAACATAACTATTCGTACAGGATTCTCCTGCCATCACCTCCGAATCATTTCAACTTTTTAGCGTACTTTTTGCATCCCGTACCGTGCTCTCCACTATTGTTAAACCTGTTGTATCCGAAAATCAACAATCCCGTGCTAAATTTCCAACGTATCAACTCTTAATTGGTTTCTCGCTCCCGACTCAAAATATATGTTTTGTCAGTAGTTACAAGCTGTTCTTCATTCTGATGAAAATAATGAAAATTCCATGTGAGGTGACATATTGCAGTCGCTGAGTTTTCAATGAATCGGTAGACTTTGGCTTTCCAAATACAAACATCTAAATTACCCGAGACCTTTGATTTAAATCAATGTTTTTATCCATATCCGAGGTCCCGTTTGCATTTTAATATAATAATGATTCTTGAATTTTATATAAATTCTAGGTAAATAGGTCATACTAACACATATGCTTATTATTTTCGTCTTTAAATACGTTGCGGTCTCACGACCAGCATCAGAAGACGTATTATGTCTAAGACGGGATTTTAAAAATCTAAGTGTATCAACATAAAGCGTCCTATCGCATCAATTTGAATTAAGAATGCCCACGTCACCAAAATTAACAGAAACACGAATAATCGAAATTGTAAGTATATGAAATGTATCAAGAATTCACTGCTTAGCAATATTCTTATAATATACGAACACATGTCAACAAAGTCTGTATTTGACTGAAACCAGAAAATATAACGCTCAGGTATCTACTTTTGAACCAGATGTCAAAGATTCATGACGTGCTTGAAAAAGGTTGTCAGATCTTATTAGAAATATTACTATTTGAGCATTCTACCTAAAATATAATTTTAACATTATAAAGACGCATGTGGAATTTGCAAGGGTTTTAATTAATAAATTAGTATAAATCTGACTTAATGACTGAATATCTGATTTGGAGTCACGTTTCATGTGAATCATCTCCAGAATAGATCTTTTATAATAATTGGTTTCCGTAGTTAAAATATTAGCATTTTTGTAATCGAATTGATGTTTATAATCAAAGCAGTGTTTAGCAAAAATTGAGCGTTATATTTTTTGGTTTCAGTCGTATATAGACTTTGTTGACATGTGTTCGTATATTATGAGAATATTCGATGGTGGAAGCCGTTACTTTATGGTAATTTATCATTTTGATTATATGAAAAAATAACTACTTTGTTTTTATACCACTTTTATTAATAATAACGTGAAAACGTAACTATAGTTTCAACACCGAAGTGCCATTATCAAACAATTAGAAAATTATGAAGAAATCAATGAAACAGTTCAAGTATAAATAGAGTAGAGTAAAGTAGGGTTGAGATTAAGGGATCAACGGAAATTCCAAAAACAGGTAGATCCTAGGAAAGTACAGTATTAGATAGTAAACATAGCAACAATTTGTGAATTAGTGTGATAATAATTTCATATTCTAAGAATTATGTAAAGAGCGGTTTGAAAGACAGTACAGTATTACATAGTAAACAAGGTAACAATTTGTGAATTAGTGTAATTATAATTTAATATTCTAAGAATTTTTTTAAGAGCGGTTTGGAAGACACATGAAAGGATCACTTTGATATAGGTCTACTTGATCATTGAGGATATTTTTATTAGAGTTTTTGACACCTTTATAAATTTCTATTGACTCTAATGTATTCAATTTGAAACCACTGGTTTGGTTATGTAAAATGCTTAGGCTATCTAAATTAGGAAAATTATGATTAATTATTATTATTAATTATTGATTAGCAAAGGTTGAGTCAGTTTTGTTGAGTCTAAACGAGCAAAAATGTTCTTCGTATCTTAATTTGAAATTACGACAAGTTCTACCTATATAAAAGTCAGCACAGTCTGGGCAAATCATCTTATAAACTCCAGGTTTACTATATTTATTCTGAGGTTTGAAACTGATTTTAAAATTATGGCGTGATAAAATATTAGCAACATGTTCGCTTACTATACCAAAATATGTCAAAGAGATGAATTTAGTTACATTCTATGTGTTTTATACGCGGATAAATTTTATAGAAAGTTAATTGTTGTTATTTGCGATTTATTAGTTTAATTATTTGATCTACCGGAAAACCATTATTGATGGCTATTCGTTTGATCGTGTTCAACTCAATAGTGAGGTGTTCTATTGACAATCGTATCGAAAATGCTCTATGGATCATTGAGTGATATGCTGCTAATTTATAGCAACGAGGGCTAAACGATGAGTTCGGAATTTTGAACACTGTTTATTTGCACAAACAGACTTACTTGTATATTAATTGTATATTATTAAAATAGGTATGCATAGCCCCGGAATTACTATGAATAAATGTGAATGATTACAAACATTCAGATTGAACAGTGAAATTTCTGTGAAAATACGTTGTAAAGATTCCTAATGAAATTGAATCGTTAGTACCAAAACAAAATATTCACTTATTAAATAACGAAAGCAGATGAATGTCAAATGAAGTATTTTTCAAAAGATTAATTCTTGCCACAAATTGGTTGATTCATTTTGAGAGTTTACTTGATCGATTATTAAAATAAAACTGATCCTACATCTGGAAGACTAGATGAAGATATAGAAAATTAACATTCAGCTTCAGTTAGATATCATCAAGCCATATTATTTGTTATACTCTGATGTTAAATAAGCGTTATTATTCATGGAATCAATCACTCAAAATACTCGATGATCAAAATATTCTACTAATCCATGTACGATTATAATAATATAATTTTATAATAATAATAATAATATTTATTTGCTAATAAATACATTGAATAAATACATGTTGTTATAACAAATAAATATAATGATCCACTTAAGCATTGCATCCAATGCTTGAATGTGGTATATACATATTAAATATAATTAATGCACTTCATATAATAATTAGATAGCTACCTAATGTTAAATACTTAAATCTAAATATAAACAATTTTAAACAAGATTTTAAATAATAAAATGTAAGTAACAATTTTTAAAGCAAAAGGTAATTCTCTGAATTCTAAAGCTTCTGTGGTAAGTATTAAAATATCGTTTTGAAAAATTCATGTATTTTATCTCTGTTTTGCAACGAGTACCATTTACATTCTTTTTTATATTTCTTAATGTTATTAATCTTTTTTATTGTTTCAGGGAGGAAATTATATGCTTTAGGACAGAGAAAAGAAAGCGTCCGTTGACCTATGGCCTTATTTGGCTTAGTAGATACTAATTCCTGTCTTCTGCGCGTTTGATATCCGTGAGTTAGCGTATTTTTGATATCGAAGTATTGTTTAATGCATAAAGCATGGAAAAATAGTTGTTTAATATCCATAACTTGTGAGTCAGTGAACAATTGTTCACTAGAGTAAGTATTACTTTTACCATAAATTACTTTTAAGATCCTTTTTTGTATAATTTCAATTTTTTGCAGGTATATTTTGGATGATCTTCTCCATGAGAGAATACCATATGTCAAGTGTGGCTCCACAAGGGTTTGATAAAGTATTTTAAGGCTTTGGATATCCAACATATATTTAAGGTATTTAAAGATGAAGATTAATTTGCGAAGTTTTTGAGTTAACTGTTCTATTTGTAGATCCCAGCGCATGTGCCTATCTATCGTGACTCCAAGATATTTATAGCTTTTGGCAGTACCGATTTTAAAATCTTTAATGCTCAGCTCCTCATAATTAGGCAAACCAGAAACATATGATGAAAATGGGATATATATTGTTTTGTCCATGTTTATTGTTAACTTTTGATTATCAAACCATTCTTTTATAAAAATCATATCTTTTTCAACTGTTTTCTTCAAACTGTCCCAGTCTTTCCCTTCAAAATATATGACCGTGTCGTCCGCAAAACTTATTATTATATATTTGTGATTTAATTGGAGAAGGTTATTGATGTAGATGATGAAGAGCAGTGGACCTAAAACAGTCCCCTGTGGTATGCCGCATTCTATTGTTCTTTCTTCACTTTTAATGTTATTGATTTCAACTTGTTGTTGTCTATTTGACAAATAACTTTTTATTAATTGGAGAGGGCCATTTCTTATTCCGATTTCGTTTAATATTTCCAAGAGAGTATCGTGATCTACTGTATCGAATGCCTTTGCAAGGTCGAGAAAAATACACATACATGGTTTTTTCTTATCTAAGGCTTCGTGAACTTTTTCAGTTATGTTTACAATTGCATCTTGTGTATTTTTTTTCTCTCGGAATCCATATTGGCTGTCTGATAGTATATTATGTTTATGAAGAAATTTGGTTAGTCTATCTTTGAAAAGCATTTCAAAAACCTTTGCAGTAGAATTTATTAAAGAAATTGGTCGATAGTTAGAGGGTATGGTCTTGTCTCCGTTTTTAAAAATGGGTTTTACTATTGAAGTCTTAAGTTGTTCTGGACAAATTCCGGTATTAAATATTCTATTTATAATAAATGTTAAAGGCCCTGCAATGTGTATTTTGAGCTCTTTGAGTGTCTCTGCCTTAATTTGATCACTGCCAGGGCATTTTTTTGTTTTCAATCGATCTATTGCTGTTTTGATTTCTTGTATGTCTGTTGGGAATAAGAAAAATGAATTTCTATTTAGGTATTTTGGACGTTTGAAATGTTTATTTGGTCTTAAGTTTGATGCCAATTTTTTGCCTACTTCTATATATTCTTTGTTGAATATGTTTGAAATTTGTTGTGGATCCGACGTGCATGTATTCATAGCGCTCCGAATTTCTACTATTTTATTGTTTTTATGTTTGGCTTTCAGTTTGTTGATTATTTTCCACAAGCTGTTAGATTTATTTTTATTTTCATTAATTTGTGTTTTGTAATAGTCTAATCGTTCCCTTTTTATAGATCTTTGTACTTTATTCCGAAAATTTTTGTATTCATTTAGTAGAATTTCGTTATTTGAATTTATTTGTAATTTTCTAAAAAGTCTATCTCTTATTTTTATATCTTCCAATATGTGCTTAGTCATCCATGGCTTACGTTTTTTATTTTCACTTACTTTTCTTGTAATATAGTTAGTATTTTGTTTTATTAACGTTTGTAATAGTGATATAAAGTAATCCATTGCTTTATCAACATCTTCAATCTTATAAAATTATTCCCAATTTAAATTAGTTAATATAGATTTTATCTTTTCGTAATTTATTTTTGTGATTGTGTAATACTGAATGTCATTTCTATTTTGTGTTATTGGTTTGTCGAAAACAATTTGATTTATTACTGGGAAATGGTCCGTAATATTAGTTTTAACAATCAATGGTAGAATTTTTTCTATATCATTATCAGTCCTTATGAAAATATGATCTAGACAACTCTTTGAGCTGCCAGATACACGTGTTGGGACATTTATTGTTGACTTAAATCCATGTTCGGCTAAGGCGTTAAGATATTCTGATATTTGCTGAGAACTTTCCTCAAGGATATTAATATTTATATCTCCCACAATTATAGTGTAATTGTGATTGAAATGTTCCGAGTTTAAAAAACTTTCAAAATTTGAATTAAATTCCGCTATTGGAATACTTGGTGATCTGTAAATTGCATATATGCAGAATTTCTCACCAAATATCGAAAATTTAATTTTTATCATGGATATCGAGCCGATATATTGTATATTGTATATGATGTTTAGTTTTTTTTTTTGTGATAAATTATTAGTCCGTCATTTTGATTGAAAGTACCTTCATTATATATCAAATTGTATCCATTTAAATTAAATAGCGTTGGATCCGGTACCGACCAGGTTTCACTCAGAACGATAACATCGAATTTATAATCAAATTGATCTATAAATAGTTCTAATTCATTAAAATTTTTGGAAATACTTCTAATATTTAGGTGTAGAAGTTTAAAATTATTGAAGATATTGTTCACAGTTAATACTACATTAGCTTCCAGTGCTGTATCTAAACTTTCAGTTATAATATTTTCTGTTTCAAAATTTCTAATATACGGATCCATAGATACAAAGATAATATTTATTAAAATTTGTAGTGAATGATTTAATATGAATCTATTTTTGAGAGTATTGACGTAACAAATCAAGAAAATACGTTTTTTATATTTACAAATGGACTTAAAATTATATTTTTGAGTTATCTTGTATAATTTACACATTAAAACTTAATTGCACATAAATAAATTTGAACAAATATTTTAAAATTTTAAATTGCTACCATATCTACTTTCGATAATCTCAGTAACACTATTATAGTAGGATAAATATATTATTGCAATAAATGGTCAAGTCGAGTCCCTTTTTTATCACAGAATAAGACGGTATTGAATTCACTCGTTAGTTGAATGAAAATCAAGTGGAAGTTAAAAAAATGTTTTTTAGAAGATTCATTTTGATCACATCTTGCTTACTTTGTAAAAGAAGTTCATTAATCGATAAAAAAATAAAAATATGTATTATGATACCTAACTAAAAGTAAATACAGGCATGGAAAATTAATCTTAAGATAAGGAATCGATACTATATCTCTTTATTAAATTTACTGTGGAGGATGTCAGATTTCCTGTTGTAGAAAATTTTAGCCTAATTACAATATGTACTTCCCTTATTCCACGAATTGTGTGGGAAGTAAAAAACCACCAAAAATCAGCCAATTTGCAATAAACAAAGATAAATAACAGTGTTCCCGAGGAAAAACGAAGAGGTGTTTCATACTGGGTTCTTGGCTTATTCTAGAATCACAGTCTCGATCGAGGGAGACCACCTTTCAAGTAAACGAAATTGGTTCTACGTTAGTTGCTTTATATTACAAAACAATCAACGCGTTTTATTAGTCACGTTATTACGCCCAAAATAAATTTAGTACGAATTAACGTCTGCAGCGATACAGGAAACAATTGTGTTCTGATGTTTATTGTGGTAATTTTACTGTGTCAGAACAATAAACGTCCCGTTTTATATCATTTCCAATTACGTTAAAAAACATTTCCGCAAATGCAGTTGATTTATGGGTTACAAGGCCTGTTTTGCGTCAGATTACCTTTGCTACGATTATGTGTGCACGTATGTATTAATACAATTGAAAGAGGTACTCTAGAGAGAGGGGGAGGGTCTTTGGTGATCCGTCCAGGTCCGGAGATTTCAAGGGGGCCCGGATATTGAAAATCAATCCAAACATTTTACAAATTTACAATTTTTCCCCGGTTTCCCCGAAAAATGACATTCTATGGAAGGGCCCTTAGTTTCCGGAATGGCTATTAATTTTTTAAGAACTTGGATGAAAATGAATTGAATCTCAAGCCGTTTTTATCTCCAAGTAACGTGTTGCGTTATGTATCGGCCGTAAATAGTATATTATCCAACAAGTACAAAATGAGGCTTATTTTGCTCGAGTACTAGCCACAGCGGACCGCCCCTAACACATAATGGTTCATAATGCATCGGTTGCTAGGCAACAAATGCAATATGAACCATAGTATTTTGTGCAAAATCAAGCTGTTTATGATTCAATTTACGAACGTTTAGTCGACATTATTTAGATGTTATCGCAGAAAAACTATATTTCATTGTAGGTATATTCAAGTTGTAGCAAGTACAGCATATATCTGAATAAGCCGTATAACGTGCAACGCGATTAAAAATGTATGGTTCATTGATAGCATGGTGACTTTCGAGAAATTTGGGGTGCATGTCCTATATTCAAGATCTCAAATTTCTAGCCTTGGAATCTCCTGTGATATTCCACTGGAACTGTCCCTGTCCCGTAGACACCCGGTGAATTATCAACCAAGTACTCGCCAAATTCAATTACTTTCTCATCGGGGTTTTGAAAGGTTATTTGGTTTATAAATTTGGAATATCATTTAAATGATTTTCTACAAGTGGTCATTCCTTTGGCCATGTTGCCTACGACACACATAAATCTGGTCGTATGCAGCCGATGACACCTCATAATAATTATGTTAAATTGAGATAAGCCTAGATTGTTGGTAAAACCCAAAAGAAAGAACCCTGTCGTTGTTAAATCGCACAATATTGGAAGCCACATGTTGCCAAAACGGAAGACTAGAGGGAGTCGGAACTAGAAACAGGTAAACAGTACTCCAGGACAAGTGGAATTTGTGCTTTGTAGATTATGAGGAGCGCTCGAGATAAAAAACCAAGTTTTTTTGTGAAATGGTTTTTGCAATCGACCTCACATGATTGTCCCATGGTGCGGTTGGTAGTGTATGGATATGGGGGACTTTATAGGAATATTTCTGCGCGTCATCATATCCTAATCTGAATAACAAAACGGCGCTCGCAGGATCGCACGAAAGGACGACGCGGTAATTATAATGACAGTAAAGATTAGCCCACAAATGAAAACTCGCAAGATTGAACGCTCGTGTATGGTTGACTTTCTGATGTCTCTCCAGGTATGGATTTTATTGATATATAAAATGATAAATTCCTCCCAAAAAGATTTGTTGTCTGCAAACGGCATTTGAAATTATAATAATGATAATAATAATAATAAACAAACTTTATTCCAAGCATGTTTTCTACAACAAAATGCCACAAAAAACAAAAACCTGAAACAGTGTCCAAAAGAATAATCTTACAAAAATAATTGCTCTTATTCTAACTACTCTCGTAATCTAATAGCCCAATCCAATCTTACATTGTAATTGCACACATGACCATTAAGCAATCAATTGTCTAATACTTAATTAATAACTTAAGCTCCAAAGAACTCTTTCAAACTGTATGGTTCTAGCTGTAAGAAATATTTTTTAATTTTTGTTTTGAAACTTTTTTGTGTTTTTATTATTTTCAATTCCGCAGGTAATTTATTGTATACTTTTACACACATATACATAGGATTTTTTTCGGTTAATGTCAGTCTATGTATAGGGTAGTTATAATCCAGAGTTCTGGTTTCATATGTATAATTAGTATTGTAAGGCATAAATAAATTATTGTTTTTGACAAAGAATAAAATGCATTCATACAGGTACATCGCATAAACTGTTAGAATATTGTTGCTTTTAAATTTTGTTCTAAGGCTATCTTTAAAATTCATTTTGCAAATTATTCTAAATATACGCTTTCGAATAATAAATATTTTTTCAGTTTCTGAACTAGCTCCCCAGAACAGTATACCGTACTTCATGATAGATTCAAAGTTCGCATAGTATACAATTTTTTGAGTTTTTTGGTTAACATACTGTTTAGTGACTCTTAGAGCATAGCAAATACTATTTAATTTTAAAGAGAGTTGTTCAATGTGCGCTGACCACTTGAGAAATTCATCAATTATTAGTCCTAGAAACTTTGTGTGTCGTGATATTTCAATATGCTTGTCATCTAATTTTATTTGGTCAGGGATTTGATGTCTTGACTGAATTGTTCTAAATATAACTACGTTTGTTTTTTCTTGGTTTACTACTAGTTTATTATTTGCAAACCATTCCTTTACCTTGTTGTATTGTTCATTTCCTTTTACAGCTAAGTTTTCAAATTCTTCATCACCAATTGTTAAGTTTGTATCGTCTGCAAAGTTAGTTAGTGCACCGTCTGTGTCATCGAAGATTGAATTTAAGTCGTTTATACAAATTACAACAGATAATGGCCCTGCTACACTACCCTGAGGAATTCCTGATTTATTTACTTTAATTGTTGATTTTATCATTCAACTTAATACTGATACCGAAGTTGAGCTGTTGTCTGGAATCACGTCAGAAGATATGGCATTATTTCTAACGGGAGGCCTTAATGGCATGTCCCATATTCACTCTTCGGTGTGCAGTTCTAGACATACAAGCTGTTCGCTAATACACTACTACCAGTCATCTACAACTTACTTGATTTCCGCCGATGACACTTGACTTGGGTGGCAATGATACAGACATGAATCAACAACTTACCTAAAACAAAAACATGAATTAACATTTATATACAATAGTTGTTATTTAACATTCGTAAATTTACTCATTCATAAGTACAGGAAGAAACTTGATTATTTTCATAGATCATCATCTAGCGCGCGACTATTGTTAAGGGGTATATAGAATAAAAGGAAACCTTGAAATTTTAGACTTCGAATTATTTTGCCTTCTCAATGCTTGATGTATATTGAAACTCTAGGGTGTTTAATTTTAGACCTTCACTCAATAATGCAAAATTTTAACTCTAGATTTTCGAGAAGTATGTCCTCTTCCTACAAGAGAAAGATGAATCGGTTTTATAACCCAGAAGACCATCCCAAAACTGTAAAAATGGTTCGTAATACACTGGAAATGAATGGCTACCCAAAAACATTTTTCAATCCCATCATTAAAGAAGAAATAAACAAAATCTATAATGGAACATCATACATTCCGGAGATCTCAGTGAAAATTAAGAAATGTTTGAAAAAGTATGATATAAATGTTGAGCATAAAGCTGCTAAGTGTGTTGGGAAATATTTTTCAAATCTAAAACCTTCAACACCTAAAGATAAACAAACCCACACAGTATACAAATTAAATTGTTTAGATTGCGATGAGACTTATACAGGAATCTCTAAACAATATTTACAATAAAGAATGTATGACCATAAGTAAAGTACAAGAAACAAAATCTTTGAAAATTCCACCGCCCTTGATAAACAGTTCTTTGATTATAACCATCAATTTGATTACAAAAATGTTAATATTTCAACTAAGGAAACCTAATGTTATAAAAAATCTATTCTGGAGATGATTCGCATAAAACGTGACCCCAAGTATGTAAATCATAGAACAGATATTCAGTCATTAAGTCAGATTTATACTAATTTAATTAACTAAAACCCTTGCAAATTCCTACATGCGTCTTCATAATGTTAAAAGTATATTTTAGATAGAATGCTCAAATAACAATATTCCTGATAAGGTCTGACAACCTTTTTCTGATACACAATTAGTTTTAAGAAATCACGGTTTGGACATTGATGGTCGTGAGACCGAAACGCACGTAAAGACAAAATTTAAAGATATCACGTTCTGAAGCTAACAGGTTCAATGAACATAATGATGCTTCAGACTTTCAACAACAAGTTCCACATTTGCAGATCATTTTTTCGATAATAACCATTCCTTCCCTAAAATGGATAGTTCACATACACTTTAAATGAGGAACAATCCCTCTTATACACTAAAAATACTATGGATCTTTCAACTAACAAGTAGGCATTATCGGTTTGCTCAGACCTTGTCTGCATATTTTATTGCTTCTGATAAATTAGGTTTCACGCAGCAACGTTATCGCACGTTACTTTATTAAATTTTCATATATTTTCGAGAATACTAAGTCAGCAGGTTATTGGAAAGTTTGTTTTTGAAATTGATTTATTTTTCTTGCCCTTGGACAGATGCAGAGAACTCCAAGCGACAACGTTGGGCAGATATTAAAGACCACACACCTCTAGATCAATCTGAATTCATAAATGCAGTTACGTTTTGTTTACAATGCACTTATTTTCAATACGGTGTGCAATATTTTGGACAAACATTCGGCACAGCAATGGAAATACAACATATTTCGGATATTTGTATTCAATAAATGATAAACAAGATGAAAAAGATAATATACATTATTTGTCAGTTACAATAAGCCTTCTAGAAGAAACTGTTGGTCAACTTAAACCACAGGCAAAACCGATCAAATAATGCATGTCGTTTAGTGGTTAGTACAAATATACAAATACAAATGAATTACCACAAATAACTGATAATGTTATACACATAAAACCAGATATCCAATTTCCGAATTATCCGCTTTGAGATTATGAGCGCTGGACCATAAAACAAGTACATCATCGGTGGCATCTAGAGCTAAAAACTATCCGCAAGAACAGAAACAAAGAATGCACAAAGCGCGTCACAATGGTTGACTTCCATGGTCATCTTATTCGACTGTCTTCCTTCCAATTTGTTTTATTTGGTTGTTACATATTCGATCCGCTGTCGCGAAGAAGTGTCTGCTAACAAAGAAATAAGCGACTGGAACCGTCACTTGATTTAAATCTTGTTAAATGTAGAACGGCTGCTTCAGAAAAGAAACAAATATTTTCAATGAACGCAATAAAAGCAAACATTTTTGGAATGCATTCCAAAATCACGGTTAATTAATAATTTGAATAATCAGGCCGTTATTGTTAAATTCTTCACAGGAAAGAATAATTTATTCATACAAATTTAATGCGAATTCAGTTTCAAAAACTTGTATCATGCTTTTTTTCATGAAGATAGAATCTGCCGACATATCATTCAGTTATTTCAAACTATGGTAATTAGTCAATTTTATAAAAATTAAACACTACAGGCGAATTTTACCGCAATTCCAAATTAAGTCTATATACCCAAAAAGAAGAGCCGTATCGCTTTATTGTTTTGTGAAGACGTAACTATAGTTCCAACACCGAAGTGCCATTGTCAAACAAATAGAAACGTATCTATTTGTTTGATAATGGCACTTCAGTGTTGAAACTATAGTTACGTCTTCACGTTATTATTAATAAAAGTGGTATAAAAACAAAGTAGTTATTCTTTCATTTAATCAAAAGGATGAATTACCGTAAAGTAACGGCTTCCACCATCGATATATTCAGTAGTATTAAGTTGTAGGTAATTAAAATCTGCCCGAGAATGGTTGCTGATTGAGAATGCAATGTAGTTAGTCTTTGTTGAGTTAATTGTTAATTTAAGAGCATCCAGCACGGTCTTTATTGTTTTGAGTCCTTCCCAAGCATTTTCTTTTACAACATCCCATGATGGATCAGAGAAAATCAAAATTGTGTCATCTGCATAGGATATTATTTTACCGTTTATATTGCGATTGCAGAGTGTGTTGATATAAACTAGGAAAAGTATCGGGCCTTATACAGTACCCCGTGGAACCCCTATATTAACTGTCAATGAGTCACTAAAAGTACCGTTAATTTTAACTATGTTTTTATACGCAAGTGTGCGTCTTTCCTCTGATTCCATAGCTAGAGAGTATTATCTAATAGTTCTTTATGTAAGACCGTGTCGAAAGCCTTAGCTAAGTCCATAAATACAGCAATCGTTTTTTGATTATTATTAAAATTATTTGTGATAGAGTTTGTTAATTCAATGATGGCATCAGCCGTACTCAGATTATCTCGAAATCCAAACTGATTGTTGGAAAGAATACTGAATCTATTAAAGAAACTCATTATCCTTTTTTTCGAACATTTTTCGAAAATTTTGCAAAAATTATTGATAAGACTGATGGGGCGATAGTTGTCAATACGATTTTTAGAACTCGATTTGTGTATGGGAATTACAATCGCTTTTTTAAATGCTTCTGGGACAATTGAAGTTTTAAATATTAAGTTAAAAATGTGTTTTAAGGATTTAATAAAATAAGTATGGAACAATTTAATTATTTTAACAGAGATGCCATCCAAGCCGGGGGCACTGTTATTTTTTGTTGATGCTATTCAATTGATAATGTCATTAGGAGTTATAGGACTTAGATACATAGAGGCAGAGTTTTCTGTTATTTTTAGTTTTTTTTTGGGGTTTATTCTGTTTTGCATTAAATAAATAAATGGGTCAAACTAGAAGGAACATTTTAGCTCATTATAAAGGACATTTTGTCCATATAAAGAAAAATCAGCACTAGCCAAACATATTTTAAATACAGGTCGCACCATTTCTCAAGATTATCACTGTAAATAACAGTACGGACAAATATATAGGTAATTTAGAAGTGATGGAAATGTATAAATGAAAAAGCAATTTATTAAATTCCGATTTATCTCCAGCTGAGGCCAACCTCTTGTTTGCATTATTATCCCTAAATAGTATTTAAATTATTATTATTAGGAAAAAAAATAAGATAAACCAAAATTTCATGCCCCTTCATCACATAAGATAATTTGCAATTGTAGATAAAAGTATGCTTATTATATACTTTGAATTCGTGGTGATGCGTTAGTTTCTTTGGCCATCAGTGTATAACAAAAACAAATTTTCAACAATTCAGGCAATTACGAGCCGCCACTGACACCGTGACCAAACTTCTCTTATCGTGCGGAACAATCATATTACTCCGTTATGGAAAATGTTTAAAAGCATAGGCTCTTCTTTATTTAATAGGTATTCAAATGAGTTGGATAGGTAAACTAACTATGTTATGTAAATTTAACATCTTCTTCCTCTTTCTTGCAATGTCATGAAAAACTTGATTCAAACTCTATCAAGTTAAGTAATCTTTGTATTAAATCTGTAATTAAAAGGATTTTGAATAGGCGGTAACCCGTAGGTGTAAGATGGGCGACCCAGTCATAATTTAATCTCAGTGGGGAACTAACTAAATGGGATTAATTCGAACACATGTGCGCTGACAGTTCTAAATAACACCGTCCGATATGAGCGACAAGACAAGCCGTCTTGAATGAACCCCCACAAGATGGGATTTGCCAGAATCGAATCTATTAAAATTTGTTAAATGAGGTGATTTTTACGAGGATTCCGAATTGTGACAAAATATGAGGAAACAGTTATTTCGAAGGTTCTGTTGAGGACACGCCGTCTCAGGGACGGACTTGTCACTTAATCGGATGAATATAATATTTCATCAAATATTCGAGTAGAATCTATTTTGGAGCCATACAAATTGGAATTTCATATTAATTGAATGAGTTTCATTCAATGAATCTCTTTCCTCTGCGGTATTAAAGATGAAAACATGAAATTTTACATTCGTTAATACGTATTTTCATATTAGACCAGACGGCGGAGATTTTTGTCTGCATTTTCCGGGCGGTAGCAATGTTTCGATTGACTCTTATGTATTTTTTGCCGTAGGATACGATTATCGTTACCCGTACATTGTAAAAGTAAAAGATCGATATCCCAAGTGCCATTGTTAATCTGCAAATTGCGTTGAAAGTTGAAAAAGCGTGTTTTTTTAAACACATCTCAACAATTAAAATACCTAGAAGCTTGAATATGTTACTATTACTAATATAAATGAATGCACCTAATTTCAAAACGATCGCCTTTTAACTTTTAGAGTTATTAACGATCAAAAGTCTTTTTCGAAGTTTAGTTGCATAATGCGCCAAAGTTGCTGTGATCGTCTGATTTTCATCCAACTGGTCTCAAAAATTCAAAAAACTATTCAAATTCAATATCCCGTTGGAATTTAAAAAAAAAGTTAATTAAAACCGATTTTATAAAGATTTGTCTAACACTGGTTCTATACACACGTATAAAGTTATATAACTTAAAAAAAATGAATATTGATCTTGTTTGCATAACTTTAAAGCTGATATTTTTTTACAAATTAAAAAAAAAGTTGTCCTAGCATGCACAACGGGACTTTGAATTTGAATATTTTTTTGAATTTTTGAGACCAGTTGGATCGTATCCAGACGATCACAGCAACTTTGGCGCATTATACAACTAAACTTCGAAAAAATTTTTGATTGTTAATAACTCTAAAAGTTAAAAAGCGATCGTTTTGAAATAGTAATAGCAACATATTCTGAGAATTTCAAGCTCCTAGGTATTTTAATTGTTGAGATATTGAATGCTTTTTCAACTTTCAACGCAATTTGCAGATTAACACTTGGGATATCGATCTCATTTTGTAGATAATTAATTAAGGAACAAAAGACTATATAGGTGCATAGTGCTAAAAATGTGCAGGAAAGGAGATACATAAAAGAAAAATGTAAAAAAAGTAATTTTTTTTACAAAATGTGAAACTAAAAAAAGAAGCACAACTTTTACAATGTACGGGTAACGATAATCGTATCCTACGATAAAAAATACATAAGAATCAATCGAAACATTGCTACCGCCCGGAAAATGCACGTTTTCATATTATTTCGTCCCCGCCGTCTGGTTTATATGAAGATAGTTTAGTTTTTAGTCCTGATATACCTAAAATGTACAGGACACTATTTACGTCTTACTTTTATACAGGACTTATCTATGGGGTCCCAAATTACCTGTACCCGATCTACGATGGGACATCGAATCTTCCGTCTATATTCTATCCCTTCGAAAGTTTTTGTAAGCGAAAATATAAAACTGTACAAAGTGGCGTAATTGGTAACGTTTTATTCTCGCTGGCTAGGATGTCGCTTAGAAATGGGTTTCGAGATATTTAGATATTTATATTGTCCTATGTTAAATATTAAAATTTGAAGCAAAGTTAAATTTGATCCGAATATTTATTTTACGATTTTCACGAGCTTCTGGCGCAGAAATGGGAACAGTTGGAAAATTCTTCAATATTATATTATACGATACTGATGTCAATCGGTTCTATTTTGACACCCAACGAAAGCAAGCAACCTTGCCGTTTTTTGTAAACATGGAAAAAAGGGAATTTGGCGTCTTGATTAAACGTTATTTCTTGCGTGGGAAAAACCCTTCGCAAACTGAAGCACGCTTGTTAAACATTATGGGGACTCTTCAAGATCGATTGGAATGGCTCTTTACTGATTTTGGTTGTCATAGTATGACCACAAAGAGCGCCGAACGTTCTGGTCGTCCAATTGAATTTACAACGCCAGAAATCGTGGATAAAATCCATGGTACGAGCGGCGAGTTAGAGTGCACGAGATTGCTGAGGCTATGGGCATTTCAACCGAACGAGTACGGAACTCGTTAATGAATTTTTAAATATGAAAAAGCTATCTGCCAGATGGATGCCGCATTTGCTCTCTGTTGACAACAAGCGCGACCGTGTGACAACTCCAAAGAAGTGTTTGGCGATGTTCAAGCACGATAGGAAGGACTTTTTGTGCCGTGTCGTAACCGTGGACGAAACATGCATCCATCACAATACACCAGAGACCAAAGAACAGTCGAAAAAGTGGACTTTTCTTGAAGAATCGAAGCCGAAAAAGTGGATAAATAGGCCAACAAAGTCATGGCGTCAGGTTTTTTTTTGGGATGCACACGGTATCGTCCATATCAAATACCTTGAAAAGGGCGAAACGATCACCGTTGTATATCTTGCAGAGCTGTTGGATCGATTCGACGCCGATTTGAAGCGGAAGCAGCAGCATTTGGCAAAGAAAAAAATTGCTCTTCCATCAAGACAACGTACCGGGCTCAAATCCGCTGTCACAATGGCAAATATGCATGAATTGCGCTACGAATTGGTTCGTGATCCACCATATTCTCCAGATTTAGCCCCCTACGATTATTATCTACTTCCAAACTTGAAGAAATGGCTCTGCGGAAAGAGATTTGGCTCCAACGTTGAGGTCATCGCTGAAACAAACGCCTATTCAGAAGGATTTGCCTAAATCGTATTATTTGGAACAAATCGAAAAATTAGAAAAACGTTCGACGAAGTGTATTGGGCTACAAGGAGTTAATGTTGAGAAATAAAATAAATTTGGATCAAATAAATCATTTCTTGTTACATTTTTCAGGGCCCTAGTATCTCCTAATAATATTTAAATTAGAAGCTAGTAAACTTTGATTCATCGGTAGAAGTAAATTATCTTTCAAATTAGTCTTGACATAGTAGGCTCCTTTTTTTATGAAATAGTGAGTAACAATAAGTAAAACTGAAGACATTATTCAAAACAACTGCAACTTGCTACATGAATATCAGCATCAATTAAATCTACTCGAAACTATAATTATCATTTAAAACTATAGATAATCTTAATATGATCATGCATCTATAAAAAACAAATCGACACGTATTATATTTGAATGGCGGCATGTTATATTACGAATATGGCTCTACGTATATTATCTTGTTTATCTTCATTCGAAGGTTAGTACAAATTTCATTAAAACTATAAACAGGATTTTAAACTACAGATAATGTGAATATGATCACATTAGAGACGTCAACATCCACACATAACGGCATGTTTTATTACGAAGGTAGTTGCTCTATTGTTATTATCATGTTTAATTTGATCCCGAATTCAGGAAAAATATAATTAAATTTGAAAATAGCATTTTAAACTACATATAATGTGCATATTATGATCACTCATCTAGACAGCTAATCGTGATGTCAATATCTGCAAGTGACAATTTTACGAAGGTAAAGTGGAAAGTCCCTGAAAACTAAAACAGATGTCGCCACAATCGACAATCCCATGTGACATTTGTGATGTACCATCTTTAACAAACGAACGCATTAAAATCATCAGAATGATATGTCATTTAGTTCAGTTTTGACATCCATCGAAAGCAAGTAACTTTGAAGATTTTTGCAAACATGGGAAAAAGTGAATTTAGCATCTTCATTAAAAAAACATTACGCAAACCAAAGCATTGTTTGTTGAATATTATGACCCTGTAAGACTACTTCAATGCAGAATGTTAATCTAAACAAATAAGGTCTCTTGATATTTCTTTGTTCCCGGTACCGTTTCGCGGCAAATTAAATATTTCTGATTAATTACCACCACCATGAAAATCAAATTTCCTATCGACTGCTGAAGTTCTGCTACTAAAACCTGGGACATCCTGTTTATATCTATTACTCCAAAACCACACTTTCTCATGCGTGCGCTAGGTGAAATTAATCTTCAGACAGTCCAAATACACCTAAGTATATAGGTCGCTAAGCTGTGGGTAAAATTTCTCTAAAACGTCGATTATTTGTCTAATTTGAAGGGACTATTACAAAAATAGGCAGATTGGATCTCTTGAAATTTGCAGTTTTGATCAAGCAGTAGTTATTACAATGAAGGCAGATGTTGCTCTAGTATGGTATAGGACAGTATGCGGCAGCCCAAACTAGCTACGTATTAAAATAATAGTTGGTTTGCTTGTATACAGTAGCAGCAACATCACTTATTGTCAAATTATTGGTCTAAGATCTTGTTTTCTACAGACTGGTACTCCTGCGTAACCCAGTTAGGCGGTATATCTCATTATCTATCGTCATTTGTACACTAGTCACGACTGTTAGATCTATTTATGGAACCAACAGATCAAACTGATCTTCCTCCTTGGAAGTAGGTTCATAAAACATCCTTTTCTCTCGACGCGTATGTGAAGAAACGAGGTAGTAAGGCGTTCGCTACTTTCTTCGAATGTCATTAGTTAGTTACCCACACTTTAATTACCGATATGGACGATGAGCCGGTGTGTGTAATAAACAACGGTAGTCAGTCATGAACTCTCAACAACGCACCAGATGGCCAGGTGAAAGTGTAGGCAGAATTCGTGCCCACGTCAAGTGTACGTGGGCACGCGTCATTTACTAGAGACTTGAAAGACTCCGTGGGGATGATGTCTCCACCTCCACGTTTGCCTTATTACCAAGTATGAAATGTACACCACAAGGGAAAGAAATTAATATTTATGACGGATATTGTCTTGCTAATTGTTAATACATTTCATGAAATAAATGTAAAACTTGTTCCAGTTGATTATATTTGTTTTGTAAGCGTTTGAAAAAACCTGTTTTGAATTCTTCATAATGCAAGCGGACGAAAACTTGAATTTGTTGGAAAAATATGAATTGTTGAAATCGGAATTGAAACTTCCAATAATTGTTATTGAAAACAGGTTTCGTTTCGAAAAAATACTAAGATCATTCGATTCGTGAAAAACTATTCAAAAACATAGCGATCCACAAAGAGAGAAATTTCTGGATACCTTATAGTCGAGGAAATAAAGCACAAAAACCTCCAGCTAGAAAATTTTTGCTTCAAGATAGATCGAGATGCGATTTTTTGCATTATATTCTGGAAAGTATCTGGAAACTTTGACTGCTTTTTGTATTTAGTAGAAATGTTGAGTTGCATTTTTACGTGCAAAAATGCATTTTTTTCAATGCACTTAATAAATATCCACTAAAATTAATCCAAATCGGTTACTCGGGAGTTTTTGGGGTCGTTGATCACGATTCTGAGGTCTAAGTAATGCTATAATTCACCTGGGGAACAGCATAACCTGCTTGTTACCTCATCCCTGAAGAATTTACGGTATAATTCGCTCTAAAATTAAATAAAACCGGGAACCTAGGGATTGTTAGGTTCGCCGATCACGATATTGTTGTTGAAATCGTAATGAAATGCACTTGGAGGTAGTGATCCACAAGTAGTGTAGATATATAATATGTTTCGTTTTTTACAAAATTGAAATAATATAGTATTTTTTTTTCAAAATTTTATGAACAGTATAATTTCTCATTTTTAGCAAGTGGTGTTTAAATGAATAATTTTTTTTCTATTAAAAATAAAAAGATTGTAATAATGATCTTTGAGTTTAAGTATGAAAAGTTTTAAAAATAATTCATTGAAGACAGTTAGTAAAAACGAAAGGAGATGCAAATAAATTTATACTATTAATATGTTAATTTTAGCCTATTGTGATGATTTTTTATTTACAGATGATAAAAACAATTATATACAATGATCATCATTACTTTCAAATGAATCTACTAAATTATAATCAATATTATTTTCTTCATCTTTTCTTCCATTTACAACTGAGATGAAAATTTTTGAGTCGTGTCCTTTTTTATCTGTGATTTACCTGTCCTTTTGTTTTACCGTGACTATTGAGTAGCTGCCAGTAAAAATCAAGTCTGAATTGTTTTCATTTCATTTGTTTTAAAATATTAATACATTATTTTTATAATTTCTATCTTTATTTTGTGGAAAGATATAAAATTACAGCTTGAGCGTTTTATTACGATTAATATACCTACCTCAAGGTGCATTTTATTACGGTTTGTTAAAATTGGTTTTAGAATTTAACTTCATTCTATAGCGAATTATATCGCAAATTCTTCAGGGATAAGGTATAGCGAATTATATCGCAAATTCTTCAGGGATAAGGTAACAAGCAGATTATGCTGTTTCCCAGGTGAATTATAGCATTATTTAGACATCAGAATCAGCAATCCCAAAAACCCCCAGGCAAGAAGTGAAATTGCATGTTTAAAACATTTTAAGGAAGTGTTCTGAAGATGATGATGAGGTAACTAGGATATCCTGAACTCCAGGTATAATTTCAATGAAATATATGTGATCAGAGATACGGAAAACCTTCGTATAAGAAGTTTTATTTCATTTTAGAGAGAATTGACGAGCATTCCCCGAGGATGACCTGACACCCTGGTTGCACGGGTCCCCAGATGTATTGTAGCACTATTCGGAAGTGTAATCAGCAATCCCAAAAACCGCCGAATAACCTTTTGAACTAATTTTAGTTGATATTTATTAAATATTATTATAAGTATAGCACTTGTAACATTTAATTTTTAATTAATGCTGACCTAATGAGTCACCCAGTGTGCATATTCATCTTGGAATCATCAGCTAAATCTGAATGTAAAAGCATGTCCCAAAATATTACAAACAATCTGAAAATGGAACCAATTTGGGGATGGGGGTATACAATGGTTTGGGGTGGGAGTTTATTTACAAGATTTTTGACAAGTAGCGAGTTGTACTTATCGATCTGGTCATTTAATAATATATTACTACATTTTTTATATGTGTTAAAATGGCCATTGATTCTAGAATATTAAGTTAATGTCGTTTCCCAGAATATTTAAATTATCGGGATTAAGGGTGAAATTGTGATTATGCTGCAATAGGTGACTCGCGTAGTTAGTGTCTTCTTTATTGGGTCTGTAACTTCTCAAATGGTTTTGGAAACTTACCGTAAAACTTGCGTCCAGTTTGTCCTATATACAAATACCCGATCCCTGAGTCGATTCCGAAGAAATGGCTATCAAATATTAATATCCTCGGCAGAAATTGCACAGAATACGTGATCCTTACGTCTTTACGTATGGAACAAAATTATTTCACTTTTAACAAAAATTACTATAAACAAACAAGCGAATGTGCAATGGGCAATCCATTCTCTCCTTTTTTGGCCAATATTTCTCTAAGCGAAGCTCCTTAAAATCAAAATTGAATCAGTTTCCAAAAGTTTGATACAGATAATGTTGACGATATTTTCGCGATTACTAGTAAACATTTTAATTTACATGGCTTTTGAACACGATTAATAGCCAATTTGACAGATAACAGCTTCCTTTCCTTGATATTAACATTATAAAAGATGGTATGGATTGGATTTCGACACATACAGAAAACCCATTCAAACAAATAGGTATTATACCCCGGCAGATTCAGCAACACTATTTAGATATAAAATAGCTTCATTTAATAGTCTTGTTCGTAGATTATTGAAGACCCTTTGAGCCAGCAAAATTATAACAACGAAGTTGAGAAACTTCAGCAAATAGCGTTGGACAATGGTTACGACAAATCGTTGATCAATAATTTAATTTCTAAACAAAAAAGTTAGTTGGAACGGAACCAACTAACCAAATTAGAGCTATTACCTTCAAATACTTCAAATAAAATTCCAAAATTTCACTTATTATCTTTCAGTAATTAATAAGTTTGTTTTCTAAATTTGCAATATAAATTTATAAGATGTGAACAAGTTAAATAACCGTACTTCGACAAATCCGGGATTTGCAAAATCGATGATGAGCCGTGTTTAAAATGCTATATGGGTCAAACTAGAAGGAACATGTTAACTCGGTATAAGGAACATTACGCCCATATAAAAAAATAATGGTGAAAGATAAGCGTTAGCCGAACATATTTTGAATACAGGTCACACCATTTCTCAAGAAAGTTTATAACTCTTGAAACACAGTATAGACAAATATCTAAGTAATATAGAAGGGATGGAAATGTATACAAACGAAAAATCAGTTTATTAAATTCCGATTTATCTCCAGCTAAGGGTAACCCCTTATTTACATTAGTATCACCCAAATAGTATTTAAACAGGCATATTTTGATGTATAATTCAGTTTACTCTAATGATGGCTACTTGGTGGTCGAAAGGTTCTGAGTACTTTTATAGTATTTTTAGTGGATAAGGTTGATTATTTTTATCTACTCGTATAGTATGATAAATAGATTAAGTTAATATCCGGCATTAAAAAAAGATAATTTCCATTTAGAATTAAACGGAATACATTAAGTTTATAGGTAACAGTAAATTGTTAACACACGTTTCTATTAGATCAGTCAATGACTATTTTGAAAGATCTTAGATACTCAACGGATGCAATTGATCAATTTCGAAGTTTGTCCAGAGCATAATTTTGGTTACAGATGAAACACGTCGTTTCGATGAATCAGACGGTTTGGTCCAATTATTTACTAGCCCCGATCTTCGACTTAATGCACTTGAGACGTGTTTTTTATCTACGATCAACTCACTTAATTTTGTGAAGCTTTGTGCTTGTTAGTCTGATACATCTACACTTATACCGTCACTGCTTTTTTTAATTGACAACATACCACTATGTATATTACTCTTCCACGTTCATCTACACAATCCATCACTAGGAAGGGTTCTGTTCATTTTGTTACAGAGTTCCAATTATGGATTCTACATTTGTATTACATAATGGATTTTTGTAAACTAAATTGTTCAAACATTCACATCCCCATGGTTGCTAATGACTTACTCAGATATTTTATATTAACAAGTGGATCAGATGCAGTAAAAAATACTTCAGAATTTCACGGTAAATGCATCAAATAAATTATGGTTCAATTGTAAAACAGAAAACATTTTCAAATTCCATGTGGTCGTATCACAAGTGATGAACATTGTTCGAGAAGCTCAAATGATCAGTAAAATCTAAGGAATAATCCTCAGTGTTCAACGTCTCTGAATTTTTTTTTTAATACTTTGACTACACGAGAGGGAAACCTATAATGTTCTAAGAACATGTGCCAGCAGTGGAATGTAGGAAGAGGAGATGGGCATTCGTATTTTTCTTGGAGGTTTGGAGGTTATAGGCATAGGGAAAGACCTCACTAGTAAAATAGTTCCACAGCTTCGCTATTCGATAAAAAAATTAAGTCTGATAGAAAGAAGTTCGGCAGGTCTCGAGTTTGACAGTGAAGTGGTGACTATTTAGAGCTCGTCTAGTCCGCCCATGTGGAACTTCTCGTGGTAGAACAACAGACGACAACCGATCATGGAAATATCTATAGAAAAAGGAGAGATCTCCCACCTTTCTAGGATGTTCTAGAGAGATCAATGAACTCGTAAGTGTGACATCATCAATCTCAAACGAATAGCTCTCTTCTAGACAGAAATAAGTGAACAGTACTCCAGGACAGGTCGAATCTGTGCTTTGTAGATTAAGAGGAGCTGCTAGGATGTGAAGTAGTTCTTGGAATGGCATAGAAAATCAAGTTTTGGTGAAGCGGTTTTCTCAATGAACCCCACATGATCGTCTCATGAGAGGGTGCTGTTGGTGGTGATCCCGAGCATTGTTATGGAAGACTTCGTAGGAATAGTTGTACCTGACATCATCATATTAGGGATCATGGGTTCCGCCTTCCTGGAGAAGACGCAAGCTTAAGTTTTGGTTGCATTAAACTCTCCTACATCATCAGATCCCCATTTCAAAGATGCCAGATCTCCATTAATTGCGTCAATGTGTCACTGTCTCGCTCCTATGGCGTCAATGGGTGATATATGGGATCTAGATGAGAAAGCAGTATGAAGTGTACCATCATCTGCAAAGCTGTGGTCTGGCCCCATAGACTTATAGGTATTGAGATCAAGCAGAATGCGCAGACGAAAGACAATTTCAGGCATATGACAGCAATATTAGGATATTAAATTGAATTTGCTGCAAACATTCCAGCAAATAGGTTATCTTTTTCTTGAGGTTTAGTAGCCAGTGTGCCATCATCTTTAGTTAGGGGAGGGAATGAACTGGAAGTGAAATTCTCAGCAATTGCTTTGGCGAAAGTCCGAAATGAACGTGAGCTATTTGGGCATTCGATAAGTTTTGGTATTATATGCCTCTTTCGAAACGTTTATAGTTTTATGGCACATATTTCTGGCTTCAACATATTTTGTTCGGGTCTCCAGGCGTGGGTTTCCGCGCCAACGACGGTAGGCTCTAGAACAAATTTTATTGAACCATCGTTCACCATAGTCCAGTCAATAGAGCGGGGAAATCGACCAAACAAAAAAATTTCTTATAGGAAGATGGATCAAAATTTAATTTGAGGCACATTATTATAAGTAACAACGGAAAAAAAATGAAAAAAAACGAAATTTTTCGATTTTCCACTTTTCAGGGAGATTTTCCGAGAAACTGACAGCTTATTCGTGATTAGTGACCCAGAAAACCCATATAATGACCTGCTACATGCTCATATCGCCCAAATTTGAAATTTTCTCATACCAGGTTTTCCACAGTTTTCCGAAATTTTCCCGGATTCCTACGTCTTGACATTAGAAACATCATTATTCAACTTCAGGTGCGAGTTCAATTCGACAACGCTGAAAAAAGTAAAAAGTCTGGAAATTAACCAAATTTTCCAATTTTCCGTTCCCCGTCTGAATTTTCCGGAAAACTAACGGCAGTTTCGTGATCAGCGACCCCGAAAACCTACCATAGGGCAATTTCAGTCCTTAATTTTCACTTTTGCTATATTTTGCAGTCTATTTAAAAATGGGGTGTGAGAAAGGGGTTAATTTTGAGTTTTGGGGGTGTTGGGGGGGGGGGCTAGTCACTTCGCTTGCTAGTTACGAATGACTTAGAGGACTCATAGAAGGTAATGCAAAAAAAAAGTTTTTGACCCATCTTCCTATAAGAAACTTTTTTGATTCCCCGCTTTATTGACTGGACTACCAGATGATAGTGGTTTGTTGGGGTGAGGTATGTAGGTTTCCATTCCTAGCCTGATAATATCCGAGATCTCTGTGGCACATTGCATTGACTCATCAGATTCAAAACATACGCTTCTCCAAGGAAACTCGGAAAAAACATGCGAAGGCCGTCCCAGTCGGCTGAGTTGTAATGCCGAACTATACGTGGAGGTGTTTGATTGGTTCGTGAAGTAATATAGGAACAGGTCGTAGTGATGCGTGAATGATTAGAATTTCCCAATGGTGCACGGACCTTTAATTCATAGGGATCTAGATTGTTAGTGAGGTATAAGTCAAGCGTATTGTAATAATGATAGTTGTTGTCAGGGATCCGTGTTGGTTCATTAGCTAACTGCTCGAGACCATGAGTAATGGCGAAGGCCTCAGGCTGTCTCCCTGCATCATCCGTCTAGTTTGAAAACTTGAGACAAGCGGAGTTGTGAACGTTGAAATCACCCATGATGATAATTTCAGCTGCTGGATAGTTCTGCTGAATGAGGTCAAGTTTCAGTGAAAGAAATTCAAATAGTTCACCATGAGCTGGTTCATTTGGTGATAAATAAAGACAAAAGAGAAGTGTTGTTTGTCTGTTTGTGATTATCAAGCTTGAACCACATGATATCGAATTGTTGTGGTTCTAGATTCACCTCTCGATGGTTTGAGAGATCATTTCTAGAATAGAGACATATACCTCCTTTATAAATCTGAAACGAGTGTGGAGCTCGTAGCCAGGGCAGAGCATATAGGTCATGTTGGTGGATGGATTGACCTGCGTCTCAGTTAAGACCAGTAAGTCTGGTTTATCTGTCTGCAGGTGTTAACATCGTTTATTTTTTGGTACAAATATTACAGAGGTCTATCTTCAATTTTATATTTTTCCATGGTGGACCCCCTTGAGCAGCCTTCGCCCGGAAATCCGAATGAAAAGGTATGTTTCATCCGGAATATTTAACTCTTGGAGGGTTCATCATTAATATTTTCAGAATAAACTGGGAATGGATAAAATGTCGGTTTGGGTAGGGAGACACTAACTTGTTGAGGTCTCAGGCATATCACATGGCTCAATGGTTTAACTTTTGCATAATCAACGAAATAGATTTCGGCAAGATGGGTACACCGCGTTAGTTCAAAGGTTTAAAGCCTTTCCATGGTAGTCCTGACTTATATATACGTACATAAACAACATGCGCCACTGCCCAATTGCTATAAAATTCTAAAAACAATATTTGGTAACATAGCTCTAAAAATTAAAATTTTCTGAAAATGATGGTGAGACTGGAATGTTGTTTCTAGTGAAATTCAATTGCGAACATTTCTTGTGACATGAACTTTCCCCCAAATTTTCAAAAGGCAAAGTGCGGTCATCACTAAATATTTTCAAGCCCTCCCGTTACGTTACGTTTTTTATAGATCACATTCTGCAGAGGTACATAATAGACCACAGTCCGTCGGGGCTATAACTTTCGACGAAGTAGATGCTGCCGGTAACTGTTGAACATGTGTAATAAAACTCGCATAAAATCAATCATTTCCACATGGTGTATCTCGAAGTATTTCAGTAGTAAATTTCTTTTTTACGATGCACAACCATAGCACATGTATAGATAGACAGCATATAAAATTTCTGGACCATGGCCGATGTCATTAAATTCAAACACCCACCAAAATCCTTGTTTGTTTCCAAAATTGTATTCCGGCACCGAGTTACAGATAACACGACGGCGTTATTTATGAAACATGCATAAATAAACCGTTGCCCGCATACAGCCCACTAAAAATATATACATATTTCAAGTACGCTCTATGAAAATTGCCGAACTTATGACACGAAAGGAATCAATTACGATCATAGAACAATTTCTGAAGATGCCACTGTGTGGTGAAACCATTGTCAGATGTAAATTGATGTTTTATTAATCTTCTATTACCAAATTTGAATGAACCTACAGGTAGTGAATGTCAAAATCCTAGAATTATTCCTAATTCAATTCAAATTCTAAAATTGTATATTACAAAGCAAAGTCAATGGACGTGTGAAAATTAAAGAACGAGCAATAGCATTCTAAAATCATTATGAGATAATATAATTTAAAGGGTTTAGTACAATACTATTTCGAAACATTTAACACAATCATTAGTGTTTCAAGTTCTACAAAACAGAGTTCACTGCATTGAAAAACAAAGAAATGTCGATTACAAACATCCTAAAATTCTGTATACCGAAAAGAATAAGATAAAATGTTGATTATGGACTATGACATGAAATTCTTGGAGGAGATTTGAGTATTTTAAGTCCATGCAATTTTAGGAGACATTATCGAATAGAATCATTATTTGTGGCAATAACAAATTTCATAAATTATTAATGAGCAAGCCAACCTGCAGAAAAAAGTATTTGGGAAATAATTTATATTTTTTCTAAGTTATAGATATAGTGCTTTTTATTTACGTGTTACATTTTTTACAAGAAAAGCATTTTTGTATTTGTTTATCAACAAAAACTGCTTCTACGTAATTTTTTTCTGTGTACCTTTTGAAATCAGGAATAACAATTTTGAAGACTTGCAAAAAAAGCATTGGAAACAGTTTTGTCAGACTAACAAACGTTCGGCATGACGCTGCTACTTTTCTCATCTTTGACATGCCTACACGAACGTCGCACGGTCGCTTTGCGTTCGATAACTTAATTAATAAATGAAGGACAAATGTGTATAAAATTTGAAAGAATTTATGGTTCAAAATTCCAGTGAAAATATAAATTTTTCAAGTACTACTACTTTTATTCATTTAAAAATTTAAATTATAAATATAAATATCGAAGAAAAAATTTATAAATTTAAATAAAAGTTTCAACGAAAATACAATTCCTTAGTTTAACAAAACTTTATTTTTTACATAATATTTGTTTTTCAAAATTGTTTTCACTACTAATAAAACATAATTAAGTTTATTTTTTCCTCAAAATAAATGTACCTACCTTTTAATAATTTTTCCCAATTTAATAATAAATAATTAATTTATTTATATTTTTTTATTTATTTAATTATTAAAATAAAAATTAATAATAATTCCCTACAAAATATATTAAAATTTAAATCTTGATTAAAAATTTAAATAAATTTGTTATATTGAAAACCCACAAAAATTTAATATATTTTTAAATAAAATAGCTTATAAAAAATTATGTAAATATACCTTAAAAATTTCATCCAAAAAACGATAAGAATGAAAAACTCTGCTAAAATAAAACTATCAACTAATAACAAAAGAATAAATCATTTATTTAAAAATTTTAATTAGATAATGAATATAAAAGAAAAAATTGATGAATTTGGATAAAATTTTCAATAAAAAGACAATTTCTTACTTTAAGAAAACTTTATTTTTCAAAATTCTTTTTCAATACTAATAAAATATTATTAAATTTACTTTTAAAATTTACTAATTCCTCTTTGCAAAAACTATATATTGCGAACTTATATGAAACGCAGATAGTATTTAAAAAAATTCTTACTGAACAATAAGAGCGAAATAATAATTATCATGCCAAAAAAAAGTAATGTAATTTTTTTGTGAGTTTATCTATCTGTTTCAAGAATTATGAAACAAAAACTGCTGTAAAAAATGGGTTCCTAAAAGTTAGTTATTTCATAAATGAACACTTAACGCATTGACCAGATTAATAAAAATGGCAACAACTTTTTGTTGTTTTCAGATCCTTAATGTGAGACTACAAAAGAGTTCACAAGTGTGGATATACTATAACACTGATGGTTATTCACTAAAAATGCTCAATGAGTACCTTTCAGCTACCACGTAGCTATTATCGGAGAAAACTACATTAGTCGATAAAATGTGGCTACTTGGTAGCTCAAGGACCTCTGATTCTTTCTTTCTTTTTAACGTTAATATAGATAAAGCACTAACTACATCAACAGATTTAAAAAAATACTACTCCTGTCAAAATAATTTTTTTCTACGGGACTATAAGATATACTGGGTGTCCCATTTTAATCCGCCAGAAGCGATAATTCTGAAGCAGTGCATTGAATAAAAAGTTAACGGTTATGAGGAAGACATCTGATGCCGTCGACTTGACCACCCACCCAGCCCCCGGTGGCTGCGGGAACAGGAGGCAACTGTCAAATCTTAAATGAAAACCCCTATTTTGTATTGCAGATTCGGATAGAGCGTTAAAAAGTAGGTAAATTTTATCCGGGTTGTTTTCCACAATTGATGATAGATGGCGCTGCAAACGTGAAAATGTTTTGTGTCTGTGTGGTTGTTCGTGTGTTGCATGGGCATGTGAGTGTGCGTGTTGGGTGTGTGCGAGTCCGTCGCCATTGCAATTCACATGTACTGCTCAAAATTGTGTCCATGATGGTCTCGACACAATCGTACACGTTTAGCGAAATTCTCCACGCACGGCCGCAACGTGTTTGGAGAAATTTCATGACAGGCATCAGTAATTCGCTCCATCATGTTCTCGCGCGTCGTTGGAGGATCGCGGAAGACGACGTCTTTCAGGTAACCCCAAAGGAAAATATCTTGCTATTTAATTGATGAAAAAACACATTTTCACGTTTGCAGCGCCATCTATCATCAATTGTGGAATACAACCCGGATAAAATTTACCTACTTTTTAACGCTCTATCCGAATCTGCCATATAAAATAGGGGTTTCCATTCAAGATTTGAAAGTTGCCCTGATCCCGCCGCCCCCGGGGGGCTGGGGGGCAAAGTCGACGGCATCAGATGTCCCCCTCATAACCGTTAACTTTTTATTCGAAACACTTTTTGCTTCAATGTACTGCTTCAGAATTATCGCTACTGGCGGATTAAAATGGGACACCCAGTACAGTTATTACAGAAATATTACTGTTGGCTAAAAATTCAATTTGAAAAACTCAAATTCAAGCCTTTTCAATGTAACACTCATAGAATGTTAAGGTGTATAAATATCAAGATTAAATTAAATAAATATCGAATAGTATCAGCCATTACGTGTTGAAAAATCATTCACAACTTAAATAAAATAACTATTGAAAGGTTTTCACTAATTTATTAAATAAATGTGACTAAGGTTTCGCTAATAGAGTAGCTTCTTGAAACAAATATTACAAAGTACATTATTATTTTCTAATCTATAGTTGACTAGGATCATACCTGATTCGAAAATACTCTAAAATAACGAATAAAATGAATATGAATAGAGTCTCTTTAATTATTTTAGTTAAACGAAATGATTCTCAATTACTTAATTAAAATTTGAGATGAGATCGTGATAACATTCATTTGAATTTTGAAACTGGTTCGTAGATTTGTTTAAAAGTCGTTTTGTCGAAACATAGAATATACTAATTTCCATGTTTTACACCTTCACAATGACCGTATTTAACTATTTAATGATAAAGTAAAGAATTTATTATTCAAATGTGAACAACCTTTCAATTGCTTCGTAGGTGTACCATGGATGTTTCATTCCCTTTTTCAATTCTAAATTGCTAGTAATTAAGTGACGAAGGCGTGAAAGTTGAAGACAAATGTTCCATATTTTTGACCTCGGATGCTTATTAATAATCACTGTTATAATATCGTTCGTCCTTTAAGGCTTAAGTATAAACGGCATCGTATAAAACTCTGAATTTTATTCATGAAGCAACTGGATAAAGCTATCTTCCGTTACTCGATGATGTAATATACAGGCTGTCCTCGAACTGCGTTGCCAAAATAAAACCGAAGATTCTTTGATTCGAAAAAAAGTTGAGGAGCCTTTTTACTTTTGCCTCAAGTGTCTTGTTTACCCGGTAGAGGGCTTCAAAATTGCAAAAATAATTTTGTTTTTTCGGTATAACTTGAGAACGTGATGAAGAACTTTTACAATATTTAGCAAGTGAGTTACTGTCAATAATGGCTATTTTTGAGAGTGGAGCACAGAGCCTTAGAGACCATAGAAATGGCTCAAACTTGAGGATGTAACGGGAAGTGTCCAGAACTTTTTTGTGGTCAATGTAATTCACTCGATATTTTTTATGTAGATAGCTTATCTAATTTGAAAACTTTTCTTACTCTTAGAAAATTTTGATAATATCAACGGATTAGCTTGAAAAAATTAATTTTCGAGTCTCTGCAATTTTGGCTTACTAATTTTACTTGATTGAAATACCTTAGTTGCCTTTGCTTTTCTAATGTCATTTTGGCATTTGAAGAATTTATTCTCAAAACTGTCAGTTTTTACTTTGCTTTCCGTAAAAATTTTATAAAATTATGGCTCAAAATTTCACTAACACTGAAATGGTTGATATGTTATTGATTTATGGACTTTGTCGTTGCAATGGCCGGAGAAGGGAAAGACATCCGCATCGCAGAATTCCAAATCGGCAAACCTTCGCGAAACTGGCAAATTTGAAGCAAATCGCAGAGAAACTGGACGCAGACGGACAAGAAGGACGTTAGAGCTCGAAGAAGCGATACTGGAAGCGGTTGAAACTGAACCTGGGACACTACGTTTGGGACTTCGTATTGGAGCCACAAAATCATTACTTCATAATGTACTGAAAGAAGAACTGTTGTATCCCTATCATATTAAAACAGTCCAAGACTTATTGCCCATGGATCGGCTAGATTTCTGTCGGCTTATTGTCCAAAGACAAAACGCAAACCCCAATTTTTGTAGAAGAATTCTGTTCACGGACGAAGATACTTTCACGAGATGTGGTCTTTTTAACCTCCATAATGAACATTTCTATGCTGATGAAAATCCTCATGAAACGGAAGTTACATATTTTCAGAATCAAACTAAAATCAATGTTTGGGTTGGAATTGTGGATAACTTTATTATTGGCCCTACCGTTATACCCGATCGATTGAACGGGGAGAACTACTTGAACTTTTTGGAACAAAGGCTACTTGAACTGTTGGAAGACTTGCCCTTACACATTCGTCGTGGCCTGGTTTATCCATAATGGTGCACCTCCTCATTTCACATTAGCTGTGAGGCGACATTCGAATGCGGAATATCCAGATCGCTGGATAGGTAGAGGACACGATGCACCAGTGAACTGGCCGGCCCGCTCCCCTGATTTGACGCCCTGCGACTTCTTTCTATGGGGCGCTTTGTAGTCGAAAGTTTATGCAGCTCCAGTAAACACACGAGAGGAATTGTTGCAACGAATTAATCATGAAGCGGATTTATTGAAGAATGATCCTGAAGTACTAGCCAGAGTTCAATCCAATTTCTTGAAACGAATTAATTTGTGTATTCAGGAAAATGGGCAACATTTCGAACAATTGATGCCTTAGCGATTTCCCAAAAAGTTTTGTTGTTTCTTTTAATTTAGCATTTGTTTTTCCTAAATAATCACATCGTTTCCCCATTTCTATTGTTTGTATTATTCGTGTTTTACCGAGATATTAACCATTTCAGTGTTAGTGAAATTTTGAGCCATAATTTTATAAAATTTTTACGGAAAGCAAAGTAAAAACTGACAGTTTTGAGAATAAATTCTCCAAATGCCAAAATGACATTAGAAAAGCAAAGGCAACTGAGGTATTTTAATCAAGTAAAATTAGTAAGCCAAAATTGCAGAGACTCGAAAATTATTTTTTTCAAGCTAATCTGTTGATTTTATCAAAATTTTCTAAGAGTAAGAAAAGTTTTCAAATTAGATAAGCTATCTACATAAAAAATATAGAGTGAATTACATCGACCACAAAAAAGTTCTGGACACTTTTCCCGTTACATCCTCAAGTTTGAGCCATTTCTATGGTCTCTAAGGCTCTATGCTCCGCTCTCAAAAACGGCTATTATTGACAGTAACTCACCTGCCAAATATTGTAAAAGTCCTCCATCACGTTCTCAAGTTATACCGAAAAAACAAAATTATTTTTGCAACTTTGAAGCCCTCTACCGGTTAAACAAGACACTTGAGGCAAAAGTAAAAAGGCTTATCAAATTTTTTTCGAATCAAAAAATCTTCGGTTTTATTTTAGCCACGCAGTTCGAGGACACCCTGTATAACTTCAAAATTGAATAGAACAAGCCAAAATAATTGTACTTAGTTCACTATATAAGCTTTTCAATTCATTACTGTGACCTATTTAGCGTGATATGACTATACATTGGATTAAAACACAAAATACAATCTTCTGTCACTTACTGTTTGAAAATATGACCCCAACTCTAATGTAGCCTGGAAAGCAGGACCCTCTTCTCTTGTGCGGAGCCTGAAAACCGCAAACAGGCGCGTTCCCAGGTGGCGGATAGGGGAATGCTCATGGCCCTGTTGCCAGCAGGGTCAAGAGTAGGAGTAGACGTGCTCCCGCGGACCAACAGGCACAAAGACCCTGGATAGATTATGGGACTCACAGTCACATGTTCCTGAAAAGAAGGTGACCGATAGATTGCGGCTGATACTTATGAACCATATGTTCCAGAAGAGTAAGTTATCCCATCATAGATAACTTACTGAAACAGATAGGAAATATCCAAAAAGTGATATAGAACTAAAACATAGGAACCTTAATATTGGGAACAAACAGTATTTTGGTTCAAACAGTAACACCACAGGAAACATCCATAGCGAGATGAAGTACTGGAAACCCAGTAACCATAACATCTTGGTAAAAAACAAAAACACAACAGGAAACATCCATAGCGAGATAAAGTACAGGAAACCCAGAAACCATAACGTATTGGTAAAAGCTCAAACACTATAGGAAGTTATCCATATAGAGATAAATAACTGAGAATACCGTAAAATTGGGCATCAACCATATTACGGTATAAACAGAGAACGTGAACATCAACGTAAATATCGGCATATAAACAACGAAGGAAACTAACTCACATCGATATAACATCGAGAAACATAAGAGAAAGACGCAGTCCATAAGGCGCACAATGTTAGCCTCCAAATGGTTCAAAGCCACTAGTTTATCTGCATACACTAAAGCTTTTACATATCCCACCAAAAATAACCCCAAAAGCACCAAAGGACAGAATCGTGGTAGACATTTGACACGTCCAATTTCCGATATAACTTGATCGCCGAACCTTTCCCTCAATAAGTTCATTGTTTCACGAGCTATGTGGATTGTAGAGCCCTGTTGGAAAGATATATCTGTTACATTTATATCACGCCATTGAGGGTTATATAAATAATACTCCAAAACTATTAGTGCGAGAAAGAAGGCTCAACCAATTCTGACGGTGACAATTTGATAGGGATCTCTTCCTCTCACTCGCAGAAAGTCTGTAACATATGCGCTGTTCACCGAATCAATGACATGACGTCATACTTGGTTATTTTTACAACCAATTCCCTTCAACAATTTCCCCAAATAACTGCAGCGCTGGCTTTGTCAAACCAGGTATATTCCATTTTAACAGTTGGCAGCACATTACATAATACCGATATGAACTGTCGATTTATTAAATTGACTTGACAGCTCCCTGTTGACAGTTTATATTTCATTGGGAATCTGAATTTTGATAAAATCAAACTTCTGATTTACAGAAACAGTAATTATTCTTCTCAGACGTCGTGTGCTGTGTAAACTGTAAAACGTATATTTTTTTTACATGAGTATATTATAAGACTCAAACATGAAGGTACAAGTACGTCCAGTTGTTCATCTCGACGAAACAAAGGACCTTCGAAGATGGTGTACTGTCGGTCCCTGCCAATCCTGGCGAGAGTTTACCACTGAAACTATCTCTGGTAACCCATTGTATATTGTAGGTACTTCATGCTGATTGTACAGCTTATTTTGTTCCTAGTGCAATAGTATTTTCTTCAAAAACAAAGGATGTCGATCATCATGGTGAATTAATCAAAACAACTTCCTAAATAGGTTTGAATTTGAACTTTTAGTGAACGTAGAAAAACCCTCCACCCATCGTTGTGAATAATGAATAAACAGCTAATAGACATATGATATACAAATGGTTAAGTACGAATAATACACCTACATTATGATAACACCTTGAAACGGATATTGTTGATCTTGGTAAAAATGGATAAGTCGCAACCAGTATACGTAGCAGATATGTTAGTTGAAAAATATGAAGTACTTCGTCTATCCCCTTACCATTTGAATTATAATACCATCTGGGGTATAATTGGAAACCACTACAGGCATCACGTTGGCACGGCTGGTAGCTCGACGGAAAATGTGTGGTAAAAACATTAGTGTGTAAAGAAGCTAGGAAAACCAACACCAGAAATATGGGTAAAGACTATTAGACCCACTGATAAAGTGAATAATTCTTTGTTATTGGCAAAGTGAAATTTTTAAAGGAATTATTGTGTTTGAGGCAATGAAGTAAAATTTATTATATTAATGTGCTTGTGCAATAACATCAATTTAAAACAGCAATTTTAATATCCGCAATCGCAAATTTTTCTAAATATTTTGACTACACAAGACGAAAACCTATAACGTTGGAAGAACATCGTGTGAGCCAGCGGTTGAATGTTGGTAGAGGAGGCAAAGAGTTCCACAACTTCGCCGTTCTATACAAAAATAAAGGCTGGTAGGAATAAGTTCACCAGGTCTCGGGTTTCACAATGAAGGGGTGACTAGTTCGAGCTCATCTAGTCCGTCTACCTGGAATCTCTTGTGGTGGAATAACAGACGAGATTTCTGATGAGCACCGACCATGGAAATAGGCTTTCATCTTGCTTGAATGTGTAGCATGAAGACATCGCATGCACATGGGCAGTGTCACTCTTCCCAGACTGGCTGTCTTTCTTCCACGGACCGTTGACTTCTATAGGTGACAATAGGGGCGCTGGCAATAAAGTTATATTACAATATCTAGCTGAATCATTGGATCTCCGCCGTCCCAACTATGTCGTTTACTATCGCGTTATCTTTCAAATAGCACACCATGTTGGTGTTTGCGGAGCCCCTCCGATACAATATATCAATGCTGGTGTCCCACAGGGAACTGTCTGGACACCAACCTTGTTTCTTCTTCATATCGACAATTTGTTGGAATTGACCTCGTGTCCCGTCCATAGCTTTAGGGCTGATGGTACACTTCATACCGCTTTCTCCTCTAGAGCGTAGGACCTCTAAGCTAATGAAGAGAGTTGTAAGACGGACACAGCTTGATACAATAAATGAAGATGTGGTAAAAATTGGAATGAGAATCTGAAAATCTAGTAGAGTTTAACGTTCCCAAAACTCAATCTTGTATTTTTCCAGGGAGGCGGATCCCACAATCCATACTAATTTGGAGTCAGGCAGAACTATTCCTATGACGTCCTCCATATCTATGCTCGGTATTACCACCAACAGCAACCTCACATTGAACGCTTATGTGAAGCCCATTGCGAAAACCTCTTTACTGAAACTTGGACGCTGAAGCTCTTAGAGTATCTTCAGAAGGGAGCTATGCGTCCGATTGATGGTATCACACTTACGATTTCGTTGACATCTCTAGAACATCAGAAATCTTGTCTGTTATTCCACCACGAGAGATTCCAGGAAGGTAGACTAGACGAGTTCAAACAAGTCACCTCTTCATTGTCAAGCTCGAGACTTGCTGAACATCTTTCTACCAGCTTATTTTTTCAATCGAACGGGGAAGTTGGGGAACTCTTCGCCTGGTGGGTCTCCTCCTGATGTCTATAACCTCCTAACTTTCAAGAAATATTTCAATTTCATTCAGTTGCCGGCTTACACATGATATTCAAACATTAAAAGGTTTCCTTTCGTGAACCTAATGAAAATTAAAAATCTTTATTGGTTCCCTGAAACGTGGAGCGGCTAGTGAATACTATTTCAGTGAAGCTGGATGAACCCATAGACCTATTATCCTAAGGAGACGAAACATCTCATTCACAAAACTCCATTTGACTTGTTGCAATGATTACATGAAGTATGACAAAGAAAACCAACGGACCTCTTTGTCGTCGAGTCATAATTACTCCTTATTGGCAACGCTGTAACTATGATTGAAAACTTGGTACCACTTGTAAGGCAACACCGAAATAGCTACGAGACATACGGAAGCTGTCAAATTGCGTAGTACAGAACAAAGTCCCCATTCATAAAAGGTGCGCGGCGTTGTCGCCTTCTGAGCAAATGATGCAATGAAATGGAATAGTTCTATATTCAAAAATTTAAATATTCTATAATTCGATTGTATATTCCAGGTTACCATAAATTATGAAATATGTTTCAGAGGAAAATACATTTCAACAGTATTGCTTCTAATATAACCAATGAATAAATGCTATGGACGTTTTTATAATAATTACAAATCTCAATCCGGCACACAGAACAACTAATCCGGCAACAGCACATTCCATACGGCCATACTTGAATATACAGCGGTCTGAGTGGCCCGAAATTTTGGCAATGTCTCGTGTTTAAATGTAAACAATTCTGTCTCCTTAGGATGATAGGTATATGGATGAACCATACCACTTTTTTAAGATTATGTAAAAACTATTATTATTTCCAGAAAGTAGATCATTCGGAAGCGAAACAAAGATTATATTGTAATTCTTTTCAAATGAAGCTATTCGAAAAAACCGATTTGTTATCTTATACCCATATCTATGTATTATAATGAACGGATTACGTGTACATTCTTATGGCTTCCTTTTAACAAACATCGGCTGAAAAAAATCCGGTCAATCAATCTAACTTTTGTAATCTTACTACGTATCTAACGTGTAATTGAAATTAATCGGCTTATATCAATGTCTAGAGAAGTTTGGTATGGAGAGACGTGGGACGTGTTTAATGTTTTGAATTTTTCAAACATGATATGTGAACATGTGGTCAATAATTTATTGAATATTGTGGACAAGATGCACATGCATTATTTAATTCGCTAGGTAATGAATATCACTGAGAACTGGGATAGACACTCACTGTCATTACGGCCACATTCCATTAGGAAAATGGGTTTGCAAGATTCCAAATAGAAATCGACGTTTGATACTCTGTACAATTGTACACACAGGGTGACCCAGAGTCCCGGAAAAGTCCAATAGCTCCGTTGATATTGCAGATATTGGCAAGTGGTATTTTTCATGGAATAAATACACAAACGGAGCATAATAAAATATTTGCATTCATATACAAGTAACACACCAAACTTTTTTCAATGGAACACCCTATACTGTGATCATTATTTCGAAAGCCCTCATTAATCTGAAAAGAATGATATGACATACCATGGGTCTCTTGTTGACGGTTTCCGAATAATCAGACCTTTTAGATTTAGAAGGGGTCTACTTCAAAAAATCACTCTGTGTTTACTAATCGAGATAAAACCGCGATTCTTCCGCGAGCAGTTTGTCAATATGGTTAAAAATAGTATCCATTATCAGAAATTTCTCGGCTTCGGAATCGTATTCAGCGACCCAAAAAACCTCCTTGGTGCATTCGAAATGCCTAAAACACGTACATTGCAAAATAACATATAGAGGTGCAAAATGGCCAATTTCGTCGATTTTATCACCCCTATGATGAATTGCAAGTAAATCTGGCTACGGATTCGTGTTCAGCGACCCAAAAAACCCCCTAGGTGCACTCGAAATGCCAAAATACCTTTTTTTGGCACATATGGTAGTTCGGAGGAAAAATCAGTGGCTATGGGGAAAGTTGTTAACTTTTTAGTAACTAACTGCGGCTTCAGTTATCTTTGTTACGAAGTTGTATTAATATAGAACCCCAAATCGTACAGTAAATAATTCGTATCACGAAAAATTTGATCTGCTCAGGCGAAGTAAGTAAGTTATCGGAAAAAATATTTCGTTGGTCTTGTGTGAGAATCAAGGAAATTACATTTCAATGGTATTACTTGTATTCCACACATAATTCCCATTTAACTGTGTCATAATAAATTAAAGAAATCCAAGACATTCAAAACCATTGTCATTTTATTGAAAACACAAATCAGTTTTCATTGATATACCTTTCAGAATCTAGGTGCATGGAGTTATACTTTTAGTTCTATCATATATGTAGACTTATACCCCTAATAAACTCAATTCCAATTTCCAAGAACCTGTTCATGCCTTCTACAAAACCGTCATGAGATGAATGCCGACATCAAATGTAAAAATAAGTTACCATCTGTAGGTCTGAGTGTAAATAAGTGCACGTGCATTGAAATAAAAGAAACCACATATAATGGCACCCTCACCAACACTGCCTGCAGTATAATTTGTAGAGTATATTAATAATTTCACGCATGTAAAACCAGCTCTGCGGTGGTTTTTGATCGAAAGTAGGTGCAGGTGTGCGACGAAACGGTCGGCATTTTTCATCAGATCATTGTTTTACGATACGTTCTAATGTTCAGTGATTATGGTACGGAAATTAGCGATGAAGACATCAAACAATGATGTACTAGCGTTAATAACTGTCTCCAATTCGATATCATGAAGATAAAGATTTCTCACTATTTTTTATATATATGAATAAAAATTCTCTTTTATGACGTTTCGATAATAGTTTATCATGTTCATCAAAATTGTTTTGTCAATTAGTGTTTCCATGTCATTTAGAAAAGAATAGATGATTTAAAACTGCAGAAAACATTGGATCGGTTGTGTGTGTGAAAGAGTAATGTATGACTAATTATCATTTTGAAATGGATTGAATACAGAAGACATTATTTCAAGATTATACAATTCTATCTATCTATGATTATTTTATGAATTAGTTATTCTATGATTAACATTTCATTTCTATTATTAACAACTAATCAAGTTTAAGATAATTATATGGAAACCAACCTCAAAACTGTTATTTATATATATTAGATAATAAGTCATCTTTTTTAGGTTGAATTAGATTGACAATTGAAAGTGGTACTTCAAAATAACAGAATTTGTTAAGTTTGAATTAGATTATTGTAAAGTTTTGAAAGATTGGAATCTATTTTGTCATTTACACAATTCTTTTGAATTTCTTTCTAGTATCAAATGTTTGTTGTTATTCGTTTCAATATTTTAAATTTTTGTATTGTTGTAGTCAAATGAATGGTTAGTACCTTTTACATGTTTACTAAGTGCAGTGGATGAATTTTTGGTATATTTGTTTCCATTCAATCTTTTTTCGAGGTATCGGGAAGATTGGTCGATGTATACCATTTCGCAATCTTTACAAGGGATGGAATAAACAGACTTTTTTGGTTTAAATAGCTTTTATAACATATAATATAATAAGATTCTTGACCCAGTATGAATTATATAAAAAATTCTCGGGAATTAGGTCACATTAACACTCTGTTATAAATGTTCGTCTTTACGTACGTTTCGGTCTCACGACCATCATCAGAAGACTTATTTTGTTAAAAAGGGGTTAACTAAAAATAATTAACACAAGCGTCCATATCGCACAATTTTCAATCAAAAAGCTCATGCCGTCGAAACGAACAGAACCACGAATAATCGAAAATTGTATCGTTAATATTAAAGTATAGATTTTTTTGTAACAAGAAACCACTGTTAAGTAATATTCTCATAATGTACAAACGCATATTGCTATGGTCTCAAAGCAACTGGAGTTCGAAGCTATTTGTTTGTAATAACTCGACCCAGATGTAGATTTATGACGTACTTGAAAAGGTTTTAGACCTGCATTGTAATTTAGTTTACTTTAAGCGTTCTTCCTAAAATATACTTTTAACATTATAAAGACGTATGTAGGAATTTGCAAGAGTTTTAATTAATCAAGTTATTATAAATCTGACTCAATCCCTGAATATCATTCCTATGATTTACAGAATTTGAATCCCTTTTTATGTGAATCATCTCCAGGATAGATCTTTTATAATAATTGGTTTCTTTAGTTAAAATATTAACATTTTTGTAATCAAATTGATGGTTATAATCAAAACAGTGCTTAGCAAGGGCGGTGGAATTTTCTAAGTTATTATTTCTTGTGCTATACTTATGGCCGTACATTCTCTTTTGTAAATATTGTTTAGAGATTCCAGTATAAGTTCCATCACAATCTAAACAATTCAATGTATATACTGTGTGGGTTTGTTTACCTTTAGGTATTACAGGTTTTAGATTTGAGAAATATTTCCCAACACAGTTAGTAGGTTTATGCGCAACATTTATATCGTACTTTTTCAAACATTTCTTAATTTTTTCTGAGGTCTCCGGAATGTATGGTAAAGTTATATAATTGTCTGTATTACCTGTTATGTTATTTTTATAAGAAGAACCATTATTGATTTTGTTTATTCTCTCTTTAATGATAGGATTGTAGAAAGTTTTTGGGTAGCCATTCATTTCCAATGCATTACGAACAATTTTTAAATTTTTGGGACGGTCCTCTGCGTGGGATAATTTTACCGCGCGGTCTGTGAGGCTGTTTATAACACTTTTTTTATAACAAGCTGGTGCAACGGAATTGAAATGAAGATAACGTTGAGACCAGACTTCTTTAGTAAACCAAGAAGTTTTTATTTTTCCATCTGCATCATGCCTAATGGTCATATCTAGAAAATTAATGTTATTGTTTATTTCTATTTCACAAGTGAATTGAAGTTTACAATGGAAATTGTTAAATTTATTAATCACATATTGAATTTTATCGTTGGGAACACACATAAGGCAATCATCTACATACCGTTTAAAGAATACAGGCTGAGAATCTAATGAATTTATAACAGATTCCTCTAGGCATTCCATAACGAGGTTAGCAATGGTAGCTGAAATAGGAGATCCTATTGCTGTGCCGAAAATTTGTCCAAAATATTGCTCACCGTACTGAAAATAAGTGCATTCTAAACAAAACTTTACCGCATTTATAAAATCCGATTGATCAAGAGGTGTGTGGTTTTTAATCTCTGGCCAAAGTTTTTTGATGCAATTTAATGCCAAAACGACAGGTATATTTGTAAATAAAGAAACAACATTCAAGGAAATTAGTTGATGGTTTACTGGTACGGATTGATTTTTTATAAATTCATTAAAATGCCATGAATCTTTCACATAGAATTCATTTTTTCCTAATATATTATTGATAGATTTTGATAGAAATTTTGATAAATTGTAAGTAGGCGCTCCAATATTACTTACAATGGGTCTTAGGGGTATATCATTTTTATGTAATTTCGGAAGCCCATAGATATAAGGTGCAAGCCCATTATGGCAAATTAATTTATTTTTTAATTCAATAGGGATTATCTTATTTTTATGCCATTTATTTATCAATTTATTCATGTTATTTTGTACTGATGAAGTAGGGTCAGATTTTAATTTTTTATAAGTTGTTTCATCATTTAAAAGGTTTCCCATTTTGTTTTCATAGTCATTTTCATGCATTATGACCTAATTCCCGAGAATTTTTTATGACATGTAGGTCATAAGGTTTTACTATATTACATCATTTTTCAGAAAGACCATTAATATTATGGTGGTGATATGTAATGTTTATCTTTTGATTTCACTTTATTGGTATTGATTTTACCAGATGAGTTATAAAATTTTTGAATTTTGTCCTTAGTTATGGAATTGACTAAATCAATGGGATAATCATTCGTTATTGAAGTTTCTTTTGTTTTTATAATAGATATATTTCTCAGTTCTCCCGAACTTATGGAAGCATTAGATACTTTCGTAGAAACTGAAATAATATACAGGGTGTCCAAGGTTTTAGTAGCAGAACTTCAACAGTCGATAGAAAATTTGATTTTGAGAAAAAAAGTTCCTATTAACATATATGCACAGACGCTTAGTTTTTGAGACACAGGCTGTTGAAATTGAAACAAAAATTTCGTTTTTTGCAAATATCTCCGGAACCGTTTATCGTACAGAAAACATCTTCTGCGAACATTTTCCACTCATAGCAAGCTATGTTCTGGGCGATGAAAAATTTTAATTTAGTCATAATTGGTGAAGATTTTGAAGGGGTAGCAGATGTTTTTCTCCCCAACTTCTACACCACTGGAAAAAATACGGTTTTGAGACCACTATTTGAACCGCCAATGCTTCCTACACAAAAAAGGTACGGTTATAAGCTCTAAAGTTGACCGTTTTCCAGAAAAATCAACTTTTATGTTGAAAAACATGGTCAATTTTTTGGTTTTGTTACTTGTTCTAACGTTTGAATAAATTTTGTTTAATTACTAAGAATTTACCATGTTTTTCAACACAGAAGTTGATTTTTCTCGAAAACGGTCAACTTTAGAGCTTATGACCGAGAGTATCTTTTTTGTGTAGAAAACAATGGCGGTTCAAATAGTTGTCTAAAAACCGTACTTTTCCCAGTGGCGTAGAAGTTGGGGAGAAAAACTTCCACTACCCCTTCAAAATCTTCACTAATCAAGACTAAAAAAAAAAAAATTATCGCACGGAACATAGCTTACTATTTTTAAAAAATGCTTGCAAAAGCTGTTTTCTGTACGATAAACGGTTTCGGAGATATTTGCAAAAAACGAAATTTTTTTTTCAATTTCAACACCCTGTATCTCGAAAACTAAGCGTCTGTGCATATATGTTAATAGGAACTTTTTTTCTCAAAATCAAATTTTCTATCGACTGTTGAAGTTCTGCTACTAAAACCTGGGACACCCTGTATAATGTGAATTCAACTACCTACTTATTTCAAAAGTTCTAACACACTAGGTCAACATTTGAAAAATAACAAAAAATAAGTTAAATTGTGGATATTGTCCAAACTTTCATATAGGTCAAAATGGTAGGTCTTTCTCTAGTAAAGTGAGCATTTTAGGAGTAATAGAAATTACAAACTTGACTTCAATTATGCCACACATTTGTTAGCGACGGCTTTTAAAGTTTTACATGTGGTAAACAATGGTAGACTTGTATATAACATAGAATACTCTGATTTAATAAATATAAACACAGTAAACTTTCAATTAATAATCTAGTAGATTTTTCATATTCCCCTTCTCATAATCTCTTCCCCACAAAAACAACCTGTCGCAAATTAATGACTAGATTTTAATCCCTTAGTTGCTAGCAACCGATATTCTTGTAATCAACAAGTTAGCCTCAGCCAATCTGAATTCCCAATCATTAAGACATGCCCCCTTGGTCATTATATGTTCATGTCTATGTAGTTAGTAATTCCTCTGTAAATTTAAGTTCCATAAGTCACTATAAATAAGAAACAATCACCTTTATCCACTAAAAATATTCTTAAAGTACTGAAGACCTTTCGGGTAGCAAGGCCATTAACAGAATAAAGTCATTTGTCACCTGGAGGAGCCACTGGGTGAAGAAACATATCGAGGTTTTTTTGATAAAATTTAATTTAAGATTTTTTCTACAGAATCGAATTTTATCTATTGTTGGATTTTATAAATAATGTGCAATAACAAGTTACCTAAACTAGGCTATAAAGTGACCGAGGGAGCTTTTTGCCAATTGCTCAGGAAAAGAAATATTCATTTATTTCCTAATTATTTATATTCGTCTATAACTACGGTAAGATCTGAATAATAAATTACAACTGTCAATACTTACTAAAATATTTATTATCGATTATGATAGTTTATATGTTTTCATTAATTACTTGACGTCTTTGTGAAACACCGCGCCACATTCTCGTTTCAATTTCTCAAAGGATATATGTTGACAGTTGACACCCAATATCGAATAAGCTCTTGGACACCCAGTGCAATGTTTCTAAGAAGTTCATTTCAGTGTTTACTTGAAATTGTATACGACGAACTGGAGTAACCTGATATGCACCGCACAACGATAAGAAAACCTATTTCTGCAGCATAAATTGTTACTCGAGAGACGAGACTTATTGTATGGAAATTAACTGTCAAACCCTTAGAAGAAACCAAATGAGAAACTTCACGACGCGCTGCGATCCCTAGCATATAAAATGGAACATTGTAATGTACCCATTAGTTGAAAGCACAAACGTTACAATGTTTCGAGCTTTTCATCTGAGCTGGTAACATCTCTATATTGTTCATTTAGCGATTTTGTAATGACCCAATGAAGCCGAGGTGTAAGACAGAGACATGTCGATGCAATAAATGAAGATGTGGCTATAACCTTGAAATGGTGATCTGATAATTTAGTAGTTTATGATGCTATCAAAAAGCAAGCTTGCATTTTGTCCATTAAGGCGGATCCAAATATCCGTAATATGATGATGTCAGTTATAACTTTCCTACCAAGTCCATAGCCATGCTCGGTATCACCACCAACAGCACCCTCTCGTGGGATGATCATGTGAGGTACTTACGAAAACTGCTTCATAGAACACATGGTTTTCGGTGATGATGAATATGTTGTGTGTTATTTTAAGTAATAATAACTCATCCGTCTCAAAAGTTGGTTCTGACATGCTTCCATCCATTTTTCTTACAATATTACATAATACACAAATTACCTTCACAATTGTTATCGACTTTATAGGGTGAGCATAGAACAGGTCCTTGTATTTTAAATTTTGGAACCATAATTCCAAACGCACATTCTGTAGTTAAAGATTCTTTTCGGATTGATTATGTTCGGATTTGCAGCTAAGAAAATGCTTTTCCAAAGCACCAAAATATTTAAAAACATAATGATATAGCATGTTTTCGATCGAAAATTGTCCAAGTAATCCAAATATCCTACTTACAATTCTAAATTCTGCAACTTTGAGGTCGAAAAACGTCAAAAACTGGAAGAAAATTACGTTTACCTGGTTTTTGGCGTAAAATTAATGGTATACTGGAGTGTAAAAACTGTTGGATGACGTTCGGGAACTGTTTTCTTATCGTAAAATTTCCCGCTGAATCCGATTCCGAGGTAATAAGTCCAAAAAAAAAGACTTGTCAGCGACCTGACGACAGATTTTTGTACAGTAATATCGTTTTTTTTGTCTTTTTTTTTAAAGTTTTTTCGATTTTTCGACCTCTAAAATACATTTAGTTTAAAGAATTCTCATTTTATCGTAAAGCTGAGGTAGATTTCGCAATGGATAGAGAATGATGCGTTATATAAGGAAACACCATTTTCGGATTCAGCGGCCAATTTTCGATCGGAAATGACTTCTTGGAGGTTTATTTACTATAAAATGACGATTTCTGGGATCAAAAACACGATGTAGAAACGGAAAAAAATTGTCCCGGCCTGTTCCGCAGACGCCCTTGGCCGTCACCTCTAATTTAGAATTGACCTTAGGTCAAATATTATTTCAAGATCACTAGCTTTGTTTGATATTCATTGAATGTTGATATGCATAAGTACAAGATTTGCAGTAGTTTTTTTTATTTATTATACGTTCTCTACTTCGTTCATGGCTTTGTCTGAAAAAAGTGTTCAGTCTCTTCTTTTCTACTTATGATTGTTGAGATTTAGGTGGATTGTCTAGGAAATGTTGTCCCAGTTACCAGGTAGTTTCAGGGGGTATTTCAACACCCCGTTGCCGACAGATTCCTAAGATCTGTTTTACGCTTACATCCTTTATGTCATCGGCCGTATCCCCGGACATAGCAAGGTAAATCTGGTTCGAATGAGCGCAAAAGCTTCACAAAAAAAGTGGGTTGACGACTCCACTTTGTTTCCCTTGCATCTCATACAGAAGGGAGTATCACTTTTCCCTACTGTATGTTTAAATCTCATAAGATTTCCGCGACCTGTAAAGATCTTGAAAATTATCCTAATGATTTACCTACTCAGCGACTGTGTCTCGCTTGGCCTTTGGCCTACATCCTTGCCAAGCAGCGCTTTAGCAGTTCGGCAGCAATCAATGCTTCTACATGCTGAAGCATGTTGATCTCTCAGATGGTCCCGCAAGATCTGTATACCCCCGTTGTAGGAGATACCAGCAAGGGGTTTTGAGGACCGTCCAATCTGCCCCCCCTGGACTGTTTGTCCGCTCTCTCATTTCCTTTCCAACCTGAGTGACCCGGGATACAGGTCAGGTTGAGCCTGTTTCCACCGGCTAGCTTGTTAAGGATCTCCTTGGCATTCTTGACGAGCCTCGAGGGCACAGTCGGGCTTTTCAGTGAGTTAAGTGCCGCTTGACTATCCGAACAGATTCAGATGGTCTCATTTATCTTAGCCATAGCCGAGTAGCTTTTCGGCACAACTATAGATGGCAAGCATCTCGGCTTGGAAGACTGTGTTGAGATCCCCCATTCGCACGGAGTTCCCATCAATATATCTAGGACCGCAGAAGCTAGCCAGACTTTTGTGTTTGTTCTAGACCCATCCGTATACCAAATTGTGCCGTGCCTTGGGTGCGGCCATTTTTCCATTCCTCCCTCGACAGGATGACGACCCTGGAAATGCTGCTCTGCGAACCCACAGGTTTTGATTCTATCCTGCGGTTCTAGTCGCATCCTTTCAGGCTGCCCCCTAAATATAAAAAAATGATCTCATCTCTTTAGGAAGACTTTGCAGCTAGACCTGTAGACATTTCGAGATTCCTCATCGTCATTGATACCAAGGCCCTTGATGCTGCAGTCGGAGTACTCTCCTCGTGGATGTAATGTCTTTGAGGAAGAGTCTTTATGTCCAGAAGTTTCTGGACTATAACCAGTTCGGTTCTTTTCCACCATACAAGAACTGCATGACTGAGCCTGGGGATAATAAAAATAATAATAATAGCTGAGTAGATCAGCTGCTTGGGCCCCAAACCCCACTTCATCACAGTACCAGAGTGGTTTAACCTTACTAGTAGCTCATCTACGACAAAACTCCATAGAAAGAGGAGACTACCCCTAACTATGAACACCCTCCTGATACCGATCCATTCAGAGCATGACCTTGCCACGTCGTGGAAAGGTGTCTGTCTACCTTCAAGGGTGTTTCTATCAGCATCGCGAGATGCCATGCCTCTTCATGCATCAGGTTGGTCACCCCTTCCCCGTCAAACTTGAGACGATAACGACTTGAGGTCTTTCCTGATGCTTTTAACCACCAATCTTTCGAGAAAAATTTCAATGTGTATCTATTCTTCCAAATTTCTATCCCTGGCTCGCACTCATAAAATTTTACGAACATTATGGGTTTTCCTCCGGTGAAGTCAAAACATATAGATTAGAAAGAAGAAATAATTTTGAAAATGGATACTTCATTCTGTCTAACCTTATAGAAAACACCTTGAATTGACAATGAAAATGTACACATTCCTGTATGATCAACATATCGAGTCACTATCTAATCTAAAAAATCTACATAATCTGACTAACGAAATAACAAGAAACCAAGAAATTGTCAGGATATTATTATAAGGCAACTAAACTGCTTAATCTCGGGATTTGGGCAGATGATTTAATTTACACAACGGTGGAGCCATAAATTAAGTATGATTTATCTACCTATTAACTGGAAATCTCGCAAGTATTTATTCTATTTCGTAGTTTTAGTAGGTGCTTATTCACATGAAATATGAATGTTTATCTAACTCATACATTTAGTATACAGTTCGTTTTTGCAATTTCATTTTATACAGTCTACAACACTGATAAATGAACAATTTTCAAACTTCATGATATGTAATGGGTTGTAAAAAGTAGATCATAAATTTAATATATACAACCATATCTTCATCATTAGACATAAATTAAGTTAAATGACATATTGACATATACAATCATTTAATCTTCTTCGTGGCAATTACAAACGACAGATTTCGCACGTAAATTAAAACGACGTGTTATTTTTACAACGTGTTTCAATCAAGTTATTAAATTCCACCCACAAGCGATTCGTTACAGAGAACGAAGCGAAATTCTTCACAGGTGTTGGGTATGATCTTTGTGGAAAAAATCAAGGACAAGAATAGAGTAAGTGCTTTCGATCGTTGTGAAGTCAGACAATTGTATGCAGAGGAACGACTTACGTGCCTCGTTGTATAAACGGCGTATTTAAATGAAACTATTATACAGGCGGAGAGAAATTATGATCAATTTTAATTATTTTCAAGACACCAGTTGCTCGGAATAAGTTGTGGACGCTCAACAGTGAATTTGTTATGGACAAGCTTTCTAGAATGGGCTTCCAAGATGCTTTCTTGTCTTAGAACATATCATTATTACAGTAAAGACAACACGACATAGGAAAAGTCTGGATTTTGTTCAGATATATTGCATCGAGTCCCTCATCCACGAACATTCACTCCCTGTGGTATATACTGACTGGTATTAATAGCTACATAAAGGAATAAAATTTCTTTAATAATTTTCTAACGAAACAATCATGCGAATTCCTCTGTACATAGGCTGTTGGTGTTGGAGCCATTGCACCTCGCCGTTCAGGCAGAAACCATAAGAGTAGCGTATCACTTCGATCGTAATGGGCAAGGAAAGACCGACCAAAAAGGCCGAAGCATTCTTGGATTGCTTGGATCACCTGGGCCATTGGGGATGAGATCCGGCAGGATCATGGTTCACAGCACTTCCGTACCGTTCACGATTCAAACATTGAACGGGCGGGACAACGCTGGGGGCAATTCTCATATGATACCGGGGGATTCGGTATGGTTTACGGAAGGCACCGAAAAAAGTACAGGTGCTAAAATAGTCGAGACAACAGACCAAGGAGAAATAATTTCTTTGAACCTAGGGACACTTGCGACAGAGTTCCAAGCAAAAATAGAAGCAATTACAACATCTACTCGAACTATGAAAGAGAGAGTCTATGAGAATAGACAAATCACAATCATAGTGAGCAACCCAACAATGCTTGAAGCACCGGAGTCATACCTCACAATGTGTACTTGATTGTGTACAAGAACTAACGGCACTAGTAAAGAACCCCAATAGAGTGACACTCGTATGGTAGTCTGAGGAAACCAGACGAGAAGGGACTGAAACTGTCGTCGCACTCGCTAAAGCGGGGGTAGAACAACCACTGATTGGGCCAGAGCCAATCTGTGGCATTTCTCAAGCCATAGCAAAATCTGTGATCCAAAAATGGCTCGAGGCAGAGCACCGTGCCTACTGGAGGGAACTGCCCTGTATGTCGCACTACAAACGACTCATGGTAAATCTCCAGCAGCAACGAGTGAAAAATCTGCTGATGTTCAGCAGACAAGAAATACGGAATCTTGTTGCATTCCTGACCGGACAGGCCCCATGCACCAAACATCTCTGTACGATGAGTCTGGTAGATCAGCCCACATGCAGGGGTTACGGCGTGGAAGAAGTGATACCCATGCATGTGCTGTGTCAGTGCACGGCATACGCGGTTGGTCGTCGGACATACCTTGGAGATGAAACTCCACCCGAGGAAATCAGAATTATCCCCTATACCAGGCTACTGAATTTCATAGAATACACCGGACTGATGAAGAGATAGCAATACGTGAGGGGACAATAGGAGTCTAATGACTGCAGTGCAGTGGGAAAGGAGAACCCACCTCACGGAGGACGGGTTCATATTTAAAAATTATCGCGTTCCTGGGAAAAAAGTTGAATCAACAGAGATTCAGATAATTTTCAAATCGATTCTGCTCGAAAATGGTGCTTCCAATCAAAAAAAGTCAAGTAAAATCCACATTTTAAAACATTTTATTCGAAATTATGAGAAAATCACGTACAATAAAGTTGGGGTATTTTATACCCTACATCCCTTAGTTCTATACGTTCCTTTATAAATTAAAATTTTGGTTTGCAGCCATTGTTAAGGAATCGTGTATTTATTTCTCGTTTTAAATTTCGTAATTTTATAATAAATCGTTTCAAAAATATTAAGAAAAATCGTTATTAAGAGTTCACTTTTTAGAGGGCTGTAACTCCCTTGGGAAGCATATTACGACCCTTGCTTATATGAACTTTTTTTCCTAAAATCCTTTGAGGAATAAGATCCTGAAGTATATTAACATTTTGATTGTATGAGAGAATAACTACTTTGTTTTTATACCACTTTTATTAATTATATAATTATTATATTACTTTTATTAATAAAAACGTGAAGACGTAGCTATAGTTTCAACTATCTAAATTTTACATAGCCAAACCAGAGGTTTTAAAGTGAATACATTAGAATTGTAACGAAGCTTAAAATTTTGAAATATCATTTATTGTAGATCAGGCAGTAAATACGGATATTACATGTAATCTCAGTTTGAACAGTTCATTATTTCAAAAGATATGCGTGAATTCCGAATGTGTATTCCGTGATTGTCACTTTTTTAAATCTCCGTAATTTCGAATAAGTGTAATTATTCCAATAGATGAATCGAAATCATGCCCGTTCAAAAATTGCATTCATTCCGATAAAATATGTTGCAAAAACAGGGGTCTGGCAAGTTAACGCATCAAACTTTGAACAGCCTTATGTATAAAAAGGGCGAACAAGCAAAAAACTCCGATAACACTTGTTTATTGTGCCGGAAGGAACTAGTGCGCGAATTTTAATACTAAAAAGTAGCGTCACTTTTAAGCATTGTTCGGGACAAGTAAAAAACCCTCGGCACAAAATAAGGAATTGGTGGAGCGGACTTGACCAGAACCTCGGAAAACATATAAAAGCAGTGACCGATAAAAGATCGCTCTTTTGTGCTCTCTTTGGTGATTTTGATTTTCAAATAGTACAGTTGCTCTTTGGTGATTTTGATTATCAATTAGTACCGTTAAAGTGTGATCATTATCAGAGTGAATTATTATCCGAGTTCAAGTCAGATTTAAACTTTGAATTAACAATAGTGTTCCGTTTAGTGAATTTTTACAAAACGTAAATGATAACTTAATATTTTATTTTCGGGCATTACGATTTATTTTCCGAACCGACCGAATTTTAACCGTTTGTATTTCCCGTAAATTGATAAATGTAAATCATTTATTAACCGATTCCGTACCGTTCAATTGGAATTAAATACCGAACATATCGCAAAATAGATATGTTGAAACAGTTTTCATATACCGTTTGAGCTTCATTACATTTTCCGTCTGGGTGAATTTTTGTGAATAATACCGTTCAATTGCATTTATATTGATTATTCTGAAAGTGTATTTATTATTATTATATATTTTAATATTTGGAATTCCCGTTTTATTATGTTATTTCTGCTCCATCTTCAAATGAGCTAAGTTTTAACCAGGTATCAATTGCAACTAAAGCCTACAATTTTGATACTGTTTTCTGCCCAAAGGGCCCTGGTTTAACTTCACTGTAGCTGCCCTAGGGACAAGGCTATCTATAGATAGCATAGTGACAAGCCTTGTGGTGAAGACCCTAGCAGAAGTCTTCAAAAAGGAGTAAACCTTTAGAAAATCTGGCGCCCGAGGTCTTGAAGCTTACCGCAGTAAGCAATTCACCGAAAAGCAACAAGGTACACGTCATAGAATCAATAGAGATTTATAAAGGTGTCAAAAACTCTAATAAAAATATCCTCAATGATCAAGCAGACCTATATCAAAGTGATCTTTTCATGTGTCTTTCAAACCGCTCTTAAAATAATTCTTAGGATATTAAATTATAATCACTCTAATTCACAAATTGTTACTATGTTTACTATGTAATACTGTACTTTCCTACGATCTACCTGTTTTTGGAATTTCCGTTGATCCCTTAATCTCAACCCTACTTTACTCTATTCTATTTATACTTGAACTGTTTCATTGATTTCTTCATAATTTTCTATTTGTTTGATGATGGCACTTCGGTTTTGAAACTATAGGTACGTCTTCACGTTATTATTAATAAAAGTGGTATAAAAACAAAGTAGTTATTATTTCATATAATCAAAATGATAAATTACCATAAAGTAACGGCTTCCACCATCGATTTTTTTTATATTAACATTACTTCTGGACATTCTGTATGTAAGAGGTGGTATAATGTTGGTGTAATCTACTCAAATTTCGAAGAGAATTTACATTTTATCATATCATTTTATCTTCATAAATATGAAAAGTATTACAACAAAGCTGAATTCCCGTACAGGTTCGAAATGAATCTATCGATGAGGCAATAAAACAGATAATAGAACAATAAACATTTCAAATCTTTATCTACAGAACCAACGTAAGTATACAAGCAGGGAACAAATTCTTACAAAGAAATACAAACCAATAATAACAACCGACCATCTTTTACGTTGGTAGTAAACGTAAACACATCAAAAGATCAAACCAGCCAGTAAGAGAGAGAGAGAGAGAGGTTTAAAAAATAACCCAGCCAGCATCTTATTATAATAAATCGTGACCATTCCAGACACCACGATATTGTTATCTGAAAACACGTGTTCCCTGGTAACAACATACCAACGTCGGGGACCCGAAGAATTCACCATAATATTGTCACACCTCACTAACCTCGAGATTCCACCAAAAATAAGAATTAATTAATACCCAACGATAAATTTCGTCTTAGATGTGGGTTATGAAGAACTAGCTGTAAGGAGCTATATTAAAATATATACTGCACTTGATTCAAAAAATTAAAAGACATAAATAATAGACTATTCTCGAAACAGTGTAACTGTACAATTATATTAGACCAGGGCCGTAACTAGAACTGATTTCCAGGGAGATCTAAGGGGCTCGTATATGTACTTGTATACAGGCTGTTCCATCTCAGACGAGCCACCCCGTATATTTCTTATCCCATAGTGAGTGGAAAAATCTCCCGAAACACGTCGAATGATTTTGTTTGGGGGACATCTTTTGACGTATAACTGAGGCTTGAACGAGCAACCCCCTAATAGGGGGCGCTTCAACCCCTCAAAATCGAATAGGGGAGAGGGGTTGAGTGATACGTCATTTGAAGCCTCTTTACAACGGTGTATGAGAAACGTAAATTTGATGAACCGTTTTCGCCAAAAATTAATTTTGTTGCTCGAATGCGCCACCTTGAATATTTTGGTTATTTGTACAATGTACAAGCTCATTTTTATTAAGCCTCTTTTACAAACTTAAACAATCTTCAAAAAATCACATTCGTAAAAAAATTGAATTGTGTTGTCATGGTTACAATGGAAAAAATTAAATCTGCGTGTTTAAATCAAATGACTCCATTGACTTCCATACAATAATACAATCTTGACTGAAAACCGTCTCTAACATAGTTCAGCATAATTGGAGTTACCTATTTGACGACACTCATTTACAAATCGTTGGCGTAATTCGTCCAAATTTTCAGGTTGAGTCACAAAAATCTTGAACTTAAGATGTCCCCACAAGACGAAGTCCAGAGGGTTCAGGTCAGGAGATCGGGCAGGCCACTCCATAGGACCTCTGCTTCCAATCCAACGACCGGGGTATTGCAAATTGAGGTATTGGCGAACTGGTGCGGCTTAGTGAGGAGGAGCTCCGTCTTGTTGGAAATGCAATTGTTGTTCAAGTAGTAGAGGATCGTTTTCTAATTGTTCAGTTATTAACGGATCAATCGCATTTTCCAACATTTCAAGATAAATTTCGCCATTTAAATTACCAGGAATAAACAGAGGTCCCATTAGGTGGTCTCCCAAAATTCCTACCCAAACGTTAAGCTTCTCCCGATGTTGAGTGTGAGCTTCTCGAAATACATGAGGATTTGTATCGCTCCAAATTGTACAGTTAACCTATCCATTAAGTAAAAAAGTGCATTCGTCAGAAAAGCAAACGTTGTACAAGAAATTTGGATTATTGTTGATACGCTCGACCAAAATTTCGCAAAACTCTTGCCTTCGATCCCAATCATCATCATTTAATTCCTAAATTAATTTAATTTTGTACGGATGGAACTTGTGTTTATGTAAAATTCTGAAAATGTTAGATTGGCTAATACCGGAAGCTGCAGAAAGTTGTCGTACAGATTGCGTGTTTGGCATAAGTTGGACATGTTCCAATACCGCCACAGCTGCTCCTTCATCATTAACAATTCCAATGGGTGCCCTTTTCATCCATTACTGAACCCGTCTCCACAAATTTTGAAATCAATTCCATTACGTACTTATGGCGAACGCTACGTTCAGGATGGTTTTCGTTAAATATCCTTGCAGCCGCTCGAGCATAATTTTGATTTTGGTAATAAAGGCTAAAGAGCTCAACACGTTCTTGCAATGTGTACACCATATTTTTTGAAATTTTAAACAAATCAGCAAAGTAGTAACTCAACAGATTGATTAAAATCATGAAATGATCGAAGGAACGTTAAAACCAGATAAACACCTTCTAAGAACAAAAAATGAAGGCAACATAAGGAAATGTTTTGCTGTTTTTTTTATTTATTAGTTTGAGAGAATGTATTATTGTATTGAGGTCAATGGAGGACAATTTCAACATTTGATTTAAACACGCAGATTTAATTTTTTTCATTGTAAGCATGACAACACAATTCAATTTTTTTACGAATGTGATTTTTTGAAGATTGTTTAAGTTTGTAAAAAAGGCTTAATAAAAATGAGCTTGTACATTGTACAAATAACCAAAATATTCAAGGTGGCGCATTCGAGCAACAAAATTAATTTTTGGCGAAAACGGTTTATCAAATTTACGTTTTTCATACACCGTTGTAAAGAGGCTTCCAAAACCTTTCAAATGACGTATCACTCAACCCTTCTCCCCCATTCAATTTTGAGGGGTTGAAGCGCCCCCTATTAGGGGGTTGCTCGTTCAAGCCTCAAATATACGGCAAAAGATGTCTCCCAAACAAAATCATTCGACGTATTTCGGGAGATTTTTTCACTCACTATGGGATAAGAAATATACGGGGTGGCTCGTCTGAGATGGAACAGCCTGTATAGGTGTGTATATGGTGTGTGTGCATCCGCATATCTCTATTGATATGTAGCGGGATATCAAAAATTATCTTGGTCAAGGGTGGTTGTGAAATCTCAAACGTGTGTCTTACTTTACGTTTGAAATAATTATGTCATAATTAATTTGAAGTTTCTAAAAGTGCGAAATTTCGCAATTTTATACGAATATTGTAACACTCAGAAGTCTTTAGCGCTTTGTAGTCCGGGATTTTCACTTGGCCTATCGAAATTAGAAGGTTCGAATTATCTAAAAACATAATTGCATGAACGCCAGACGTCCTATGTAATTAGCTACGAACGAAATCATTTTGACATATGCCTGGAGGAGCTCGCTGCGCGTAAGTTAGAGTTTATACATTTTACCTCGGTCTTGTTAATTTGGGGCCGTTTCTTGCCCCGTGCGACCGGCCCCAGTTGTAATAAAGTGTTTTCGGCTATGGGCCGCTAGCTTTTACCCGCTTCGTGTATATTTTAGTCGCGAGAAAATTCCCTTTGGACGTCGCACGTTAGACGCGAGTAGCTGAGATCTGAGAATAGCTCAAACTGTTTTAATTGAATTTTCCTATTTAATGAACATTTATCGAAAAAAGAAGGGCCGTCGGGCACGGTCCGATACTAAATCTAACTACATGGAGCGAAAACGGCACGCGAAAAGTCGTCGTAAAGCCGTATTAGGTACAACCAGTTTGCACTTTCCTAACTTGCGTGCTACGGGCTTCTCACGTGGACGTCATTTGATTTACGGAAAATTAACTATTTCAAACCAGTTTTTGACTCGGATTGTGGCTATCACGACCTCTGAAAAGGTTCAAAGTTCACATAATTATTTCATAATTTGTAGTTCATTATTGTTTTACAACTGAAATAAATAGGTATGAAATTTGTAGGTTATTGATGATGTCAGTGTGACAGTGACATAATTATTTCAAACGTAAAGTAAGACACACGTTTTAGATTCCACAACCACCCTTGACCAAGATAATTTTTGATATCCCGGTATTTGTTCAATGTTTACATAATGTATTTTTTCAATTTGTTTAATTAAATGATAAATTACTACATCACTGTATATTATACTTATTAGTTCATCTTTTAGAAATTTATAGTTTACCACGGACTTAGATTCATCAATTAAATGAGGTATATAATTTCCCAATATACATATTTTTATTTTTAATACTTGAACTACACGAGTGGGGAACCTATAATGTTTAAAGAACATCGTGTGCTCAGCGGTGGAATGTTGAGAAAAGCATTAGAATTTTTCTTGAAGGTTTGGAGGTTATATGCATAGAGAAGGACCTCACTAGGTAGAGTTCCACAACTTCGCTGTTCGATAGAAAAATGAAGTCTAGTAGGAAGAAGTTCGGCAGGTCTCGGGTTTGACAATGAAGAGGTGGCTAGTTTGAGCTCGTCTAGTCCGCCTATCTGGAATCTCTCGTGGTGGAACAACAGACGAGATTTCTGACAGATGAACATCGACCATGGAAATATCTATAGAAAAGGGAGAGATCTCGCACCTTTCTACGATGTTCTAGAGAGGTCAATGAATTCATGAAGTGTAACATCATCAATCAGACGAATAGATCTTTTCTGAGAATCCAAAAGCTTCAGTGTATGTTTGAGAGCCGAACTCCAAACATGTGAACAATACTCCATGTAGATTATGAGGATATGCTGGGATGTAAAGCTTTTGGCACATAACAGAAAACAAAGTTTTTGTGGAGTGGTTTCCGCAATGGATATGGAAGACTGCAACGGAATAGTTGTACTTGACATCATCATATTAGGGATTGTGGGATCAGCTTTCCTGGAGAAGACGCAAGCTTGAGTTTTGGTTGCATTAAACTCTGCTCTTTTTGTTTCGAACAATCTATAAAGGAAACCCTTCAATGTCTTAAATAGAAACAGCACATCTTGATCACAGACCAATCTTGATAGTCATGAAGACATTCTACAGAAAGTACCATCAGCTCTGAAAACCAGCAGCTTTACTGTGATAGTGAGAAGTTTATCCATTCTCATTATCAGTTTGACTGATGATATTGACCTTGAAAAGCTATGTTGAATCATTTCATCGTTCATCGTAATTGCTTTGTATATTTAACATAATAAGGTCACCATACCACAGACGCATAAGTTAATTTTGATCGAACAACAGCTTTTTAGATATACTTGAAAATTCTTGGCTTCCGGATGGATTCTACGTCACAATAGCACGCCTCGATGGCGACGTTTCGCCAACCATTACAGATGGCATCTTCAGGGCAGGATTGAGGCTTGAACTGAAACTTTATAGATATATGAGATTGTAGAACGATTACTGTACGATTTATCGGGATGCATTTTCCCCAAGGCAACTTAAGTTTCGTGTTATCGAAATATTCGATTTCAGTATCACGATTTGTGAGTGCTCTTATTCTTTAGTTTTTCGAATAAACATTGTATCTCGACAGTCGATCACCACTGAAAGTTTGAGGAATTCTTTTGAACACTGAATATGGAGACTGAATAAATAGTTGTTCCCGACATTCTGAAAGCTTCTAATGACTAGAAAGACCGGAAAGTTTAATTATTCTAATTTTTCTTAAGTATACTTTGATTTGTAAAAAAAATTGAAAAATATATTTATAACAATCCATTGTCCCATTCCGATGGCATAAAATTTTTATAACTGATTCAACACCATTTATATATAAAATTATGGACACATGCATAATTACGGTTTCATTATGCCTATATAAGTATGAAAAATACAAGTTTATTCCCGAGAATATCAAACTTTCTTGGGGCTATTGAAACTTTGGGGATAGGTATGGGTTAAGGCCCTACATTAGGCATATTTGTTGACGGTTGGCATAGGAGTGAAAATTAACTAACTCCCGCGGACTATCAGAGTGCACTTTGGAGGCTACCACATGTCCAAAAATATTGAAACGTTTTCGAGAAGCGGCGAACGATAAAGGAGAAGGCAGCAGCCAAGAAAGCAAAGTCAAGGAAAAGGTTCTTCAAGTATGAGATTTTCTTGTTGTTTTTCGCATTAAGAAACTCAGTTTCTCAATTATTTCCCCAAAATTCTAAGAAACAATGAGTTGCAAGGGGAAATTTCGTAGACATCTTGTTTTGGGCACGTTAGGGAGCTCCGTCTAAGAACGATTGTCCCAATTTTCGTCCGGAGCAAATTCATATAATTCATGTTAGATAGAATTCTTGCGAAAATTTCAGTTTTAATAGTCTCAACAAGTTTCTGTGAGAACTTAGAGCAATATATACAAAGTATGCATTTAAAATGACACGATTAAAAATTGCGGGTTAATTTAATAAATATATTACGAGACACACTACTCATTGTTTACGTTAATCTATGGCCGATATATAAAATTTAATTGATATTTTCGAAAGCAATTAACGAAAATAAATATCTGTACTATGTGTATCTCGAGGACTATCCATTCCCATAATGATAATTCGAAAACTAATTGGCTTGTATCTTGATAGCCATTAGATAAAGTACGGCCATTAATTTTAACACATAATAGCGTTTCAATATAACAGGAGGTTTTATATTAACGAATTGACCTATAAGGCATAAAGTGTTAAGACCAAACACTCTTTTCATTATATAGATTTGCTCGGACCTACCGGAACGAATCACAAGGGAGGGTTTGACGTGTCATTACCGAAATTTCTACACTTCCAACTAAAATATCAGACAAATTAAAACTTAATTATATGATAAATATTACCACATTCATCAAACTCTTCGCAACTGACTACAATTGCGATGTCGTCATACCTCACCACTCACTGTAATAAGACTTTGAGTAATTTGAAAACTCATGATTTATTCAATTTCTCTCTTGTATCAAATATTTGAGAATTTAATAAAATCAGCTATTACGTGATGAAAATCCATCCTAAACTTAAAACAATTAAATAAATAAATGTGTATATCTATGGTTTCGGCGTTTACGTAGTGTAAATTCATAATACTTCAGAAGTTGGAGAATAAAACTCAAATTTTACACAAAACTTTTAACATTTAATTTAAAAATGCTGACAAATTGTTTCACCACACTGTGGCATTATCAAAGCGAGGAGTTATCAACTGATAACTCCTCGCTTTGATAATGCCACAGTGTGGTGAAACAATTTGTCAGCATTTTTAAATTAAATGTTAAAAGTTTTGTGTAAAATTTGAGTTTTATTCTCCAACTTCTGAAGTAAATAAATGTGGCTAAAATCGTAACTTCTTCAAGCAGATATTACAAAGTCGTTCGTCGTTTAATGGGAGGGGGCTTGGCCCCAAATGCACTTAGGCCACAACGTTGTTTTTTTTTCTTGTGGTGTTGCTACCAGTACCATCTTTGGTTAGAGGAGGAAATGACCTACAAATGAAATTTCTTCGTTACCTTGGCGACGGCCCAAAATGAACGAGAACCATTTAGCCATTCGATGAGCTCTGATCTTACCTTAGCGTTATATGCCTCTTTTGATGCGTTTATTACATGACTGCAGATATTCCTGGCTTCAACATGAATTCTGTTTTGTTCTCCAATGATGAGTTCCTGGGCCTGCTTTTGGAAAAGAACTTAGGACTTCAAGTTCCCATATTTGTCATTGTATATTTTGTACATACCGTATGATTTGAATAAAGTAAAAAATATTGCGTGTATGCAATGCAGCATACAAAAATTCAATTTGCTTCCAGTATCTCTCAAGAATAAAATGACAGTAAACAATCGTTAACAACACTAACTTATGTACCGAAATGTACCATTTTCCAAATAGGAAATCCAAAACTAAGACACGATTTTGATGCTGTCACACACTCCATGAAGCGATTTGGAAATGTTACAGGTGAACTAAATTAAATATATTTCTACCCTGAGTTGCTATCTATAATCAAGTTGACGCTAATAAATAACAAAAAGGATTAATTATAAGCCGATTAAATGAACATCTCATTCTCCGAAAACCGCATATGCAAGAAACATTTCAAGTTAGCCAAGCATGCAGGTAGAAACAGATTTGATTCTAGACCATGTAATTATATTTTATTTCTAAATTATGAATTACTTTTTTACGGTTGATTACCAAGAATGTGACCATTAGTTATTCTTATATTGATATTTAATCGTGCCGCAGCTTCTCCAACCGGACGTTCCCAAACTACTCCCTTAATGTGGGTTGCTTTTATTACCAGAGATATCACACTGGATTACAATTGCAAGCATTTAGACAATATATATTCCTTCATCGATGATCATGTAGATATGACAATCATTTTGGTGGAAACGTTAATTATCTCACCAATTGTCTTCAGATTCTAAAACCAAACACTCCAAAGATTCGAAGGCAAATTATTTACAGAGGTCTTGAAAACACCAAGAATAGTCGGTGCCAATTGATGAGAAGCCAATACCACCAAAACCATCCGTTGCCTTTACAAGGAAATGAAACCATGAGTTTACTCATGGAAGAGAGCGTTACGAGGTCAAACTACATCAAAAACTCCTCCGGAACAATCATGAAAAAGAGATAACCAATCAAGCCACAAAATCCTCAATAGTGTGCAGATAACACTGTAGATTTGACCCAAGAACCCTTCTATGGATTTACGCGGCAATAGTGAGACTCACATCACATATGAAGCTGTGGTCGGGGGTAGGAGAACTGCCCTGGTTAGTACAAGGATAAATCTATCCAAAATTCAAAGACTAACCTGTGTATGCATAACAGGTGCAATGAGAACGTGCCCATAAAAGGCTCTGGAGCAACAAAAGGAAATGGAATGGGAGTACATGGGACTCAAACCGAATACTTTGAAAGCTTAGATAAATCCACGAAGGTTTTCCAAATCGAAATTCACGCTATTGGGAAATGTGTCCAATTCGATATAGAAAAAACCATCCGTAGACAAGAAATAATCATCATATCAGACAGTCAAGCAGCCATTAATGCGCTGAACTCCAAGACGTTCTGGGGAAGCTTAAATAAACTAAACGAACTAAGCAAGAATAATGCGGTTACTCTCCTATGTATTTCGGATTACACCGGAGTTTTGAACAACAGAAAAGCAGACGAACTCGCAAAAAAAAAGACCAAAACAGTATTTTACTAGGTCCTGAACTCTTCAGCGGAATGAGCTCTACCACAATATTAGAAAAAGTAGACAAAAAAAGATCCTATCACTGGATTGAACTACAGGGATTGAGGCAGGCAAAGATACTTCTGGCAAATTATTACTAGTAGAGATCTTGGAGTGATATTTCACTGCAAATTACGCTACGAAGAGTATATAACGTTATTCGTTAAAAAGTCGTACCTTGTCTTAAGACAGTTATATAGGCATAGGATATTAATAAGTTTCAACTTGAGGAAAAAGCTTTGTGAATGTTTAGTGTTATCTATCCTTAACTACGGCTTAGTTTTGTATTTCCCTTGCTTGCTTGAAACTGCTAAATATCGTTTCACCTACAATGCAGCTAAAATATAAAGCGTGTTTCAGTTTTTTCGTTCATAACTTCGGTAAACGATAGAACTTCTAAAATAATAGGGGTCTTTCATATAAAATTTTTCTCTAAATCACTCCATTTCCGAGATACAGGGTAGGGTGTTGAAGTTGTGAAAAATTATTACATTTTCTTCATTATCTTCTAAACGAATGAAGATTTTCAGTTCAAACTTGGTATACTCTAGTTTTACTGGATAAGACATTTTTTTAGTGACAAAATGTTCTTGAGACAAATACAGTAGCGTCGTTATGGGGTTTTGTACGTATTTAAGCCCTTTAAACTTCTACGCCAATGGTGAGAAATTATGATTGCATATAAACTTAAAAACTTTGATTTATTTTCTATAAAAAAGTATCCTTGATTAATTTCACTTAGAGGCTTCCTGTTCGAGCTATTTTGATTTTTCTTATCAGGGTTATCTTATGGAATTTCTTTTGAAAGGCTATTTAAAAAGTGAAAAATATTTAAATACTTATTTATTGGTAACGATAAAAAATAATTCAGAGTAAATGCTCAAAATGATCCATTCATTTCAACACAACGGCGACGTAGATTTCTCAACGACCTTCTTGTTCGAATTAACAGTTTATTATTTATTTCATCACAAGCTCTTCGAACACGATTCAGTAGATCTTCTCTATTATGAACCGGCGTGGTATAAACTTTATCTTTCAAATAACCTCAAGCAAAAAAGACCAAAGGATTAAGGCCAGGTGATCGAGGAGGTTATGCAACTGGACCACCTCTACCAATACATCTTTCACAGTACTTCCTTTTAGCCATTCTCGTACTTGTCTTCCAAAATAGGCAGGACAGCCATTCAGTTGTATCTATATATTTGTTCTCTAATTGAGTGGTGTTTCATCCCACATGTGTTCGTGATTCGTTTCCAAAAATTCGAAAAATACAGCGGCCTTTAGTATGTCTGCTAAAACGTATGGGCCAAAAATATTGTTTTTGTAAATGCCAAGCCAGACATTGACACTGAATTTTTCTTGGAAATTCCTAGATCTTATACCATGAGTGTTTTCATTTTTTCATAAACGTAAATTATGAAAATTAATAAATCCACGTCTGTGTAAAATGTGCTTCATCTGTTTACAATATTTGCTGGAGAAAGTTTTCGTTGTTGTTCAGTTTCTTATGGGCAAATGAAAACCCATCATGCATGAATTTTCAAGAAGATTTCAATGTCTGGCAATAAAATTTTTGCCCTTTTCACCAGACAGACTAACGGCCGCTCCATTTTTGAAATTTTTGGGAATTACTCATGAGGACATGTGGGAAGAAACACCACTCAATGAGGGAACAAATGCAGAGATACAATTGGATGCCTGTTCTGCCCATTTTGGAAGACAAGTACGAGAATGGCTAAATAGGAAGTACGGTGAAAGATGGATTGATAGAGGTGGTTCAGTTGCATAACCTCCTCGATCACCTAACCTTAATCCTCTGGACTTTTTTTGCTTGAGATTATTTGAAAGATAAAGTTTATGCCACGCCGGTTCATAATAGAGAAGATCTACTGAATCGTATTCCAAGAGCTTGTGGTGAAATGAATAGTAAAATGTTAATTCGACCAAGAAGGTCGTTGGGAAATCTATGTCGCCGTTGCGTTGAAGTAAATAGATCATTTTGAGCATATATTATGAATTATTTTTTATCGTTACCAATAAATAGGTATTTAATTTTTTTTTACTTTTTGAATCGCCTTCCAAAAAAAATTCATTAGATAACCCTGATTATAAAAATTAAAATAGCTCGAACAGGAAGCCTCCAAATGAAATTTATCAACAACATTTAAAAAAAAAAAATCAAATTTTTTTGTATACAATAATAAATAGTTTCCGACCATTGGTGTAGAAGTTTAAGGGGTTTAAACGAGTACAAAACCCCATAACTACGCTACTGTACTTGTCTCAAGAACATTTTGTCACCAAAAAAATTACTCATCCAGTAAAACTAAAGTTTACCAAGTTTGAACTAAAAATTTTCATTTGTTTAGAAGATAATGAAGAAATTGTAATAGTTTTTCAAAACTTAAACAACCTGTATCTTGGAAACGAAGTGATTTAGAAAAACATTTTATGTGAAAGACCCCTATTATTTTAAAAGTTCTATCGTTTAAAAAAGTTATGAACGTAAAAACTGAAACACCCTGTATAATTATATACCCCCTGCGTCCAAAACAAGTTTAGAGTGGACTTACAAAAAGAACAGTTGGCTGTATATTGCAGTTTGTGAAGTATTTTAATTACTATTGCATAAATCTATTTATTTTCTCTGTAACAAACTCTAGTTTATTAGATTATGATTTCTTTCATTATTTCTTGGTAGGTTAAAATTCGATAAGTAAGTTGATCCCTTGTTTCAAGTCTTTCTCTTTATTTTATTTTCGTTAGAGGTTAAGTGTGAGTAGCATAAGCTAAACTTCACCTCTCTCTTTTTGACATTGTATTTCCTTTATAATAATATAAAGGCAATTTATTATTATTATTATTCTCTAACGACTTCAAACTGAGCCCTGTTAATTGAGAGCACACCATAACAAGCTCGGATTAGTAGAGGAAAAATAGTGCAGGCGTTGAGACACCTTGAAAGGCTCAAAAGCAAAAGAGGACACAATAAAAATAGATCTATTAAGCACTGTGCAGAAACATACAAAAAATAATTTTCAAGTGATATTCCGTTTTCTCATCTGCTATTTCAAGACAGAAAACTCCGACTTCGACTGAAAGCAAAGCAATATTTAAATTTTGTTTAACGTTCAACTTATTCTGAACCATTCGCAAAATTAGTTTCACCTCATATAATTATTTGACACAATAGAAGCCTTGAAGAGAGACATTTTTACGAGAGTTGACATCTAAAGGGGGTAATAAAAGTGTTGCCACGCTCGGCTCTAATCTAATTAACCGTAACGGCTGAGTGGAACAACGAAACACCGCGTTCCACGGTCGTGTTACATGCATTCCCTTGTACCTGCACCGCAAACCTCTTTTTCGTTTTTTATTCGCTAGTGCGGTTAATTTCGGTTCTTTTTTATCGCACACCTTGGCTAAATAATGGAAGCGTATTCTCGGAAACTGATTTACATAGAGCGCCGTGAATAATATCTTGTTTTGAATTTTAATTGTTGTTCTTGTTGAATATAACGTCCCTTTAAAAATAAATTACGCCTTGTCCCATTGGGTCAGCGGTAATTTTTCTTCTTACTGTGTGACAACTGACAATTAATATCATGACATTGTTTCATTGTACTGTTTTTAATAAATCATTTAGGCTAACACTCATACAATAATTTGGTCGCAAACGATGAATAATTGGTTGAAAGTATTGAAAAGAATAACGGAACGAAAAATGTAAATATATTTATAAATATACGAGGGCAAGGTGAAAAGTCCCTGAACAATAATAATAATTTTATTGGCTATAAGAAATACAATTATAAATATAATAATAATAAATAATAAAATAATAATGTAAATAACCAGTAATAACTATGTCTAATAATAATAATAATAAATTTCAAGCATAATATTTGAATTCAAATAATTGATATGATCAGGTTTTTTAACATTTAACAAATAAAAACTAATAACATTATTTTTAAAAGTATTGGATTACTGTTCGCAATTAAAGCCAAATATAAGTGAGGGGTTCAAAATTACCCATTTAGGATCATTTAAGATCCTGTGTATGGGATTTTAATTCCTCTTTATTTTTATTTTTTTATTTATTAAATCTATTTAATTTTTAATTATTGTTATAATGTTTACTTTTTTTTGTATTTATACAGATAAAATTATGTGAATTTAGTTAAAATATACAATGATAAAACGATGAAATTATTAAACAATCAATGTTTTATTGATGAAATAGTATAAACAAATTGTAGAATTAAAAATCCCTTAATTATTAAAATCTAGTAACTCTTTGATTTTTGTATCGTTTTCCAACAAGAATTGTTTTAATTTTGTTTCGAACATGACTAGTGCATTTATATTCTTAATTTTCAGCGGGAGTATATTGTGGAGGTGTGGTCCGTAATATAAAAATTTTCTCTGTGTCATAGTTTTCTTACACCTATTTGTAACTACCCTTCCAGCAATGTTAGTTCTCGTAGAATAATTATGCTCAATTGGAGTTAATTTTTCTTTAGAACTATAATAGTGCATGTATAACTTAATATTCAAGACATTGGACATTTTGAAAAGAGCATTTGATGGAAATCGTAACGGTTTAGGATAAATAATTTTTAAAATCCGCTTTTGTACTCTTTCCAGTCTTGCGAGTTGTCTTTTAACACCGCCCCATCCGATTATGCCGTACCCTAATGCATGGTACATCATTTTTAAATGTTTAGTTCCAACTATCTCTCTCATTTGATAAAATGTATATATTAGCCGCCGAATTTTCTTTCTCGTATTATTAGTATGAACGTCCCATCTAAGAAATTGATCAATATAAATACCAAGATATTTTACATATTTTGTTGTATTAATAATTATACCATCGATACTAATCTCTTCAAAATCTGGTAATGAATTTTCATAAAGGGCAAAGGTGAGTATTTTAGTCTTATCTAAATTTAAAGTTAATATGTTGGTGTCAAACCAATTTTTAATTATTTTCGAATCTTGCTCCACCTTCTTCTTTAGTTCTTTCCATGAGGGTCCTTTATAAAATATCGCTGTATCGTCGGCAAATGAGATAATATTACCAAGAGAGTCTAATAGGAGTAAATCATTTATATAAATACTGAACAGTATAGGTCCCAATACTGTCCCTTGAGGGACTCCGAAACTTACTTACTTTTCTTTCGTCGCTGTAGGTATTACCAATTTTAACCTGTTGTACTCTACCAATTAAAAAGTTTTCAAATAATTTATCAATATTTCCTCTTATGCCGATGGATTCTAATTTGTTTAGTAGTTTCTCATGATTCACCGAGACAAAAGCCTTCGCTAAGTCTAAAAACACGCAAAGGGACTTTCAACTATTTTCGCACGACTTATATATAAGAGACATTAGAGTGCTTATTCCATCTTGCGTAGATAATTTCTCTCTAAATACAAATTGCATATTAGAAATTATTTTTTCTTTATCCAGATATTTTATGAGACGTTTTTTCATTATTTTTTCAAATACTGGAAATAACAGATGTTAAGGAAATTGGTCTGTAATTCGCTAGCTGTGATTTCTCACCATTCTTGAACAAAGGGATGACGGTCTGACGGTTGATCTTTTGAAAAGAGTGGGGACTTCACCCGTTTCAAACATTTTATTTATTAGAAAGCATATGGGTTTTGCAACGGAATCGACGGTCGCTTTTAGGACTTCATTGGTTATTAAATCAGGCCCAGGAGATTTTTTGCTTTTTAAATTGTTAATTATGTGCATTACCTCATAGACGACTGCTGCTTCTAAGAACATAGAGTTCTTTGTTGATTTGTTTTTGAATTTAACATTACATTTTTAAATTTTTTCTGCTAGTTGTTGTCCTACATTTGAAAAGCAATTTCCTTTTTGTGAGTGACTTCACTTCCATCTTCTTGTTTTATAACATTAACTAGAGTATCTTTGTCTTTATGGCTATTCGAAAGATCTTTGATAACATCCCGTAATGTTTTTGGATATTGGACATTGTTTATTTTGTTTTTGTAATATAAGATTTTAACGAATTGATCCTATTTCGGTATGCATAATATTTATCTTTGGCTTTTAGATTATTTGGGTATTTTAAAAATTCTTGAAAATATTTGGTCCCTTACATTTATAGATTTTATTAGGCCGTGGGTGTCCATGGTTTTCTTTTACGTAGTTTATTGTTACATTTATATATTATACTAGATTTTTGAATGAGTCCCTGATATTCGCTAATCAATTTATTAGTGGCTTCCTCAATATTATCACAGTTCTCGTAAATCTCATCCCATTTATGTGTTACGGCGTACAGGGTGTCCCATTTTGGGTACTTTTGCGGGGTATCTCCTTTATTTTTAAAGATAGAGAGTTGCGGTTTTCGCGACACTGTGCTACTTTTTCATAAAACTCAAGATGCCGTCAACAGAATTTTCATAGCCCTTTTAGTTTTTAAGATACAGGGCATTTCTGAAAATGTTGCATTTTGTGACCCCCCTCGTATCTCCGTTATCCTTCAACTTATCGAAAAGGTAAAATAACATTCTAATAGATTTTTTTCCGTAGAATGCAGTGGTGTAGATAACTTTTGTTACATATTTACTGTTTTTGAGTTATAAAGTAAACTTATGTTTTTTTAAATGGAACACCCTGTATATTTATAGACTATAAAATTTGTCTTTTTTTTACCTTTTCAAAAATATATGATAGTATGAACTTTTTTTCAGAAACACGCAAATAATTGACAATTTTCAGAAAATTAAAAACATATTTTAATACTAGGCTATGGATAACAATAATAAACAAGTGCAACTTACATATTACTAACAAATAATTGGATACCTTGTATATAGGTGTCTATTAAAAAAAATTCCCATAGATCTTTTTCTAACAGTAAGTTTGTAACAACAGTTTTGTGGCGTAAAGTGACAATATAACAAAAACACAAAAAAATAACATTATTAAAAAAAATTAAATGTGATGTTCAAATTGACCACCATTTTCTCTAATGCAAAATTGCCACATCTTTGAGATTCTTTGAATAGCGTTCAAAAGAACCATTGTTCTCATTCGCAGATTTCGAAAAGCTAAATGAATTGCCTCTCGAAGTTTTGCAATGTCGTCATATCGAGTTTTATATACTTCATTTTGTATATAACCCCATAAAAAAAAATCTAAAATTGAGAGATCTGGTGATCGTGGAGGCCATCTAACAGGTCCGTTGGTACCTATCCATCTTTGAGGAAAGTTATTATTTAGAAAGGCCCTTAAGAGCCTAGAGTTATGACTTGGGGCACCATCTTGCTGTAGGTAAACAGCATTATACTGGGCTAATGGAATGTTTTCGAGCAGTTCTGGAATAACTTCCTCAAGAATTTCTAGGTATCTACGTGCTGTAAGACCTCCTTCAAAAATCCTATAAACTATATGTCTACCCAAAATAAAACATGAAACTTCAACTCCAAAGCGTCCTTGTTGTGCCCTTTCAAACATTAAATGCAGATTTTCACTACGCCAGTTCCTGGTATTGTGACGATTGAAAATGCCAGCACTTGAAATAAAGCATTCGTCTGACCAAAAAACAAGTCTGCCAAATAAATCGTTAGCATCGATTTGTTGCAAATACCACTGGCAAAACAGTGCCCGGCGCTCGGCATCGCCAGGATGCAAATGTTGTAGTATATTAAATTTGTATGGATGATACTTATATTTCTTCAAGATCCTCTGAGCGTTAGTTTTTGGCACACCAATTTCCTTCTAAATTTTTCTACATGAGGACGAAGATGTTGCTTCTATATATCCTAAAGTACCTATCTCTTTTCTTTCCCTGTTCTCTTTGTTGTATGTTTTAGGGCGCGGGTGAACAAATGATCCGTGCTCAACTAAATTTGCTTTTAAACGGGCAAATATCCCAAAAAACGGTTGCCTTCTTTCTGGATATCTAACAAGCAAAAATTAAAATGATAATAGAGATTTTCATAGCCATAATAGCTTACTCACCTTTGGAAATATAATTCCGAAGCTTCTTCAGAATTTTCATTACTCTGTATAAAACATACCATCATATCATATTTCTCATAATTTTCGTAAACTGCCATTATTCGAAAAAATTGATAAATATCTATCGAATAATGATACCAAAAGAACGAAAATAAACAGCTTAAATGCGATAGAGATTTGATGTTTATTTCTGTTTCTTGTCATAAACAATATCAATGGCCTACAATTAAAATATGTATTTAATTTCTAAAAATTGTCAATTATTTGGAAATTTCTGGAAAAAAGTTTATACTATCATATATTTTTGAAAAGGTAAAAAAAAGACAAATTTTATAGTCTATAAATATACAGGGTGTTCCATTTAAAAAAACATAAGTTTGCTGTATAACTCAAAAACAGTAAATATGTAACAAAAGTTATCTACACCACTGCATTCTACGGAAAAAAAACTATTAGAATGTTATTTTACCTTTTTGATAAGTTGAAGGATAACGGAGATACGAGGGGGGTCACAAAATGCAACATTTTCAGAAATGCCCTGTATCTTAAAAACTAAAAGGGCTATGAAAATTCTGTTGACGGCATCTTGAGTTTTATGAAAAAGTAGCACAGTGTCGCGAAAACCGCAACTCTCTATCTTTAAAAATAAAGGAGATACCCCGCAAAAGTACCCAAAATGGGACATCCTGTACATAGCTAATTTATTATAATACAACAACAATGAAACAAGAAATGATTTATTTGGTCAAAACTTATTTTATTTCTCAACATAATCTCCTTGTAGCCCAACGTTTTTCTAATTCTTCGCTCCCTTCCGAATAATACGATTTCGGCAATCCTCCAAACTAGGCGTTGGTTTCAGCGATGACCTCATCGTTAGAGCCAAATCTCTTTCCGCCGAGCCATTTCTTTAAGTTTGAAAATAGATAAAAAATGCATAGGGTTAAATCTGGAAAATATGGTGGATGACGAACCAAGTCGTAGCGCAATTCATGCAAATTTGCCATTGCGGCTGCGCACCTGTGCGCCGGTACGTTGTTCTAGTGGAAGAGCACTTTTTCCTTTGCCAAATGCGGCCGCTGTCGCTTCAAATCGGCATCGAATCGATGGTGACGCTGATATCACAAATATAAAAACCTTCGTCCGAGAAATAAAACATCATCACATTTCTTCTTAAATTATCATAATGAGAAATGCACATACCAAATAATTGAAAAAGGTACAATTAAAAATTGGCCATGCAAAGTAGCTGAAAATTTGAAATTGAAAAATCCTGCCGGTTACGACGAAGATCAGCTACATTGTTAACTAATAGAGGTGAAGACATTCTTGGACAGAAAATTCACGGAGGCTGGAGATCCTCAAGTACCACTCAATGCTACATTGCAGATAGTGAGGAAAAAAAGATTAAATTTGCAAACAAATTGATCATGGTGACAAAAATAAAGAACTTTTAAAACATCGACCTTAACGTGTAATCAAAAAGACAAGGAAAACTTGAGTAATGGAAATTTAAACCATGCTCATGTCGGGACTAGTCCAGTGATGTTACCTAATTGAAGCGACCAGCAAGGTTATCCATCCACAAAAGTCGCACGAGTTTCCAGACGGTGCTAACATCTTGTCTTCAACGTTTGTTTTGCAACATACGTTTCCTTTGGAAATTGACAGTGATAGTAATTGTAGTTTCAACATTTATGTTAATGAATAAGTTATAAATAATTCTTACTTAAACAATTACTTATTAGTATATTTTGAATTAATTTACTTACCGTTCTAGAGCCCCAAGATACATACTGTCTATAGTTTATAGTTAACTCTAATGGAATAAGTATGTATTAGTGTATATTCTTCTCTTTGATAATATCGCATCGTAGAAAGGACAACCAACTTTGAATAACCAATAAATATCATAGTTCTAAATTTGACATTATAACGTTAGTTAACATTTTATGAACTGAAATTTGATACGGAAAAGATAAAACTAAAAGTTAACGAGCTTCTGAATTATTAATAAATAATTAAGCGTCTCCAACCATTTCTACAGTAATTAAATTTCTCAGATTACTGTATGTAATAAACTACCGGAATAAATTAAGTACTTGGTTTACGTGCGTTTTACCCCAGAGTAACACATTTTCGTAGAATTGATGTTGATGAACTAAGTTAAATAACCGGTGATTGGTTTTTGCGGACACCTATTTATTATACGAGGGCAAAGTGAAAAGTCCCTCAACAATGAAACAAGACATGATTTATTTGGTCAAAACTCTCTTTCCGCCGAGCCATCTCTTCAAGTTTGGATATAAATGAAAATCGCAGGAGGCCAAATCTGGAGTATATGGTGGATGCCGAATCAATTCGTAGCGTAGCTCATGCAATTTTACCATATGCGGGCACCTTGGCTTCAAATCGGCGTCGAACGATCCAAGAGCTCTGCATAATATACGACGGTAATCGTTTTGCCCTTTCAAGGTAATCGATATGAACGATACCGTGTGCATCCCAAAAAACTGTCGCCATGTCTTTGTTGGCCGATAAACCCACTTTGGCCTTTTTTGGCTTCGATTCGCCAGGATAAGTCCACTGTTTCGACTGTTATTTGGTCTCTAGTGTGTTATGATGGATCCATGTTTCGTCCACGGTTACGAACGGCGCAAAAATTCTTTCTTATCGCGCTTGAATATCGCCAAACACTCCTTTGAAGTGCGGAAGTCCCCGATTCGCATCTTTTCATCGTAGAAATGTCTTTCTATTTATTTTTATAAGCTTATACACCACGACATCGTAAGTGTGTTAGTAGTGAAGATTCCCATCTTGTTTAAATCAGTAACAACGCATGAGTGTATGTCATATATTATATGAAATAAATAACGTCTTATTAGGAGGAGATAATAACTGAAAGAGAGTTTACTTGCACAGCGTTCGCCTGACCAAGTATTTGTTGCCCTGCAATACAAAGGCAAGGTCAAAAGTCGGAAAATGAATCAGATGGGGCCACAATCGAAAATCTCATGTGTCATTTGTGATGTACCATCTTGAAGTAGAAGAAAAAAAGCGCTCTTCCACCAAGACAACGGAACGGCGCACAGGTCCGCAGTCGCAATGGCAAAATTGCATGAATTGCGCTACAAATTGGTTCGTCATCCACCATGAGCGATGAGTTCATCGCTGAACAAACTTTTATTTCGAAGGATTGCCGAAGGCTACAAAGAGATTATGTTGAGAAATAAAATGTTTTGACCAAATACATCATTTCTTGTTTTGATTTTTCAGGGACTTATCACCCTGCCCTCGTATTCTTGATATGCAGTTGAAAGACCATCGAAAAAACTCGACGTCAAATCAGTCTGAACCGGTATTGAAACCCAGCCTCTCCCAAATGCTAATTGAGCTATTACCAAAATCACGTTAGGCTAACCAGCTTACAGAATTTATATTCGCTAATCCAAGACTGTAATGTCTGAATGATATTTTTTTTTCCCGTTCAGCCGTAAGCTATCCTTCGCTTTCACGAAGGGTACCGAATCCAAAAGATAGGATCCGTGTGGGGAAGGAGTGGAGAATTTTTGAAATACACTGTAATGACTGTAACGAAAATCTTGGTCAATATAAGAAAAGATAATTTTGAAGATCTAGAGATCCCAACATAGTTTTGTTACGGATTCAAGAGCAGAAAATTTGGTAGTACTTATAAATTATATATCGAACAATTGAATTTGAAAATTAATTATAATAGTTAGAATATAGATAATTTCATAATAAAAAATCTTGAACCTATTCAACTTCCCATTTTGTTTAACTGCAGGCTTATATTTGTCGTGTTTTTATTGCAACTGGTGATTTCTGGATGATGGCATCTGAGATGCGGAAATACGTATTTATACTGAATAATATTCTGGTTTTAGGTTTCGCTTGATGTAACAATTGAGATGAATATATGAATTTACATTCATCCATTTCTTGCTGACTTTTGCCAGATAACAATGATAAGGTCACTCTAGTCTAGATCGATCATAACATTACAAACTAATAGTTCTAGAAAGCTGTTTTGCTCTCTCATGTTGGGTAACATTGCAAACTTTATCGTTCTACTGATGAGCTCGTTGGAGATAACGAAACAGCTGTCTAGAACTATTAGTTTGTAAGTTTACTGATCGATCTAGACGAGAGCGACCTTATCATTGTTATCCGGCAAAAGTTTACAAGAAATGAATAAATGTATGTATTCATATACAAGGTGTTCCATCTCAGACGAGCCACCCCGTATATTTCTTATCCCATAGTGAGTGGAAAAATCTCCCGGAACACATCGAATGATCTTGTTTGGGGGACATCTTTTGACGTATATTTGAGGCTTGAATGAGCAACCCCCTAATAGGGGGCGCTTCAACTCCTCAAAATTGAATAAGGGAGAGGGGTTGAGTGATACGTCATTTGAAAGGTCTTGGAAGCCTCTTTACAACGGTGTATGAGAAACGTAAATTTGATGAACCGTTTTCGCCAAAAATTAATTTTGTTGCCCGAATGCGCCACGTTGAATATTTTGTTTATTTGTACAATGTACAAGCTCATTTTTATTAAGCCTTTTTAACAAACTTAAACAATCTTCAAAAAATCACATTCGTAAAAAAATTGAATTGTGTTGTCATGCTTACAATGAAAAAAATTAAATCTGCTTGTTTAAATCAAATAAAGTATTCATTTGTATCTCAAATGTTACATTGTTCGGTTTGTTGTTGCCACAAATGCCAGATCTAATTTTTTATGTTTTCCCGAAAGTCAAAATGAGAATGAAATGGTAGTTCTGGAATTGAGGGACAATACATGCATAATCTGATTAAATTTATTAGAATAGTGCAGTAAAATGTATGAAACCAAACCCTATCATCAATCAATTACTAAATTTAAAGGCAAACCGCTTGTCTATCAATTTAATTGCAGGTTCTAAATATTCCAACAACTTATATTATAATCATAGGACGGAAAGGTTCTTCTATCCGAACATTCTTTAGATTTAAGACGAAAAAACAATTCGTTAATTCTTACAAAAAATTCCACGGTGGTAATTCAAATCCGAAGAAATAGTTATTCAACACCTAATGCCTTCAATGCCCTTTATTTCGAACGACGTGTTAACGACTATCAAAAATGTGGCAAGTCAACAAAAAGTTCAAATGCAGTATATTCTGTAAGATATGTACATAAAAGACAGACACCGAACGAGATAGCCGGGCAACGATTTAAATTTCAAAATACATATCTGATGAAAAACCCGATGCTGTCGAGGAGACTTATTAAACGAGTCGAATGTATTCCAAAATCCTACCTTTCAGATTTAACAAGTAAAAATGGTCGACGGATCTCTACAAAAACGCCCGCGTCACTCGCATCCGATCATGGTACACAAAAGGTGACCGTGCTACAAAAGATTTATATATATTGAGGCGCCTCGCGAGATTCTTCTTTTGGAACGCTCATCTCATCAGTGGCGGTGAATTGAAAGGGTTTCCGAATAAAGGTAAAACGACATTGTATTATATGATTGTCTAGCATGCAGATGGTTTAATGGACAAGTAGCTTCAATTCTTCTGTAAATGATTGTAATAAGTATATTGATCTATCGACTTTACGTAGTATAGTCAAGTGTCAGTATAAAACAAAGTTATATTATAGTGTCAATAATTCCGGGTCAACCTGACAGCAGGTGTCAGTATAAAACAGAGTAATACATTATGTAGACCATTTGAATAAATATTCAATGTAGCATAGAGTATAATAATCTAATCAAATATATTTTCTATTCCTAGAATCATCTAAATTTGACCCGCACGAGTGTCCAAAAGCTATCTTACTAACAAAAGTGAGGGAAGTCACGTGATCAATTGATCACAGTTCATTTGACAAGTAATGAAGCCGACCTATCACATCACATCTCCACATCTTCCAAGTATACAAAGATTGCATGATTGCTGAAAATAAATAGGGAATATTGATCATAATATAAAGGTGTTCCAATAATCCACTACCCTAGGTTTTTAGGATTAAAATATGTTGTTCAAATTAGACTTACCCATGTACCAAGTTGTTTCGTTTAGTGTCTAGAGGGCCTCAAAGTTCTATAAAAAAATTACTATTTTGCTTATAATTTTCAAACGCGCTGTTTGATTTCAATAAAATTTGGTACAGGTTATCAGCTTATAAATATGCACAATTTGAATATGGCGTTGATGAATGAGAAAATTCAGGGTTGGAGATTTATCTTGCTTCGAGCAGAACTTCTACGGCACTGTAATTTTAGCAATAATATTTTGGAAGACTAGTGCAAATTACATGAAAAAGATACTCCACGTTTTCGAGAAAAATGGGAATATGCAAGTCAATATGAAGGGAATCTAAAGTAGTTTTTTACATTTTTGTTATTTCTAATAGTTTTTGAAGCAACTTATTTTATGTAACAATACTGAAACAGTTTGTTTCGATGTCAACTAACTGTTTATAAAAACAAAGTAGACTAACGTCAATTCAAGAATAATTTTAATAATTGTCATATGAACTTCTTTGCACCTCATTATTGGCCTAATGTTGCTACTAGTTTACAATCTCGTTTCCAATATTAATATAAATCGATACAGTTTTATTAATGAACAATTTAATGTTATTGATTATTAATTAATTAAATTGCCGTAGAAGTGTGCGCGTATATCGAGAAATATACCCGAATCGTCCAACTCCAAATCATCAAACTTTCTTTGGGAAACAGGCCTATTGAAAATAAACAGGTTTAATGCTGGCGACCTCGTCAAACACAAACTGTGGAAGTAGAAGAAGGAATTCTGAATATGATGGAAGATAACCAGGCAGCTAGTGTCAAAATAATAGAGAGGCGAATTGGAGTATGAAAGAGCACAAGCAATGAAGTAACCCTACAACAAGTGATTCATTCCTTTCATGTTCAACCTGTTCAAGAGTATTTACTTGCAGATCCTGCGGCTCGCCTTCATTTTTCGCAGATTTTGCGACAATATAGACTTGAAGATATGGATTTTCCCAACAAAATTCTTTCAACAGATAAATCATATTTTACCAGACGAGGAGTGATATCCATAATGAACATGTTTATGCAGATGAAAATCCCCATTCGAGACATTTCCAGTATGAATTTGTAATAAAAGTGTGGATAGGAACCATTGGTCCCTTTCTTCATGGTCCCATCAGATTACCAAATGTCTAAATGGTAGCAATTATTTTGATTATTTAGAAAATACACTATATTTTATGTATGACCTCATGTTTCTTGCAATGTCAGATGCTCAAAATCTAGACAGATGGATCGGCAGAGGAGAAGATGCTCCCATTAAATGGTCACTCCGTTCACCAGATTTAAATCCTTGTGATTTCTTTGTGTGGAGAGAATTAAAACAGAAAGTCTACAGAAGAAAAATTAATTCTGAAGAATAACTATAGAAAAGAATTAAAAATGTTCAACAATTGCAGAATTATGTGATTCTTAGAAGAGTGCAATTCAATGTCCTGCGTAGAATTAATCTACGCATTGAAAAAACTGTGTTCATATTATACACCTATTCAAAGATTACATCTATGGGGCTATTGATTACATATCTGGAGTATTATTAGTAACTGGTCTAACATAATCTACAGAATTCTTTTATTATGGTTTTCAACCAAACCAATTTAGAAATAAATTTGTTCACATTGAGAGTTATTATAGTATTATTATTTTGACGTTAGTCTACTTTGTTTGCTAATTATTAGTTAAGGCCAAGATTGAGGGTCAAATATGAATACAAATTTTGATATTTTGCTTAGGTTTAATTTCAAACGCTTACGATTCAAACCGAAGGAAATTGTTTTCGTTTGAATTCTCCATACTTTCACAAATGATCATAAATTAATAAAAAAAGCTTATGAGGGTTTAACTCTGAAAATGCTTATTTTCTGGAATCCAGTTTGCTAAACAATGAATCATTATTCAAAAATTGTAACTTAACAATGAAGCGCTTTGAGACGTACATCCATATTAATATTGACGTATGCTTTTGGTGCATACAAAGATTTGACATAGTTTGGAATATTTGAGAAACAAGATTCCCTCCCTTGCTATGGAGCTGAGAATACGAATTCCCTATTTTTCTAAATTACAGTGGCGTAAGAAGTTCTAATCGAAACAAGTTGATGGTACCCCTGAATTTTCTTATTCTTCAACGCCATATTCGAATCGTGCATAAGCTGATACCTCGTACCAAATTTTATGTAAATCATAGAGAGCGTTTAAAATGCCAGAAGCGTATGTAGCTCCATGAACACGGAAGATTGGGACACATGTATATTAGATATATCTTAGACATCAACTATTATGAGTTTCCCTAGTATTAATACTATTTACAACATTTGGTATTACCAAAATTATACATAATGGAACAATGGAAAAAGTGCATAATGCATGGATATGCATATTTTCTATTTCTAATAATTGAAGATGTCGGTGGGTTATTTTCTTTACTTACCCTTCAGGGCGCAGCCTACATAGAAACACTAGATAACTTACCTGAAAATAAGATTATGAGTCAGAACATATTCAAACTTTTCAAATAAAAACACAGTTGAGCAAGTAATACAGAGGCTATATCTTCCCGAGTTAACGCAATCTATATATGAAGAACAAAAGATTGCAGTCTCTAAGTTGTAAAACATTTACAGGTATGATTTACGATAAAGAAATGACAAGTTTCGACGACAGCATCAGATACTTTTAAAACGCAAACAAACGACATAATAATAATAGTTAAAAAATTCATGGCAATAATTTGGTGGCAAATGACGGTACTTGAAGAAACAACACCTTTCAGTGAAATAGCAGGTAAAAATAAAGCCAGTCATTGAACTGTTTATAAGTGGTTAATAATTCCAGAGTCGAAGCTGGATAGATATACCCTCTTTAAGAGGCATTTAGTTGATTAGTGGTTATAGTTATGCCGAGTCATTATACCGCCCTCCTTTACGTTAAGTAGTGGTTAACTGAACAGACCAGTTCTAATATCGAATGAACATCATATATTAGTTCGAGTGTCAATCATAAAAATTTATATCCCCATATATTTGATGGTAATAAATATAATAATCTACTGCAGATAGGAGAGAACTAGAGCTAGTGCACTTTCCTTGAATAACTCCCATTAGGATCCAGAGAATATATATTTATATGTATATTAAGATATAAGACGGAATGAGCGGCCAAATAGTGAATGCAATCCACTTGAAATTTTGACACAAACTAGATGTGATGGGTAAAATTTCCTGGTTTGTAAATTTAAAGTCGTACCTTATGCTGTTTTGGAGTTATTGAGCAAAGCGTTCCGTCGAAATACTCGACGCCATTCGCATTTTTTCGCACACTATTCGGTTAAGAACACGTCAAATAAAATAAATAAAACTTTTAGTGAGATACATAGAAGTGACATAGTGCATGGAAAATTTTACAACAGTTAAGCGGTTTAAAATAAACAAAAAGTAATAAATGACATGAGACGAGCTTTCTACAGTTTAAAATACAATATCGTTGTCTTGGAGATATTCGTCCAACGTGTAATAGGCTTTTTTGATTAAGAAATTGTCCAAGTTCCTCTCAATGTTATTTAATGGTTGTATTCTTATGTCTATGGGCAGCTTTATATATATCTTATAATTGAGTATTGGACATTTTTTTGGAGATAAGTGTAATTTAGTTTGTCACATGATAGATTTTGTCTGAAACGCTTCAGACTCATAATCCCTGAATGTCTTATGTTCACTAATAAACAATAGTGCTTCGTACATATTGTTATGATTTCATTTCCAATATAAAAGAAAATGGTAAAATTAGGATTTACCGAGACATTAAAAATAGAAAAGTTAAATAAGTATACAATATGGAATAAAAACATTATTTAAAACTTAAATATATAATTAGAATAAGAGATAAAAAATTGTAATATAATAAAAACCAAAATGTAAAGTAGTTTGTAAGAGTGTAAAGAAGAAATTGTGAAAAGGGGATAAACATACAGTGCTACGAAGTTAGAAAATCATAATTCAAATGATTTAAAGACTATCTGAAGATAGCAAACTATTAGAATAGATTAAGAATATGAAATAGATACAAGCTAGTATTAAGACATTTCAGTTATACAAAATTGTATAAGTTTTATTTATACTTAAAATCATGTATTAAATTTAAGCAATGACAACTGTCAAAATAGATCTAATAATGAGAATTATTAGGTGAATTGGAACCTAATCTTAGGTTATTATATATCAAAATGTGAGGATGAATGTTGGTAACATGGATTCAATGTACAATAACTTTAATCAATTAGAAAAGCTTCAATATATCAAATATTTCAAAATACTAAATTTCTATTGGTCAATACAACAATTAAGATGTGTCAAAATTCAACAATGCTGGACAGCTGTCAGTCCCAACAATGGGAATAGCTTACTAGATACTCAGAAAATGATCTCATTGGTCGGAATTAAATAAAACAAGCTTCCTTTTGTGGGCCCTATAAATGGAGGCAGTTAATAGTGTTCGTGAGTCTTCCAGTTCAACTTCAGTAAAGGTTAACATAGCCAAAGTTATTTAATAAAGTGGCATCGGAGAGAATCCAAATCCCGATTGTAGTTCCAGTTCGAAACAACCAACAAAGTTTTTATATCTTAAAAAAGAATAGAAACCATTATCAACAAAGTATCAACAAGTTCCTAAATTAGAAGGAGTATCAACAAGTGTTACCTGTGCACATAGTTTAGACCAGAGTAAATGTGTTTAATGTGAATTCTCAAGTAATATAAAAGGATATCCAAACCAACGAAATATTACCAACATTTATCTAAATATCGAATAGGATATAACATTTGAAATTTCATCATTGTGTAGGAGCATCTGAATTTTAAATATAAGCAAGTAGAATGAACATTCACTTAGTAGTTATATATTAGATTAAGGAAATTGAGGTTAAATTGTAAGCATAGAAAATTTTTAAAATCATAAAGTAATTTGTAAACATAGAAAGATTTTAATAAGATATAAGGTTAAATAAATAAATAGATTATCAAAGTTTCAACATTTTAAATGAGGTTTTATTCCATTCCATATAATATCAAATCAATTCATAATAAATTCATAAAAGAGAAAAGAGCTACCCGGAGGAAAAGAAAATCAGATAACAAATAGAATTTATAATAATTAAATAAACTCAGTAGAGAGTTTCTTAATAATATATACCATAGAATGTAAGAATATAATTTTCTTTGAAAACAGGCTTGCAACTTTTTGTATATCTTATATTAAAAATTGATCTCAGTGCCCTATTTAGAAGAACAAAAATTCTATTAGCATCGTAGGAATTTCCCCAGAATATTATTCCGCATCGTATTCTAGACTCTATGTGACCATGGTATGACACCGATGCTGCTTCCAAATTAACACGATTTCTTATTATTTTTAGCGCAAAACAATATTTTGACAGGCTTCTGGCGACCTTGTCCACATGACACCTCCATTCTAGTCTATCATCTATTTGCGTTTTAAGGAATAATGAGTTGTTTTCTAAATATGAAGATCCTATTTCCCAGTTGTTTGACTAATCTTAAAATTTTATTGATTGAGTTTTGTTTCTGTTTAATTTCAGATTATTTCAAAATTGTCTATCTCATCATTTGATGTAAATTGCATCTCAATTTCAGAGTTCTCTTGTGTGACAGAAGATATGTCATCTGCAAACATGATGATAGATTCTTCTTAACATGCTGGTAGGTCGTTTGTGTATACAATGTATAAAATTGGACCTAAGACTGAGCCTTGCGGAACTCCTTTTGTCACTGTACATGTTGACGGTTTGATTTTTTGGCCGTAAATATCATATTCCACTACGCACTTACTTATATTTGGAAGATACGATTCGAATGAATTATTATTATACATTACATATATTTTAAGATACTAGTTCTTTCTCATATTTTATTTCCTTCAATGTGTTAGATGTAACCCCCACCTCGAAGAAAGCATGCATACGGTCCTGGTAAACAGATACAACTTCTAAGTCAAGTCTTCGGAAGAAACATAATATCATTTGCAGAAAAGTGTATTGCAAGTCACAAGTAAACTTAACCTTGGAAAGTCGTACCTACCCAACAGTGTTATTCTAATATTCCAATGCAAAGGTAATTCTTTGTTTTTAATCGGATATCGTTACATTTCGAATCCCAGACGAGACGTAAGATTACATCTGACGTGGCCGATCACGCCACGATGAATCCTCGAAATAAGCGATTGTAAGAAGTAAGCTTCCAAAGGCGACTAGAACAGGTCCTATAAGCCGCAGGCAAGGTTACTCCGCAGGCAACGTGTTGCCCATCGCGCGACACGTAACGTCCCTCCTGTATCTTTACATGCCTTGTTTTGGCTACTGTAATACTGGACGATTTTAATCGCACCCAATTAAAACGAATTAGACCGGATAGTTTGTAATCTTTTCGGTGTTTAATCGTCGCACCCAACAAGGTTTTACACTTTTCAGAACAAAAAGTCGTAGAAGTGTCTATTTTCATGTCCCAATTTGATGCACACATTGTCCTATCTATCGATAAATTAGGACGATTAGGATGTATAAGGAAAAGTCCATCCCTATACAAGGATGCAAATGTGTATTTCAGTACCATCGTCGCAATGACGTAACAGATGGAGCAAACAACCTCGAAAAACAACGAAACATTACTATTCTTTTTCAGATCCGTTGGAAGGTGATTAAATTTTATATGTCGAACCCAATGTAGCCAAAATTCCAACAGAGATGACTGTCATTGTTGCTTCACTTGTGTTTACTCTACAACGAATTCCAAAATGTTTTCAGCACTAGTGGGATGTTTCATTCTTTTTTTCAGAAACTATGTTTTATATTTGTCACAAGCGGGGCACATTTGATTTATGTTTTACCACTCAGACCAAATTTCAGTAGTAAAAAAAAAATACGGGCAGTCACCGAGCATTGCTGACAGGGGTGAAAACTGACATTATGAAGTAACCAATTTATTTTGGGAATTTCATCCAAATTCGTATGATTTCACCAGTATCATCTCTTTCTACATGACACAATTTTCCGACAGTGCCATTGGACAATCCATCCCCAACATCTATGTTATTAGTTATCATGTATGGTCGGTTAAGAACTAAAATTAACTCGTATGGTAATCCACCCGTATCATCGTTTCCCATTTTATGCAACTTCTGCCTGTCGAAATTTTGTTGCTCAGCATTATGACAACCAACGAAGACATCCGATGCCACAGATATTATTGTCTACGGAGTTTAATATGGAGTTGTTGTACTCGTTGTAGCATCCGAAATTACAATTTTATTATTTTTAAATGAAAATTAATATAATTAGTTTTTCTTTAGTATTCACAACTGTCAGCATTTCAATCAACAATTATATACATTTTTATATTTAATAATAAAAAACTTATAATGGGCGGTACAATCCCTGTAAAGAGTATGAATCGGTCCTCGTGCAGACGAAAGTTATATTTTTATTGAATTTATTAATTGTACATTGTGTACTTAGTATCGTATCTACGTGCAAGGTTATAAGTATTGTGAATATAATTCTTGTCATAAGAATATAACATTAGTGATGTGTATGAGTGAGAACTTTTGCATGTGTACTACACATTGATGACGTTGTGTTATATCTAGTTTATTATTTTCATTGTTCGAATAATGTTGGATCACAACATCAAATAAATAGTGAGTATCGTCTTGATGTTTTTTTTAATACTACTAATACGAAAGTACAAAATTTTATTTCAAATAATTATTTGTGCTGTTATTTACGATCATACTGACATTTGACGGAAATCTTAATATGTTTACATTTTGCGTTTCTTCTTAGATTCATTGGTCCGAATTGAAGATGTTTTCTTTTACTACCATCCGTAGACATCTTCAATTCGGACCAATGCTGTTTAACATTACTTTCATTTACATCGATGTAAATATCAATAAATAATATGTTTTGAAAATGAAATAATGTGTATTTATCATAATGACTATCGGGTTACATTCATACTCTTTACAGGGATTGTACCGCCCATTATACGTTTTTTATTATTAAATATAAAAATGTATATAATTGTTGATTGAAATGCAGACAGTTGTGAAATATACACATCACTAATGTTATATTCCTATGACAAGAATTATATTCACAATATTTAAAACCTTGCACGTAGATACGATACTAAGTTCACAATGTACAATTAATAAATTAAATAAAAATATAACTTTCGTCTGCACGAGGACCGAGGATTGAGTAAATGAATAACGTCGAGTATCCGACTCAGATATGCACACGTGGGTAAGCTTATAGAAAGACTGACCCGAGCAGTTGCGCACGCGGCAGTATACATAATACCTAATATATATAGCTACAGCGTGACGGGACGTGACGTACTCATGGGTTTACCCCCTCCCATCTGAAATAGCTCAACGCGCCTAAAGAAGTTTTCACTTCAATAAGTCAGCCAATAAATGTACAACTTTCATAATTATTGGTTTCATCACAAAGCTAACGATGCATAATGAACTACAAACACATTTCGTGTTAGAAGTCATAGACAAGTTTTGGTTCACCGGTTGAAAAGTGACAACACGTCTTTTTGGTTCCAGACAGCTGTTTCGCTCTTCTCATGGGCTCGTCAATGTGACGAGGCAGACGTGAACTCACTAATCAACCACCTCCGAAAGTGATACAATGAAACACCTTCGAAAATGTTTGGAGAACCTAGATGTTCCAACGCCATCTGCCGGAAAACAGTTGTCCCACTTAGAATGCAATTCAAAATGCTACGCATTGAAAATATAGTTTTCGCGATTCAAAGTATCGACGTGGAAACAATTGGAAATACTACAGCCAAGTGACTGCCCCGCAACAATGCATAGTGAACTACACACTCAGAAGTTTTAGATCACCAGGTTGAACGGTGATAACACGTCATCTAGTCCCAGACAGCAGTTTCGTTCTTTTTATGGGCTCATGAGAAAAGCGAAACAGATATAAGCATCTAGGTTCGCCGAACATTTTCGAAGATGCCTCATTATATGACTATCGGAGATGGTTGATCAGTGACTTCACGTCTCCCTCATGAGAAGAGCGAAACGGTTGTCTGGGACTAAAGGGCGTATTGTCACTGTTCAACCTGGTGAACCAAAACAAAGCAAGTACTTCATTAGAACCTTTTTACTGTTCTGTAATGTATCCATTTTCTTCCATCTGTTACATTTCATCAAAATTGTCAAACAAATCAAATTTTGTTTATTTGATGTTTATATTAGCTGTAGATTGAGTTGCAATAAATAAATGCATCAAGATGAAAGAAAAATTGCACCTTGAGAACCAAATAAAAGCTTGATTAAATATAATAATCCAGTAATAAACTATAAAAGAGCTCACACTATGGACATACTATAAACTATGAATGAGAAATAATCCCCTTTCCCACTAAAAATATTGTACCGAGGCCCTTTTGGCTACCAAGTAGCCATCATAAGAGTTAAACTCAGTACTTCAACAGCTTTTTTAGCGGATTAGGATGCTTATTTCTAATTTATAGTACCGGGATATCAAAAATTATCTTGGTCAAGGGTGGTTGTGGAATCTAAAACGTGTGTCTTACTTTACGTTTGAAATAATTATGTCACTGTCACACTGACATCATCAATAACCTACAAATGTCATACCTATTTATTTCAGTTGTAAAACAATAATGAACTACAAATTATGAAATAACAGTTTTAGAAACAAGAAAAACTGAATTACAGTAATTGTTGGAAATGTCCCCCGTTTTGTTCGATGCACAAGTTGACGCGCATCCTCATACTGTGAAAACCTTTTTGCAGCATTTCTGGCGTTATGGTTGCACATTGCTGAACTATTCGTTGTTGAAGCTCTTGAAAATTATTTACCGAATTTTATTTTTTAAGTAAGGAAATATAAAATAGTCCATAATTGTCAAACAAGGTGATCTCGGAGGAAACTCAACTTCTGTATGCAAACAACGGTCATCAAAAAACTCGCGGAGAAAAGCAATATTTTCTCGTGTAGTATGTGCTGTTGCACCGTCATGCACCGTACCGAAGTTCATCATCGTTTAACTGTTGCACAAATTCAGCCAAAAAGTTGTCGGTACCTTTCTGCGTTGACGGTGAAATCAACAAAACGTATTCAAAAATTTAAAGTAAGACACACGTTTTACATTCCACAACCACCCTTGACCAAGATAGTTTTTAATTTGTAGTTCATTATTGTTTTACAACTGAAATAAATAGGTATGCAATTTGTAGGTTATTGATGATGTCAGTGTGACAGTGACAGAATTATTTCAAACGTAAAGTAAGACACACGTTTTAGATTCCACAACTACCCTTGACCAAGATAATTTCTGATATCCCGGTATAATTATCCAAGGAAAAATGGCTATCAACCTCTTATTACTATTGAAATATTAAGTGGTGAAAGCTGAATTAGTTCCTTATGGGGTCCATGAGAATGAACTATGGTTCGAAATGGGTATCTGAGGTTACTCATCATGAATCCAGTGTCAGGATTTTGGAATTATCATTTTGAAGCTGTAGATAAACCTTGATTCATAAATCCCTATTTCGCCGAGGTAATCCCTTATTTGAATTTTTAATTCCAAATAGTAGTTGACCATTCTGTTTCCTAATTTAGTTTACCCTTGGTAGCTGAAAAGGTCCTCAGTACTTGTAACATTATATATAGTGGATAAGGGTGTTTATTTTCATTTATTGTCCTCAAATACATTCCTTTAGAAATCTTGGTTACACAATCGAAGATTCTTTTCTAGTGACTTATTTGATGTACAATCATTTCAAAACAATTGAAATTCAATTTCAGTTGTTTAATTTTATTGTATATAAATTCTCGGGAAATTGGTGACTCTAACACATATGCTTATTATTTTCGTCATTACGTACGTTTCGGTCTAACGACCATCATCAGAAGGCACATCAATGTCTAACACGAGATTCTTCAAAACCAATTGTATCAGGATAAAGGGTCTTTATCGCACCAACTTCAATTAAAAGTGCCCACGTCGTTGAAACGAACAGAAACACGATTAATCGAAATTGTAGCACATTAATGTTTTGAGTATATGAATATGTATCGAGAATCCACTGCTTAGCAATTTTCTTGTAAAATTCGTCATTTCAAGACATGTTTGAATACAACTGAAACCAAAAGATATAATGCTCAAGTATCCACTTTCGAATAAGATGTTAAAGATTTATGAGGTAATAGAAAAAGGTTGTCAAACCTTGTTAGAAATATTGCTATTTGAGCATTCTACCTAAAATATACTTTATAAAGACGAATGCAGGAATTTGGAAGAGTTTTGATTAATCAAATTAGTATAAATCTGGTTTAATAATTGAAAAAAATCTATAATGGACATCGACATATGGAATGCACTGCGCCTGACAATGCTAAACGTGGATATTGTAGGCGAGAGAGAGGGAAAACTAAGAAGCATGCTCTGTCTTTATCTATCGCGTTTCTATCGGTCGCTGCGTTGCCATGGAAATGCAGAACGACTGTAGCTAGTTTTGCCAACACTCATAAGATAACAAACAGCCCTGCCCGCAACAAAACTGAATTAGTTCTCTTCGTTTTCCCTCTCTCATGCCTGCACTATCCGCGCTTAGCATTACCACGCGCAGTTCATTATATATGTCTATGGGTAATACACATAATTTTATAACATTACAAAACATTCCGGAGACCTCAGAGAAAATCAAAAAATGTTTAAAAAGTATGATATAGATGTTGCGAATAAACCTACTAGCTGTGTTGGTAAATATTTTTCGAATCTAAAACCTTCAACACCTAAAGATAAACAAACCCACACAGTATACAAATTGAATTATTCAGATTGCGATGGAACTTATACAGCAATCGCTAAACAATATTTACAAAAAAGAATGTATGGCCATAAGTATAGTACTATAAACAAAAACTTCCATCGCCCTTGCTAAACATTGTTTTGATTATAACCAATTCGATTACAAAAATGTTAAAATTTCAACTAACGAAACCAATTATTATAAAAGATCTATTTTGGAGATGATTCACATAAAACATGACTCCAAGTCTGTAAATCATAGAGCAGACGTTCAATCATAAAGTCAGATTTATATTAATTTAATTAATTAAAACCTTTGCAAATTCCTACATGCGTCTTATGATGTTAAAAGTATATTTTAGGTAGAATGCTTAAATAGCAATATTTTTAATACGATCATACAACGTTATTCTAATACCTCATAAATCTTTAACATCTGGTTCGATAGTGGATACCTGAGCGTTGTATTTCTTGGTTGCGTATTCAAACATTGCTTGAAATGACTTCGAATTTCATAAGAAAATCGCTAAGCAGTGGATTCTTGATACATATCCATATAATTAAAACATTAATGTGTTACAATTTCGATTACTCGTGTTTCTGTTCGTGACCATTTTTAATTGAAATGGGTGCGATGAGGACGCATTGTGCTGATATAATTAGTTTTAAGAAATCTCGTTTTAGACATAATAAGTCTTCTGATGATGGTCTTGAGAACGAAACGGACGTAAAGACTAAAGACGAACATAATAAACATATGTGTTAGTGTGACCTATTTCCCGAGAATCTATATATAATTCATACCTGGGTCAAGAATCATTACTTATTTTTATTGATTATTTATACTTACTATCATGATTCTTAACGAATATTGTTTCCCTTATAGCCACTTTATCCAATTCTCATTTCTCAAAACCGACTCTTAGCATCAACTGCCACCCTCGCGTTTTCTACCTGTTATATTTATATTAAAGAACAACTCCTTGCACAAAATGTAATTACTAATCAAGCGTAGCATCAGAACACATACTCTCACCTGATTGATAAACCTCAGAACACGTTTTAATACAACAATTATTATTATACGTATTGAATTATCAGTCACAACAATGTTGATGATTTATTGTATTCACAAACAAAGATGTTTTCGAAACATTAGAAGGTCAACAGGGCACAAAAGTTTGATACTAATTCAATTACCAGAAAGAATAGTAATACCCTATCATACATCATGTTCTTTCTCCGTTCTTAGATTGAGGACACAATATGTTATCGTTTGTGTTTAGAAACAAACTTAGCAAAACAACAAGATAATTCAAAACCATGAACGAAATAGAGTTCATTGATAAACGATTGCATAGCATTTGCGACCTTCAGTATACTGAATGAAGTCCATAAAATTGGATATTCCGAACAATTATTTAGAGATTATGTTACATTACCTGACCCTAATTAAAGGCGAATGAAATTGGGTGAGCCTTAGGAATATCACGTAATAACATACTTCTGTCCAAGTTACAAATTGAGGTAATGGTCGTAACGATTATGTTTTTACCTGTACCATGTTTTGGAAGAGAACTATAATTGACTTTTCTTTCATGAATATGTGAACATGCAAACTTACCCACCGAGAGGATACAATTTTAGTTTGTCGTAGCGGCAAGTCTTCTCACAAAAACAAAATTATCCACGTTGGTAAAAAATATGAATTTGAGCGATGTGGTTATATTTATTTAAGATGTTTGCACAACGAATGCGTAGCACGAGTTGACAATCGCACAAGTACGATAATGAAGCGTTATCACACGTATATTGTACAAATTTGTATCTACGCCAGTAAAAGTGAAAAATATTGGCCAAAAAAGGAGAGAGTGGATTGTCCATTGCACATCCGCTTGTTTGTTTATAGCAGTTTTGTTAAAAGTGAAATAGTTTTGCTCCATACATAAATATGTAAGGATCACATTCGTGTATGGAATACTCTGTGCAGTTTCTATCGGGGATATTAATATTTTGAAAGTCATTTCTTCAGAATGTTTATCGACTCAGGGATTGGGGTATGTCTAATAGTCCAGGTAGTAAGCCGGGAAAAAGGCCATAATAAAAAAAAATATATAGTAAGCTAGAATTTCAAATTTTTAAGCTATTGCATAGCTTTTATCGCGGGCTTTGAGGGCGGCGACCGAATCAAGAAATTCCGTAACGAAAATAACCTAACACCCCCCACTCCGCCTACCATATAACTCGGCCGAGCGTTCGCTTAACGTGTATGTATATGGTACGAATGTACGAAGCTCGCACGGATCGAGACGAGCTGCTCCGAAATCGGACGAATACGTAAGCAGCTGTTTGTGAGAAAGTATATAGGTGTATAGGTATCTATCATATCTTTATAATGCCACACTCACCGCATGTGCGCCCCGTAAGTATACATGTAGGTATATATACTGTTGTAGATACTGTTCCAAAAGGTGGGGTAGCTATTTACCAAAATAATAATAATGTTACTAATATTATGACTCCGAATAATGAAATAATTATTGCACACGTTAGCGATGTTAATGTTAGGCGCTCATTTGTTGGAGATATTTGTGCGTGCTTATGCAAACTTAGAAATGGCCTACACATAGTCATGGTAGCAATTTACATTTATCCGAATCCAAAATTGGACGAGGTAGAGCATTTTATTCATCGCACTTTACTGGAGTACACTGAAGAAGGGTCGAAAATACTTGGTACAAATGGTAATAAATTTCCACTTATCTTGGCTGGCGATTTCAACATCAACTTCGCTCATAAAAAATCAGAGCGGTTGACAACTTTTCTTTCGGAAAAATTGAATTTGAAAATGAATAATGATTCACAAGAATCCACAACAAAATATGGGACCACCATTGACGCGGTATTTTCCAGATATTTAGAGGATATCAAGTCTCAAACTTATGTTTCTTATTTCAGTTACCATAAACCTATAGTTTCAATGATAAAAATTCCTGAATAACCTACATGTATTGTAAGATAATAAAAATATTTTAAACGATATTAACTTCTCATTTATTCAATAAAAGAAAAAAATTTGTTTTCTTATCGGTCACCAAGCTCAAAAACTGTAACTTGAATTAATATCACAGAAAAAAAAATACTGCATAAATAAAAAATAAATAAATAATTATAATTGCATAAGTTGATAAAAAATGCTATGCAATAGCTTTACCGCGGCAGTCCAAGAGTGCCACACGTTTTTTGCTTTTTTTTGCATTTTGTTCCTAATACCCCATAGATCATTCATGACTATCAAGACCGCGGAGGTCTACCCTTCTACCCCCCAAAATGGGGTTTCAACCCCTCAGAGTAGCATTCTTATAAAAACAATCCAAAATCAATGAATTAAGAGCCGAAAATGACCCCTAGTATGCTTTTAGGGTCGCTGATCACGATTCCGCAGATAGTTTTCTCGGAAAACTCCCTCCAGATAGGAAATTTGGGAAATTTATATATAATATATTATTAACTAAACTCTTACTGAGTTTATTTTTATTTATTGATTATTATTAATGCTTCCGGCTAGCTTTTAATTTATTGATTATGAATAATAATGAACTTTCTCTTTTTTATATTATTTTATTTTATGGAATTAAACACAATATTCTTTGAATGTTAAAAAGTTTCTATATTTAAATCTCTATGACTCTATTTATCTCGGGTTTCTAATTTACAATTTTATTTTATGTTCTAAGCATAGAACTAGCTTTAACCTCAAAACTATTCAATATTAATAGTTGTTTACAAAATTACAAACGACAATCTTTCTTTCAGATTTACAAATAACACTACAATGGAAATATAATAAACAAACTTACTTTTAGTTTATATCCAAAAGTGTGTTTAACTATGTTGGCAATTTTCGATTTAATTCTTTTATAATTTCGTTGATGATTCACTTTTACACAATACTATGCTTTTCACAATAATCACAGGTAACTAATTTGGATTACTTCTTCTTGAGACTCAGGAACTGTTGATAATACTTTGTTTTATCCTTTTAGATAAAACATGAAACTTTTCGATGATTTATTGAAATTATTGATAAATGGCAATCGTTGGAAATTTCTTCTTAATTGGAGGTTATTACAGCCTTTTTACTGGATTCAGATACTTGGATAATCGTTGACTTTTAATAAAACTTATTAACTTTGGTTTCTTTGAACCTATCGAAGTTTGGAACACTTTCGTTCAATTGGAGGTTATTATAGGTTATAAAATTTTGGTGAGTTGCAGTAGTACTTTCAGTCTACAGATGTAATGGCAAACTCCCCTTATTTACTTTCAGATTCGTTTTTATAGGCCTCCAAAACCGACGCTACTAGATGTCATAATCAACCTATGAGAAGCTTTCTTTTCAAATCAAGGATGCCAAGTTAATTGTTGTAAAACTGACACAAGTCTTCATTGTTACCAGATTGACATTAGAAATTCCTATTGACCAATCAGAATTTAGTATTCTTTACTTTTTGAATTATTTGAGATTTTCAACTTATTTTAATTGTTAGCGATTCCTTCTTTTTAAATTAATATTGCCTACATTTTTCCCCACACTTTGGTATAATATAACCTATGATTGGGTTATTACTAATATGATTATTCCCATATTTATGGTTTTCTTGACAGTTACTTATTCTTAAATCTAATACATACCATATTATATCAATAACATTCTTTTAACATTACATAACTCAAATTTACTAATCCTAACTTACATCTATAACATTATTCAATGTTTTGTACTATCTCATGATAGTTTTGTAATCATTTTACTTATGATTTATGATTTCGTTACACTGAACGTTTCTTCACTTTCACTGAAGTTCTTGTTTATCACATCTTATACTATTACATCGTTGTTTATTATGTTTTACATTGTTAATATTAATATCTTAACTATTATTTAGCTTTTATTATTGTTTTTTAATTCCATAAAATATTTTTTATTTGATCTTTTCTGATTTTCATAGTTCGGTAAGTTATTATTTTTAAATTTTTATTGTCTATGAAATGAAATCATAACAATATATAATTTATAATTTTGTTGCAAATATGACCTCTAGTAGGGTTTTTGGGTCGCTGATCACGATTCCGCAGTTATTTTTCCCAAAAAACATAACCGTCTCAGGAAAATCTCAAATTTCACGAATTTTTCATCTGGAGAGACTTTTTTGGGAAAAATAACAGCGGAATCGTGATTAGCGACATAAAAAAATCTACTAGAGGTCATTTTTGCAACAAAATTATACTTTATTATTCATAACCATCTCAGGAAAATCTCAAATTTCCCGAATTTTCCATCTGGAGAGTTTTTTTGGGAAAATAACAGCGGAATCGTGATCAGCGACCCAAAATACCTACTAGAGGTCATTTTTGCAACAAAATTATAAATTATATATTATATATAAATTCTCCACATTTCCAATCTGGAGGAAGTTTTCCGAGAAAACTAACTGCGGAATCGTGAGTCTGAAAGATGAATACCTAAAATGTATTACTTTATATCGCCAGCAGTCATCTATCAACATGAACACATTGTAATGTATTACTTCCAAAGATTGTTGGGTATTGGACATAAAGAAAAACATTGTTCTACGTATTTGCTTACGTTTCGCGACTTTATTGTTCGCTTCTTCAGAGCTCAGACGTGATTAACCGTACATAGTACTTGTTCCGTTTTGATGTGCACTGGGGTAATGCATGGTTAAAATGTTTAGACATGGATCGTTATAAAAGAATATTCGAGTGTTAATGAAAATAATTACATTGTAATGTAAATCTGTATTGCCTTAGATGCGTTACGAGCCACTAAAGCAATAAGCCACTTATTATTCGAAACAACAACTACAATAATTTTAAACATATGGTTGAGAACTAACCTACTTAAGATAATTAAGTCTTTAACATTGCCTTATTCGAAGATTTCAGCATTGTAATTGTAAAATAAGTTAATGGAACCATATTGTCGTAAAATATAAAATTTCCTATTCCAGCAGTCGAGATTTCTTAAATCTTTCAAAGCTTTTCCATATAAAGACTATACAAGTTTAACTTGTACCCTGCTCATGCATTTATGTACGTTATTGCCAGATGTTCGAAATTAATATAGATATGTGATTAAAAAGAGATACTTTCACTACCAAAAACGGTGATGTCTTAATACGAATCTGGCCATACTGAGTTCAGATGCAAATGCAATGTAAAACGTGAACTCAAATGTAATTGTTTATGTTAGAATGGCGCCATGTTCAATGTTGTTAGTACAATTATCAACCGAGCGTGTTAGGCGTTATGTCCGTAGAAAACAACAAATAGGAATAAAACATTGTAACTGACTTTAGTAGAAATACCATCCGTTTGTAATGGAATTCAATGATTTTTATTGCGATCGGTATTTCATTAGCAAAACCAGCCAATGGGGTGTTTCACCTCTTATTCAGTTCTAAGGAAACTAGAATCTACACAAAAAAGGATAATAAAAATCATCTATAATAAAAACTTTCGATATCCTAGTAAGGCCTTATTCACTGATGCTTCATTACTTTATATAAAAATGATATTTGCAAGAAAAATATTAATTCGGAAAACAGACAAAAACTATATAGAACATGAGTATGACACTAGATTACAGAAACAGGAATCATTACAAATACCAAGAGTAAAAAAAACTATAGGCCAGCATTCGTGTAATTATATACAGGATGTCCTCGAACTGCGTGGCCAAAATAAAGCCGAAGATTCTTTGATTCGAAAAAAAGTTGATGAGCCTTTTTACTTTTGCCTCAAGTGTCTTGTTTACTCGGTAGAGGGCTTCAAAATTGCAAAAATAATTTTGTTTTTTCGGTATAACTTGAGAACGTGATGAAGAACTTTTACAATATTTAGCAGGTGAGTTACTGTCAATAATGGCCATTTTCGAGAGTGGAGCACAGAGCCTTAGAGACCATAGAAATGGCTCAATCTTGAGGATGTAACGGGAAAAGTGTCCAGAACTTTTTTGTGGTCGATGTAATTCACTCGATATTTTTTATGTAGATAGCTTATCTAATTTGAAAACTTTTCTTACTCTTAGAAAATTTTGATAAAATCAACAGATTAGCTTGAAAAAATTAATTTTCGAGTCTCTGCAATTTTGGCTTACTAATTTTACTTGATTAAAATACCTTAGTTGCCTTTGCTTTTCTAATGTCATTTTGGCATTTGAAGAATTTATTCTCAAAACTGTCAGTTTTTACTTTGCTTTCCGTAAAAATTTTATAAAATTATGGCTCAAAATTTCACTAACACTGAAATGGTTGATATGTTATTGATTTATGGACTTTGTCGTTGCAATGGCCGGAGAAGGGAAAGATATCCGCATCGCAGAATTCCAAATCGGCAAACCTTCGCGAAACTGGCTAATTTGAAGCAAATCGCAGAGAAACTAGACGCAGACGGACAAGAAGGACGTTAGAGCTCGAAGAAGCGATACTGGAAGCGGTTGAAACTGAACCTGGGATAAGCACACTACGTTTGGGACTTCGTATTGGAGCCTCAAAATCATTAGTTCATAATGTACTGAAAGAAGAACTGTTGTATCCCTATCATATTAAAACAGTTCAAGACTTATTGCCCATGGATCCAGGTCATCGGCTAGATTTCTGTCGGCTTATTGTCCAAAGACAAAACGAAAGCCCCAATTTTTGTAGAAGAATTCTGTTCACGGACGAAGATACTTTCACGAGATGTGGTCTTTTTAACCTTCATAATGAACATTTCTATGCTGATGAAAATCCTCATGAAACGGAAGTTACATATTTTCAGAATCAAACTAAAATCAATGTTTGGGTTGGAATTGTGGATAACTTTATTATTGGCCCTAACGTTATACCCGATCGATTGAACGGGGAGAACTACTTGAACTTTTTGGAACAAAGGCTACTTGAACTGTTGGAAGACTTGCCCTTACACATTCGTCGTGGCCTGGTTTATCCATGATGGTGCACCTCCTCATTTCACATTAGCTGTGAGGCGACATTTGAATGCGGAATACCCAGATCGCTGGATAGGTAGAGGACACGATGCACCAGTGAACTGGCCGGCCCGCTCCCCTGATTTGACGCCCTGCGACTTCTTTCTATGGGGCGCGTTGAAGTCGAAAGTTTATGCAGCTCCAGTAAACACACGAGAGGAATTGTTGCAACGAATTAATCATGAAGCGGATTTATTGAAGAATGATCCTGAAGTACTAGCCAGAGTTCAATCCAATTTCTTGAAACGAATTAATTTGTGTATTCAGGAAAATGGGCAACATTTCGAACAATTGATGCCTTAGCGATTTCCCAAAAAGTTTTGTTGTTTCTTTTAATTTAGCATTTGTTTTTCCTAAATAATCACATCGTTTCCCCATTTCTATTGTTTTTATTATTCGTGTTTTACCGAGATATTAACCATTTCAGTTTCAGGCAACTAAGGTATTTTAATCAAGTAAAATTAGTAAGCCAAAATTGCAGAGTCTCGAAAATTATTTTTTTCAAGCTAATCCGTTGATTTTATCAAAATTTTCTAAGAGTAAGAAAAGTTTTCAAATTAGATAGGCTATCTATATTAAAAATATAGAGTGAATTACATCGACCACAAAAAATTTCTGGACACTTTTCCCGTTACATCCTCAAGTTTGAGCCATTTCTATGGTCTCTAAGGCTCTATGCTTTGCTCTCAAAAACGGCTATTATTGACAGTAACTCACCTGCCAAATATTGTAAAAGTCCTCCATCACGTTCTCAAGTTATACCGAAAAAACAAAATTATTTTTGCAACTTTGAAGCCCTCTACCAGCTAAACAAGACACTTGAGGCAAAAGTAAAAAGGCTCATCAAATTTTTTTCGAATCAAAGAATCTTCGGTTTTATTTTAGCCACGCAGTTCGAGGACACCCTGTATATATCCAAGATTACATAACCTTTAACCAACTGATTTGAAGACCATTATCAATAAATATAAAAATTCTCGGGAAATAGGTCACAATTAATTCTGACGATACAATTTCGATTATTCGTGGTTCTGTTCGTTTCGACGGCGTGGGCTCTTTTGATTGAAGTTAAACTGTGCGATTTGGACGCTTGTGCTATAATTAGTTTTAATAAACCCCCTTTTTAGACATAGTGAGTCTTCTGATGATGGTCGTGAGACCGAAACGTACGTAAAGACGAATATTTAAAACAAAGTGTTATTGTGACCTATTTCCCGAGAATTTTTATATATAATTCATACTGGGTCAAGAATCTTATTATTATCAATAAATTTGTTTTAAAACGGAAACTCACAAATTGGTTAATAAGTGCAAAAGAGAGTGAAGTGATGCAAAATTTATTATAGTGATACACATATAATACCTATATGTTGTTAAGAGACAATAGTGATCGTTTGAAAGAAGAAACTAGAATTGTATATAATCAGTGTTTAAAGATTATAACGAGTTGGAGACGAATAGATCCCAACCACCACACAAGTCATAACATGTAGAGACTTATTACAATAAATAATGGAATATGAATGATTTCAAATTGTACTCAGCATATTATAACAATCTTCATTGTATCCAATTTTATTATATTAATATTGTAGTAACAATATACTTAAATAATTTATAAATTATAGATATGTTCATGTATGAGTGTATAATGTAAATGTGTATGTATATGTGTAGATGTGTGTATATATGTAGATGTGTGTATATATGTAGATGTGTGTATATATCTATATATATATGGGTTATTAATCCTTTTTTAGATAATATTATTAATGAGTAATGAATGATATAAAATAATTAACGTTTACTGTACCACAAACAAGTTCCAACTATGGAACTTAAGTGGTCTTTTTTAACTTTATTGTTGAATTTATCTTTCTATTTGTAGTCATAGTTATATACTATTATTATTATTATATTCAATAAAGATTATTATTATTATTAATGTTGATGAAACCTTGTGTAATGGATTAGTAATGACGTCAATAGAGAAGGTAAAAAAATTGAATGCGAAAATGATCCAAAGTGGTAGAAAACAAAAATGAAAAAAAATAATATACTTACCTTTTTTAGCCCAAAATAAGATGTACTAGTTATTTTGAATTTTTCAAAAAAAAAGAATATTTTCCGATATTGCCACTCGGAAATTCCTAAAAATGTGGGAGGCGAAATGTAAAGGGTAAAGTAAAAATCTTAATAAAAATTCGAGTGAATATGAAGTTTTTCCGGAAAAACACCCATTTCCTTGACATTATAGCACTTTAAAAATGTTTGATTGATAACATTCAGACGTATACACTGACGCCTTCTAAACAATTTTCGATCCTTGAAGCTTTTTTTCCGAGTAACAGTTTTTCGCGAGGACAAATGTGCTATATTATCTAACCATTATACCGACACAATGGTTTTTTGGGGAAAAGTTATTGATAAAAAAGTCTTAATTGAACCGTCTATATGATTTCTCACAATTTTATCATCAAAAAATTTAAAAACATTTGTTTTGATAAATAAAAAATTAGTGAGGGAAGTCACGTGATCAACTAATCACAGATTTTTATTATATCATGCTACAATAATAATCCAACGAATTTTTATTGTGTACATAATTTTTATTTTTATTTATCCAGAAGAAAAAATAATAAATATTTTTACACCAGTATTAAAGAGGACCAAAGGCCAAAGCAAACGGTCAATACTGCAAATCTCTATCTTTCTTCTAAAAACTAATAAATCGACCAAATTCACTATTTTTCCATACTTACCCCTTTTGACCTTTGAGAAAATGCGAAAATTCCTTGAGGAGCTTTTGATAACACCTCCTTCGAATCAATTGCCCGAGCAACGCGAGAGCGAGGGATGGAAGATCTGCTGTGCAGATGGAACCACAACATGGTCCGATGCAGGACAGTCATATGAACTCTCAATGAGGTTGAAAAGAAGGTGCCGGTCGCTGGAGGATGTCCGCAGGGAGGTGAACTGTCACCTCTGCTGTGGAGTCTAGTGGTGGACGAACTTCTGATACTCCTTGAGAGCAAGGATTCTGCGTAATCGGATAGGCGGATGACATCGTCATTATAGTACAAGGGAAGTTCGGGAGCACAATGCATCAAGCACTGAACACCGTGGAAAAATGGTAAAACAAGGAAGGACTCAAAGTGAATCCTTCGAAAATAACCATTGTACCCTTCACAAAGAGAAGGGACATTGGAAACATACAGAATGGACGCGGTCAAGTAACTTGAGGTAACCTAGATGAAAGGCTGACCTTTGGGGAACATCTGGCGAAACCCACTAATAAAGCGATAAGTGCCCTGTGGACCTGCCGTCGTACAGTCGGAAAAACCTGGGAACCACGGATGGTGCACTGGGTGTACACCACCATAGTGTGACCCATTGTAGCATACGCCGCAATTGTGTGGGGTCTAAAACAAAAACGAAAATATCCCAGCATTCCCTGAACAGAGTTTAGAGGCTGGCATGCTTATATAAAAATATATAAGTCGAATTTATGAGAAAGCCTCACCTAGCGGCCACGGTAACAATAACGAATAGATTGCTTTCAATGCAGCTGATAGAGGAAGAAAAACTGTTTTAAATGACACTTAGTTTAGTATTTTCTGATAAGGGGTTCCCGAAATTTCTCGTTTTTCCTAAATCAAAGTTTGTCTTAACCGCACCACTTTATTTGAACAAAGAACAAAGTTGAACATAATTGTCATAAAATGTACTTGCAATCATTTTCCATATACCTTATCTAGGCAAATTATAGAGTAAACCCCTTTATTCAAAATTTACGCCCCTAGCGGTCATTTAACGAGGTTGAAGATAATTTCCAGCAGTTTGGCGAACGGTTCCCGAGATTCAGCAGCTTACCTCGCTTATAGTCCAGGCAACGAACCAGAAAAAAAATATATAGTAAGCTAGAACATCAAAATTTTTTTTGCATTTTGTTCCTAATACCCCATATATCATTCATGACTATCAAGACCGCGGGGGTCGACCTTAATACCCCTCAACACGGGGTTTCAACCCCTCAGAGGTGCATTCTTATAAAAACAGTCCAAAATTAATGAATTAAGAGCCAAAAATGACACCTAGTATGTTTTTTGAGTCGCTCATCACGATTCCGCAGTTAGTTTTCTCGGAAAACTCCCTCCAGATGGGAAATTTGGAAAATTTTTATATAATATATAATTTATAATTTTGTTGCAAAAATGACGAATAGTAGGTTTTTTGGGTCGCTGATCACGATTCCGATGTTATTTTTGCCAAAAAACTCTCCACATGGAAAATTTGAGATTTTCCTGAGACGTTTGTGAATAATAAAGTATAATTTTGTTGCAAAAATGACGAATAGTAGGTTTTTTGGGTCGCTGATCACGATTCTGATTTTATTTTTCCCAAAAAACTCCCCACATGGAAAATTTGGGAAACTTGAGATTTTCCTGAGACGTTTGTGAATAATAGAGTATAATTTTGTTGCAAAAATGACCTCTAGTAGGTTTTTTGGGTTGCTGATCACGGTTCCGCTGATATTTTCCCAAAAAAACTCTCCAGATGGAAAATTCTGGAAATTTGATATTTTCCTGAGACGTTTGTGAATAATAAAGTATAATTTTGTTGCAAAAATTACCTCTAGTAAGTTTTTTGGGTTGCTGATCACGATTCCGTTGTTATTTTTCCAAAAAAACTCTCCAGATGGAAAATTCGGGAAACTTGAAATTTTCCTGAGACGGTTATGAATAATAAAGTATAATTTTGTTGCAAAAATGACTGGAGATCGTGACTAGAGGTCATTTCTGCAACAAAATTATACTTTATTATTCATAACCGTCTCAGGAAAATCTCAAATTTCGCGAATTTTCCATCTGGAGAGACTTTTCTGGGAAAAATTATAGCGGAATCGTGATCAGCGACCCAATAAATCTATTAGAGGTCATTTTTGCAACAAAATTAAAAGTTATATATAAATTTTCCAAATTTCCCATCTGGAGGGGGTTTTCCGAGAAAACTAACTGCGGAATCGTGATCAGCGACCCAAAAAACATACTAGGGGTCATTTTTGGCTTTTAATTCATTAATTTTGGAGTTGAAACCTCGTTTTGAGGGGGTAGGAAGGTCGACCCCCGCGGTCTTGATAGTCATGAATGATCTATGGGGTATTAGGAACAAAATGCAAAAAAAAATTGAAATTCTAGCTTACGATATTTTTTTCTTTTATTATGGTCTTTTTCCGTACTTATTGCCTGGACTATTAGTTGGACACCCAGTACATTTCAAACAAGGCAGCACTGGATGTGATTCTGTAAAGTGTTTAACGACTCCGAATGTAAAGACGAAGATTGCCAAATTTCTTTGAAAGCAACCTTTGGAGAAAGATTTTAACGTAACTGCAGTCCGTTACGACACGAAATATGTCATGAACATAATACCACCTCTATTTATTACTAAAAGCTATTTATCTCGATGTTTGCAGTTGAAATATTTTGGAAGTTATTTATTTATGTATTGGAAAATCAGTAATAATTATTAGCATAATATAGCGAGACCATCCGGTCATGCCGCACGTTTAAAGGGCACGTGTAAATCTGATAAATATGAAGATATAATCTAATCTAATACGAAGTCAAAAGTCATATAGTTAATGTCACTGGCCCCCCATCGCGATGTCCACAGTTATTAACGTGTATACAGGCTCCTTTTCCGTCCCACACTCTAGCAAATATGGAATAATAAACGAAAACTGGAATTACCCACTCACGAGAATACGTGTGTCGTTTGCGGCTAAACCGTACACCAGGTTATTAGCCAACGGAGAGATGAATCCTTGGAAACCTTTCCAGTAATTCTTGTTCTGGTTTAGCTCAATCGGCATAATGCAATCACCACAATTGTCACTTATCATAAACATATACGTTATTATTTATAAGATATCTTGGACGCTATTGATGCATTCAAAACAAAATGTATGCAGCTTTGCGTAACCGAAACCGAAGCATTTCACAGCAACCAAGTTAATAATGTCAGTACATAAGATTGACCGATATGACTAGATCTCGTTCTAGAATATTTATGGTCTTGGAACACTAAATGATGATGATATACCGGGATATCAAAAATTATCTTGGTCAAGGGTGGTTGTGGAATCTCAAACGTGTGTCTTACTTTACTTTTGAAATAATTATGTCATAATTAATTTGAAGTTTCTAAAAGTGCGAAATTTCGCAATTTTATACGAATATTGTAACACTCAGAAATTTTTAGCGTTTTGGACTCCCGGCTTTTCACGTGGCCTATCGAAATAAGAAGGTTCGAATTATCTAAAAACATAATTGCATGAACGCCTGACGTCCTATGTAATTAGCTACGAACGAAATCATTTTGACATATGCCTCGAGGAGCTCGCTGCGCGTAAGTTAGAGTTTATACATTTTACCTCGGTCTTGTTAATTTGGGGCCGTTTCGTGCCCTGTGCGGGCGGCGCCAGTTGTAATAAAGTGTTTTCGGCTATGGGCCGCTAGCTTTTACCCGCTTCGTGTATATTTTAGTCGCGAGAAAATTCCCTTTGGTACGTCGCACGTTAGACGTGCGTAGCTGAGATCTGAGAATAGCTCAAACTGTTTTAATTGAATTTTCCTATTTAATGGACATTTATCAAAAAAGAAGGGCCGTCGGGCACGGTCCGATACTAAATCTAACTAAATGGAGCGAAAACGGCACGCGAAAAGTCGTCGTAAAGCCGTATTAGGTACAACCAGTTTGCACTTTTCTAACTCGCGTGCTACGGGCTTCTCACGTGAACGTCATTCGATTTACGGAAAATTATTTATTTCAAAACAGTTTTTGACCCGGATTGTGGCTATCACGACCTCTGAAAAGGTTCAAAGTTCACATAATTATTTCATAATTTGTAGTTCATTATTGTTTTACAACTGAAATAAATAGGTATGAAATTTGTAGGTTATTGATGATGTCAGCGTGACAGTGACATAATTATTTCAAACGTAAAGTTAAGACACACGTTTTAGATTCCACAACCACCCTTGACCAACATAATTTTTGATATCCCGGTACTTATTCCAATATAAAAAAAAACTTTCTAGAAGCAAAGACTAATATATCACCGTCTATTTGATGTATCCACTAGATATGTGGCAATAAAAAAGTTCGGAACACATTATATAAATTGCCTTCCCCTTCCTAGGGGATCGTTGTATTGTTCAAGTGAATCGAATAATTTAACCCAAAATAAGCGAAACAGAACAAGGGTATTCTTCAACTGCAAAGTATGAGCTGTAATTCCAAAATTATATGAATATGTGACTTAATTCACTTGCATTCTACCAATCAGTCACTTTTCTGCTGCAATGTTTGCAAGCAAATTTAATTTAGGATCCACAAGGGAAGGACCCTCCTGATATTGCTGCCATCAGTAACTAAATTCCTGAAATTATCTAGTCGGCGCAGAATTAGGCGCATTGTGCTTGATCTCAATATCAAAAGGCCATGGTGTCTGTTATTCTCATGAAATGTCCCCCAGAATTAACACAATTCTTCGTAGGTCATTTATCCTTTCAATACAACATGGGGTGTTTCGTTCTAGCTGGAAGACAACTAGAATCGAACCAATTCCAAAAAAGGACACGCTGCAATAATAGTAATAATAATATGATTTATTTGTAATAAAACATGCTTAATTACATAAATACGTTTATCACAAAGATAATTCTTATATGTGAGGGAAATTATAAAATAGAACTATACTAAAATGCATTACAAAATGTATATCGATTATAGTAACATTTATAGATCAATAATATTTATTAGAACAACAATTTATGACAACTCAATCAAAACAGTCATGCCTGAAAATCAAAACCATGATTCGTGAAAATATACATAATGAAGTAGTAGTAGTGTTTTAAATTATTTGTATATTCACCTAATAGAATGTAGGTATTCCTAAAAATTCAAAAGATACACACCTACCTACATATATTAAGGTAGTACGGTTATGAAAGCAATATTTTAAGACATCCTCGGAACTTGGAATATAAGTTATTAAATACATAATACACACTGTTAAAATTAGAAGACGATAGACCTCATTGGACATGAGATATTTGCAATTAAAAACGACATTTATTGTAAATGTAGCAATGGGAGAAGCGTGGGAAAACAATCAATTTTTTTTATTATAGAACGACTTTTAAGATCTCGATAAAAAAGTAATATTTGTTAGAATGATATATTTAGAATATATGAAAAAAAAATTGAAATTATTTACCACGTATCTTTGATGAACAATTAAAATAAATAACTTATTTCGACGATTGTTTTCTGTGGAGGGGATATAAGAATAATGGAGACGATGCGGCAACGTTGTAAGAGTAAAATGTGGGAGCGGGAAGAAAGAGCGCGTGTTGATGTTTACTGCGCGTTAAAACTATAAGTAAGACTGGGCTGTATAAGATGAATGAGGAAAGTAAATACGCGACGTTGCCACATTCCCATACTAAATAATATTTCATAGTATGTGTGTATATGTATAGGTAATACAGTAATATAAGAAGTACAGTAAAGTTTAAAAATATATTGTACAGTCCGTAGTACCGCTGATATGTATAACGTGAGTGATGAGCTGAAACTTGACTGTCGCGGAGGAAAACTACCTTAAGCTAAATATTATTAAGTTATTGATATTGCAACGGAATTAAACTTTTTTTTTGTGTATTTTGATACTTGATAATAATTTTTCAAATCAATTTTTGAGTGTATAGCGAATCTATGCATAGAGGCAATATAATTGAATAAATTAATTTCAAAACTTCTGTAATACTTCGAATTGATAATAATTTGTCGTAAATCATTGAATAATTTAGGAGCTCAAAATGTATAAAATCTCTGTCCAAATGTTTTATTTGCAAAAGGATGTAAAGGATATTGTTTTCTATTTCTGGAATCGTGTTCATGTAAATTTGAATCTTTTTTTAAGGTACTCTCTCTGTGAAACTTTGTAATAAAAAAGCTGTCTGATGTCTAATAGTTTTGAATTTTGGAATAAATTATCTGATGTACAATAAAACGATGCTTATTGCTATTAAGTATTACACGAATAAACCGTTTCTGTATAATTTCTAATGTGTATTGACTTTTGGTCACGCCACTCCAATGTAGCAATCCATACCATAGATGCAATTCTACTAGCGAATAATATAAAGTTTCCAAATGTTTTAAATCTAGAACTTTTTTTGGATGTTTACATTTATAAGCCATGTTCCTCAATTTCTGAACCACGAATTTTTTTTTAAATCCCATTTCAGATCAGCATCTATTATAATACCGAGATACTTAGTGTGCATTGGCAATTTTTTTCAATTTGAAACTCATTTTCTAGTTTTAGACAAACTGTTAAACTCAGGCAAAGCATTTTTATATAAACCAAAAGGCATAAGCACGGTTTTTTCAAAGTTTATCCTGAGTGATTGCAATTAATTCATTTTTTAATTTTTATTAGTCTAATTCTACTTTAAGTTTCATATTCCCCAGGACATATCTTCGTAAAATACAACAGTGTCGTCCGCAAAACTGATAATTTCCCTTTGGGAATTGATAGAGAATATATTATTAATACACATATTAAATAAAATTGGTCCGATAACCACACCTTGTGGAATTCCAAATTTTTTACTTATTGACTCACTCATCTCATTACCTGTCTTTACATGTTGCCTCCTATTGAATAAATAACTATGAAACAATTTTAACTCATTATTCCTTATACCAGTATGCAATGTTTGCAGAAAATTTCACTTTGGATCCACAATATTGCTCCTAATATTGCTGCCATCGATAGCCATATGCCTGAAATTGCCTTTCGTCAGCGCGCAATTAGGCGCATTTTGCTTGATCTCAATACCAAAGGACTACGTGGCCTGTTGTTCTCGTGAAATGTGCCCCAGAATTAACACCATTTTTTGTAGGTTCTTCACCCTTTCATTACAACATCGAGTGTTTCGTTCTAGCTGGAAGACAACTAGAGTCAAACCAATTCCTAATAACTATTATTGACCTATTGCAACACCATCTGTTATTGTTTGAAAATTTTAACAATAGATTTCCATACATCAACATCGATTTGTATTCCAGAGAGTACCAAAATGTTTCCTCTAATAATTGAGTTACAAATTATTCTACGATAAGCAACATAACAAGTTAGTTGGCAGGTTTCACATTGAATATCCGTTACATCAGAATTCCCATAAATTCCTAAAGCAATTGGCAATTCGACCTGTTTTGTAAAAATGCCTACGGCTAAACGCATTCTAATAAAATTTGCAAAGTATATGTAAATATATAAAATGAAGAGCAAAATTACAATTCCTGTTGAACAATTTCCACTAAATAAAACATCTCGAAGACATGAGCCATTGACGGCAATTTATAATTCCTTACCAATATCAATAATCGATAACAAACATAAATGACACTTAAAACAATAATTTCTTATTAAGAAACAACTTTACACAAGATGAATAATTTCAGTTTCGTTTTATTAATTAAATTTTATTTATCCACAGCCATCAGTTCGAATGTTTATCATACTTAATCACTATTAAATACGACAATAAGTTTTATTAAAAGTTGTATAATGATTTGATAATAAGGTATAAATAATGATAAACTCCTGGTGATCGTCACAGCGATAAATATGTATTAGCTTTACAACACTCGAATTAATGTTCATATTAAAATCAGACGAGGAACGTTATTTTTACAATACTATACATCTTTCAACGTTCTGACAATTTTATGCAACCAAACAAGAATTTCGAGGTCTTCATTCGATGAAGGAAGAAATATTGGTACTCCCACATCACGGAATTTTCAAAATTCCCGTTTTAATTTATCCAAATATCGAAATACCTTTGTACAACTATATTATTGAGGAACTATATTAGTCGAGGAAATAAATAAAGCATTCCATATTCCAAACCCGGCGCAGTTGGATGGATTGAGATGCGGTTTTCTGCATTCGATTCAGAAAGTAATTTAGAAAATGTGCCCGGTATTTTTTTTCTGCGGAAAAAATTTATTGTATTTCTACAGCCAAAAAATGCATTTTTCTGAGTGCACTTTATAAGGTGAATAAAAAACGAACTCGAATTGGTTTCTCGGGGTTTCCCATAGGTCCCCTTGGGTATTCGGGGGTCCTGTCGCCCTAGATATGGATGAAATTAATTAAAAAATCATTCTTAATGTTTGTTTACTGGTCAAGAGGTCATCTAAAGGTTGGTAGTGATGATTACGACTTGAAAAAACTCTTCTGCAATACCTGGTGGTACCCTGAGACACGTCATCTAGGAATTTGTTCATTTTTCTTCGTAAAATGTAACAAATTCTGGCTCTCGGGGGTTTTCAAAATCGCCGATCACGACTATGACACTCACAATGTTCTGCAAATTACCTGTAGGTGTTTTTCGGCCACTTGAGCCCTGAGTATCTACGTCATCTTCTAGGAATTTGTTAATTTTTCTTCATAAAAGGTAACAAATTCTGGCTCTCGGGGGTTTTCGAAGTCGCCGATGACGATTATGATACTCAGAAAGTTCATGCCTAGAAGATGACGTAGATACACAAAGACCCGGAATCACCCCCAGGTAATTTGCAGAACATTTTGAGTATCATAGTCGTAATCTGCGACTTTGAAAACCCCCGAGAGCCAGAATTTATTACATTTTACGAAGAAAAAAGAAGAAATTCCTAAAAGGAGACGTAGATACACAGAGACCCGGAAACGCACACAGATAATTTGCAGAACATTCTGAGTGACATAGTCATGATCGGCGATTTTGATAACACCCGAGAGCCACAATTTGTTACATTTCATGAAGAAAAATTAACAAATTCCTAGAAGATGTCGTGGTTGCCCCGTCTCAGGGTACCACCAGGTATTGCAGAAGAGTTTTTTCACGTTGTAATCATCACTAGCAACCTTTATATCACCTCTTGAACAGTTAACAAACATTAAAAATAATTTTTAGTTAATTTCATCGATATCTAGGGCGTCAGGACGCACGGATACCTCGGGGGAGGTCCAAGAGGGCCTCAGGGAATTTTTTTGATAGCATATTCGTGTTCAGCGAATCCAAAAACCCCCGAGAAACCAAAAACGCTAAATTTTCATCAAATTTGACGTAAAAATCGCCAAGTAAAAAATCGTAGAGCCAAATTCAGATCCAAATACCGTTTTTTCGAGATTTGTATCTGTAAAGCACGGTCGTACATACAGGTCTGGGAACTCTATGGTTGACTTGAGTCGCTTACGCGTCGTGAAACTCGTAGTCCCTCGCTCAGCCACCAGCTGGCGCTTGGATCAAGAGTGTGTAAAACGAGTTCTTTCCGGAATCGCAAGCAGTGTTAGTAATGCCCATTTGCACCGTTTAAGCATAGCTTAAAATTGTCGAAATATTAACTTTGAACCTTTTAAAAGGTCGTTATAGCCCCAAACTGGGTCGAAAACTGTTTTGAATTGGTTAATTTTCGATAAATCGAATGACGTTCACGTGAGGAGCGAGTAGCTCGCGAGTTAGAAAAGTGCAAATTTACGGTACATAGAACGTCTTAACGAGGACTTTTCGCATGCGGTTTTCGCTCCATGTCGTTAGTTAATGAACGGGGCCAACTAAATAGCGTAGTCTCGGGCCCCAAAATGTCGATTAAATATGAAAATTCAATTAAAACACTTTGAGGTATTCTCAGCTGTCAGCTACTAGCGTCTGACGTGCGATGTACCAAACGGAATTTTCTAGCTACTAAAATATACTCAAAGCGAGTGAAAGCTAGCGACCTATAGCCGAAAACACTTTATTACAACTGGCTTCGGCCGCACGGGGCATAAAACGGCCCCGAATTAACAAGATCGAGGTGAAATGAATAAACTCTAACTGACGCGTAGCGAGCTCCTCGAGGCATATGTCAAAATGATTACGTTCGAAGCTAATTACATAGGACGTCTTTCGTTCATGCAATTGTGTTTTTATACAATTCGAACCTTCTAATTTCGATAGGCCACGTGAAAATCCCGGAGCCGGAAGCGCTATCGAGATCTGAACGTTAAAACTTTCGTATAAAATTGTGTTTACAAGTCAACTGACACTTGTTACAGAATACTCTTCATAGAGATCAAGATGATACTCTTACGTGACGCCTTTTGTGATTCCCCTACGTGGCATCTTTGGGTACTACGCGAAAGTCGACGCGAAGCGGACTCACTGCTCACATAGGAAACAACCTCGAGTTTCCAGACCTGTGTATACGACCGTGCTGTAGAGTGACTAACTAACTACGCAGTTCATAACATAAGCGGTAAAAAAATTACACATTTTTTTTGTTTGGCCAAATTGATTGTTTAAACAATGATTATTTAAGCAATAAACAATCATTTATTAATGAGCCTTTTAACAATATACAATTGCTGGTTTTGCGTCAAAAAGTCCGTAGGTCATAGTAATTTTGTTCGCTGGCACCCTCAAATAGGCGAAATTTTGTTGATCTATAACAATTGTTTAGGCAATGGATTGTTTCAACAATGAATTAGGCTGAACAAAAAGACACGAGTAATTTTTTTTTCATTGATTCTAAGATCTGCGCAGTTAGTTTAATTTTTTGCACTTTCCTGAGCATTGATCTAACAGACTAACAGACTTTTCAAGAGCTGAATTGTTTATTAGCGTTTTAACAATAAACAATTGTGCAAAATGCGAGGATTATTTCATGTCTCGTAGTAATTTGGTCTTCTACGTCGATCGGCACCCTCGAATCGAAAGAATTCTGATGATTTTTCACAATTGTTTAAACAATTATTTCGTCATGAAAAAACACCGGTAATTTTTTTGCACTTATGCTATGAACTGCGTAGTTAGTTTGGCTGCGTTTTGTTGTTGGTGCCAAGACAGATCCCTGTGGAAGACAAGCATTGTATCGGAGGTCAACCACCACATGGAGTAATCTACCTGAGAGAAAACTAGATAGTAATCGATAAAGTTGAGGCGGCAAACTATATGACGGAAGTTAACTGAGAAGGCTTCGGTGCCGGACTCGGTCAAATGCTTTGGAGATATCCAATGATGCAGCTACAGATTTCCCATGTTTTCAATAGATTTCTGCCCTACATGTGTTACGTAGGCAAGCAAGTCTCCTGTTGATTTCTGCTGACGAAAGTCATTATTGGAAAATACGGAACTTATCGACTAGTTTTGTCCCGAAATAGTAATTTATCTAGGTATCAAGTATGTAATAGTGATGGTGTCTGGCTTCGCAAGCTTAAGCATTGTGGTCTGATCATCCATACTGGTATCACAATCATCATCACGTGATAGTCAAAAACCTAAGGTCATAAGAAGGACTTACGGGTTTTGATGCGGTTTTCGCCATTCTTTGGACAAAGTAATGCACTTAAATCAAATAAATGAGGAAAGTTAATGTCAATGGTATTCCTCGTGTTAACATACACTATACTAAAACACCTTCTTAAAGTTAGCCCGCTCTTAAATTGACATGAAGTTTTCATCTCTGTTCGTCACTCAAATCAGCTTACTAACAAATTATTTCCATAAATTCGGAAAAACCAAATTTGGTTATTGAGGAAATGGGCCTCGATACTTATATTGCGTTAGGGTGCCTTATCTGGAATTGATTATTAGATAGTTTAACGAAGTGAAGATAGTTATAAGACTCAATATGTTCCATCTGTGGCATTAAAAGGCATCTTTCGTGAATGTAGAAATTATATGTATTATCGTCTGGAAACCTAACAAAGAGTACGAGTTCAGTTAGCATACAGCTGTAGTCAATATTCAGACGATACCGCTCACCAACACAAATAGAACTATTAATATAACCTATTATACTATTCATTTCGATATTCTGACATCTTTGACATGATGACTTTGATAAAGCAATCGTAAGAGATGGGTTCTGACCAGATCGCTTCGTTGATTTTCTCTCATGTGTCAGGTATTTTATTAAGACTAACCTTGGAAGGTTTTGAATTTGAGAGCTATTGTTATATTTACGGTTTAGCATTTGAATCGGAATCCTCCACAATAGGGTTAAAATTGAACAGATTGTCAGTTTGATCTAATCTACTTACTTCGAATTGGAACATGAAAAATAATTTTTTTTCATGGCTCAAGGATATTATATAGGATTAAAGTCTTCTCACAAACATAGAAGATAGTTTTGTCATGTGGAAAGTGTTTTACGTAGAGCTGTAGGTGGGTTCATACAAAAATGTGTCTATTCATATGATTTCCAATATATGTTGAAAGTACAGATCAACATGATGTTGCAATTATCTAACTGTCACGAAGTAACTTGTATAGCTTTAAATAAAATAAGAAACACCGACCGATTATACTGATGGCATAGTCACCCACAGTTCACGGGCTTAATTTGAATTACATATGGTTAAGAAAATTTCAAACAGATCCATTAGAAGACATGTTTCTAACATTAAAAAAATCAAATGGGGTGCAACTAAGGACTTAGCTCACTTCTAACAACCCCGTTTAAACAGGTTGCACGTCGACCAGAAATTATTAAAGGGAAATAAATAAATTGTTCACAATTTCCTGACATCAGTTTCCACCATGATACCAATCTTATATTTTTACCTTTCCTTTAAGGTCTAGTATCATGTTTAAAATATTATTAATGCTTATCACAAACGCTTCAATTGAAATGAATCAATCAAATCGAGTGCATCGTCTAAATATCGCTAGCTAAGGTATTGGATAACAGGCGCGTCATAAATCTATAAATCACGCCCATCCTACGTTTATCTTTGTCGAATCGTTATCGTACTTATTGAATCTCAGTACACCGATGTTTTAAACTCAACCTGTATATTACTGAAGAATAAACTGGAAACTGGCTCATCGTAGTAAATATTACTTACTTCAGGGGCATGTATGTCAATCTAATAAAAAAATTTTGACAATCGGACTCTCCAAGCTCGCGAAATTTAAAAACTTCCGTGTATGTTTTTAAAAATGAGCTGTTCGAATCAACAGTTTACCAGCTCTATAAGCCTAATGATATTTATTAAAGCAATAGATTTTGCATTTTTTTCAAGTGAAGAAAGAGAACTAACTCACGCATGTACATAATAATAGAGTACAACTATTAAAATTTTATCTTTTTCGCGAATAAATATGATATCAACTTTATGGTTCAATTCTACAATCATTGTAAGATTAAAATCGAGCTACTATGATCGTTTATTAAGCAATAAATTATTCTCATTTCACACGTGACTTTATCGACAAGGAATAGTATCTTTATGTGGCAATTTTAAATTGCAATATAATTTTTTATTGAAGGGATCGTAATTTCTTATGAAAATAAACGAACCAAGTGCAATTTCAACAAAACTACCGTATGTATGAGTGCAGTAGGAAAATTATGACCACTGGGTGGTGTTATTAGATGACTAGGAATAAAGTAGATAAATAAGTAACATTGAGATCGCATATGGAGATATAAACATAGCGCGATCGAGTATAAATAACACGTCCGGTACAAAACGATATTTCCGGTGATGAGTGTGTGTGTGTGTGTGTGTGTGTGTGTATGTTATAAAATAATTTCGTTACAGAGGGATGTAGTTTATTTTAGCACTAAAATTGCGTCGCAGCATCCTCTCTGGAAACTGATTAGCTCAACGGTCACGGTTCTGTTGTGCACCTTAGGAATCCTGAAAACGAGATAATGAAGTAATCCGCTTAGATAGATAGATAGATTCCATTTATTTGTTCCAACTGAATAAAATGCAAAATACCGTTAGGTGTAGAACTTGTCAATACATATAATTCAAATAATAGATAATGTGTAATTAAAAACATATTAAAACTAAAATAGAAAAAGGTAAGGTATTAATTAAAATCGCACCATAAAATTTATTTTCTAACAGGTATTAGACTTAAGACACATATAATGAACAAGAGCTACAAATTAAAACATTATTTTCTAGCATTCTTAGCATAAAAAAACGAAAACAAATTAGACCATACTATTAAAACCATCATCAGTTGAAAATTCTTTTACCGAGTAAAAGGCCTTCTCTTTTAAAATATTGATTGATCCCTTTTTTTTAATTTTCAATGGCTTATTTTTCATAGGAATTGGAATTTTGTTATAAATTTTTATTAGCATGTATTTTACATTTTTCTGTAGGTAGGATAAATTGTATTTATTGCAGGTTAGATTTATTGTTTACACTTTTCTTTATATGTTAAACCAAATATGTTTCGAATGCATCTTTTTTTGTAATCTAAATATTCTGATTGAATCTGTTGTATTACCCCAAAATATGACTCCGTATCGTAGTCTCGACTCAATATAGGCATAATATGAGGTAAGTGTTGTATGATTATTAACACGTTGAGCAATTATTTTGAGGGCGTAGCTATATTTTGAAATTTTAGGTGCAAGGCAGTCTATGTGATAAGTCCAGTCCAGTCGAGAATCCAAGCCAACGCCAAGATATTTGATTGTTTCATTAGACTGTATGCTCGTATTGTCGTGAGTGAGCATAATTTTTTCGTCTTTATTATAATAAGAAAATTGTATTAACTGAGTTTTATTGACATTTAGTAATAAATTATTGGAGTGATACCAATCTTTCAATTTAAGAAAGTTGTTATTGATCTTTTGTTCTGTTTCTTTATTAACTTCGCTTTCAAAAATATCCAAAGTATCATCAGCGAACTGGACGACATTATTCTCAATAGCAAAGGGTAAGTTATTTGTATATATAAGGTAAAGCAGGGGTCCCAGTATTGAGCCTTGAGGCACGCCTCTTTTTACATATTTTTTATTTGAGCTATGTAAAATGCCATTAAGGTCCGTTTCTGCAACATACTGTTCACGATTTTGCAGATAACTTTCTATTAGCTTTAAAGATGGTCCTCTGATTCCGTAACGTTCTAATTTGTTGAGAAGTATTTTGTGTTCTACATACTGTCAAATGCTTTGGATAAGTCTAGACATATTGCAGCAGTTTCATTATTTTTGTTTAACGAGTCCAGTAAGCTATAAAGTGCCATGTAGACAGCTCTTACCGTATAGTTTTACCTTTTCGGAATCCATTTTGTGTTTCTACCAGGATATTGTGTTGTTCGAAAAAATTTATAAATCTACTATGGATGATTTTTTCAAAAATTTTGTTATTTGGTAATGCAATGGGTCTGTAGTTGTTGATATCACATTTATCCCCTTTTTTGAAAATTGTTTTAAGCTTGGCACATTTTAAACTATTTGGAAATATACCATTTGACATGCTTTTATTGATTATATCACACAAAGGCTCACATATTAAGTTGGCAATATGTTTTATTAATTTGACTTGTAATTCATCATCGCCCATAATTTTAGTATTTTTTGGGGAGATGCTAGTATTTAGTATTTCAGCAGGTGTACATTCCACTACTAGGTCCCCAACATAGGAAAGGTGAATAATTCTTAAAGAACTATTTCCAACGACGGATATTGATAACAAAGAATGTATGTTCATCAATTGAAGAAAATATGGTGAGTGGGAGCCAAGGTTCCTGAAGAAGGAGAGATTGTGGCTTTAGAAACGAATTAGTAAAATGAGCTACGAGTTTTCTCATCTCTAACACAAGTGAACGCGGCAAATGCCCTCTATATACACAAGGCCTGGGCGCTCGATACTGACGTCACAAGCCAGAGGCTATATTGTAGCTGGTCACCCGTGGTTTAATTTATTTTTTAGGTCTTGTATAAGGACTTCCTGTTTAAATGGGGTTGTCTATTTATTGTGAAAACTTGTTTTCTAATGGATCTGTTTGAAAATTTTCTAACAATACGTAATTTAAATTAACCTCCAAATTGTTTCTAAACTTCAGTAAAGTTTTTTTAATACTTTGGCTACACAGGAGGGAAACCTATAATGTTAAAAAAAAAACGTGTGAGCCAGCAGTAGAATGTAGGGAGAGAATATAGGCATTCGTATTTTCTTGAAGGTTTGAAGGTTATAGGCATAAGGGAAAGATCTCACTAGGTAAAGAGTTCCATTACTTCGCTTCGATAAAAATGAAGTCTGGTAGGAAGAAGTTCGGCAGGTCTTGAGTTTGACAGTGAAGTGGTGACTAGTTTGAGCTCGTGTAGTCCGCCTATCTGAAATCTCTCGTGGTGGAACAACAGACGAGATTTTTGATGGACACCGACCGTGGAAATATGTATAGAAAAGGTAGAAATCTCCCACCTTTCTACGATATTCTAGAGAGGTTAATGAGCTCGTAAGTGGGACATCATCAATCAGACGAATAACTCTCTGGCTTTATTGGATGGTATGTATATGGTCTCTAGATGAGGAAGCGGTATGAAGTGTACCATCATCTGCAAAGCTGTGTACGGGACAGATGGTCACTTCTAGCAGATCATTGATATGGAGCAGAAACAAAATTGGTGCCAAGACAGACCCCTGTGGAACACCTGCGTTGATGCCAACTCTGTGTGACCATGCAGCATGTATCAGTGTTAATTTATCTTAAAGTCGAACTACACTTCCACTATTGGAAAATGTTTCTTAATCGTTGTCTTTTGAGAGTAGTTTTTATATTCATTATTTTCCACCAAATTAATATAACATTTATAAATAGGGTGTGGATTTGGAATGCTCTATATTTCAACCAAATTGAAGTAGAGCCTGTATAACATATTCATTGAATACCTAAAGGGCTACTTTAACATTTACAAGTTCCAAATTTGTAGGACAGAGTGCTTTCAAATCCAAAAAATATCCAGATTTTAAGAAATTACCATGTTCTCTGGTTCATACATTTTTTTCGAAGTCTAAAATGTTGCAATGTCCTCCCGAGTCAAAGTTAGGATACTGCATAAATGGATTGGGTTTTGAATTTAGCCAATTATTCCTTATATATTTGAGAATGTGAACCGAATCGAATAGATAAAATAACGATCTCTTATTATCAACTCGATGTGGATACATGATACTTAACTTGTTATCTTTAGAAAAATTGTTGATGGCTTTGCATTGCTATTAAATGAATTATTGATTGTCACTTATAATACAGAATATGTTGTATCCAATTTGTTCTAATTTCAGAATAATTACTTTATAAACATAAACGATAATTCGTGATTTGTTTTTGATACAGAACAAATATAGACAGCGGACACAAATCGACGTCAAATCGAACCAACAGCTCTGCATAATATACGCCGGTGATCGTTTTGCCCTTTTCAAGGTAATCGCTATAGACGAGAGCGTGTATATCCCAAAAACTGTCGCCATGACTTTGTTGGCCGATAAACCCACTTTGGTCTTTTTCGGCTTCGATTCGCCAAGACAAGTCCACTGTTTCGACTGTTCTTTGGTCTCTGGTGTGTTGAGATGGATCCATGTTTCGTCCACGATTCTTCTTATCGCGCTTGAACAGCGCTAAACACTCCTTTCAAGTTGTCACACGGTCGCGCTTGTTGTCAACAGAGGCAAATGCGGCACCCATCTGGCAGATAGCTGTCTCATATTCAAAAATTTATGCAAAATGTTCCGTTGGGATGCGCATAGCCTCGGCAATCTCATGCACGATCGTCCAATATCATACCATGAATTTTATCGACGATTTCTGGCGTGATAACCTCAATTGGACGACCAGCACCTTCGGCGTCCTTTGAGCTCAAACTACCACAACGAAAATGAGTAACCACTTGTGAATCGTTCCAATCGAAGGTGGGGAGTTCCGTTAATGTTTAACAAGCGATGTTAACAAAAATCTTCAAGGTTGCTTGCTTTCGATAGGTGTCAAAACAGAACTGAATGACATATCAGTCTGAAAATTTTAATGCGTTCTAGGTGAAGATGGTACATCACTAATGTCACATGGGAATTTCTATTGTGGCTCCCTCTGTTTCATTTTTCAGGGACTTTTCACCTCACCCTCGCATTTTACAAATGGATTTAAGTCATTGAACTCTTGATGCATGCTGTTACACCTGTAACATCACATTGCTTATTGCCGACCACCGAAATCAGGATGCCTTCAAGGATTCGAATAAAATGAACAATGTTCGGCGTTAGTCGTACCGCTTGATTTATTACGCACATTCGTCTTGTAGCAAACGCAACAGTAACACTTTCCACGAATTCCGAAACCACACTAGGAAACTAAAAACGTTTTCAATGTTAAAACGCTCTACAGTCCAGGCAATAAGCCAGGAAAAAGGCCATAATAAAAAAAAAATATGTAGTAAGCTAGAATACCATTTTTTTTTGCATTTTGTTCCTAATACCCTATAGATCATTCATGACTTTCAAGACCGCGGAGGTCGACCTTTCTACCCCCCTAAAACGGTGTTTCAAACCCCTCAGAGGAGCATTCCTATAAGAACAATCCAAAAGTTTAGAAAATTAATGAATTAAGAGCCGAAAATGACCCCCAGTATGTTTTTTGGGTCGCTGATCACGATTCCGCTGTTATTTTTCCAAAAAAACTCTCTTCAGATGGAAAATTCGGGGAATTTGAGATTTTCCTGAGACGGTTATGAATAATAAAGTATAATTTTATTGGAAAAATGACCAATAGTAGGTTTTTTGGGTGCTATTTTCCCTCTGGAGAGAGTTTTTGAGAAAAATAACAGCAGAATCGTGATCAGAGACCCAAAAAATCTACTAGAGGTCATTTTTGCAACAAAATTATACTTCATTATTCATAACGGTCTCAGGAAAATCTCAAATTTTACGAATTTTCCATGTGGAGAGATTTTTTTGGGAAAAATAACAGCGGAATCGCGACCAGCGACCCAAAAAACCTACTAGAGGTCATTTTTGCAATAAAATTATAAATTATATATTATATATATATTTCCCATCTGGAGGGAGTTTTCCGAAAAACTAACTGCGGAATCGTGATCAGCGACCCAAAAAACATACTAGGGGTGATTTTCGGCTCTTAATTCATTAATTTTCTAAACTTTTGGATTGTTTTTATAAGAATGCTCCTCTGAGGGGTTGAAACCCCGTTTTGGGGGGTAAGAAGGTCGACCCCCGCGGTCTTGATAGTCATGGATGATCTATAGGGTATTAGGAACAGAATGCAAAAAAAAAATTGAAATTCTAGCTTACTATATATTTTCTTTTTATTCCCGGTTCGTTGCCTGGACTACTAGTGGCGGAGCTGTGGTTGTTGATGAGAAGAACCAAAATCCAAGATAAACAAAAACTCTCCAACTGGTTTAAGAAATTATTTCTTGTTGAAATACTATTCCCATTTCCTTATCTAGAATCCAATATATTTCATATGGAAAATGTTCACTAGGATTTTAAAGTGTTTTCTCGGTATTTCTCAAATAAGCTTGGTATGCCTTTTATGCTCTTTCAAGTTACTTGGAATTGAATTGAATCACATCTTTCAGAGTGCAATAAAATTACAAGTTTAGTGTTAAATATTCCCAATAATTTATACAATCGGGCAAGATGCTGAAAAATTCCAGCTGTCTCGTTCATCAACTTACGACAAAACAGTAAATATGCACGCAAATTCCATAATAAAATTCATCGAATTTCAAGAATGATAAATATAGAAACGCCTACGTATACATATTTCTTTTCCGTTGATAAACGAGCAACAAGTGAAATGACAAATTCGTACATTATTAGAGAATGAAAAATATCCTGTGTATATTATAGAATAAAAACGATCGTCAGACGACAGGACGAGCGTCTATATGATTTACTACATTGCGAAGTATTATATTTAAATTTTGTATAGTATAGAAAAATGGCGCAACGCCTACGCAATCTTAAAAACAGTTATTTTAAAACTCTCTATAATGAAGATAAATGTTTATTGTTTTTGTTAATCTTTATTAACTGTTTCGTGGCAAAGACCGGGGTCATAGGTTGTTTTAATCTTCTGTTATTTGATTTATGCCCATAGTGGCTACCATCATTACATTCGAAAATAATACTTGGCATTTCCTGGTCCATTAGTAGAGAAACAAAGAACGCGTAATCATTAATGTTGTCGGACTTGCTACCTACCTATGGTCATAATATACACATTATGTCTCGAACATGTCAACTTTAAATCTCTAAATTATTACTTTCTACGAATCCGTTACCAAACAAACCGTTTGACAATCGAAAAGGTCGGCATAAACCACTTACATCAATTACAATAAATATTTTCAAAACAATAAATCATTTAAATCCATATTCAGCGTTCGAACGGGTATATATTTATGGTATATGTTTTACAGAATGTTTTCTGTTTTGGAAAATATATACACAAGCTGCTACTGTCATTTAATGGAATAACAATTGCTTATATGTAAACGTATCTTGGAATTGTTCAGTCACTTCTCGTTTCTCTGTTATTAATCGTTTCCAGTGTAAACTAATCATTTCAAGATTTCGCCTATGAAATATTACACGGTTATATAACTTGCTATACAAACCATTCTAAAGATGAAATGTTCCACATGGCAAGCAGTTCAGGGATCAAGACCAAGCATCTATTATTTCTATCAGTTTGGCTCAAACCCTATTAGTCGGGGAAATAAGGCAGAAAAAAGGCCAAAGTAGAAAAAAAATGACAGAACCGATTTTGATTTTTTTTTAATTGGTTCTAAAAATCATTTAAAAAGAATGTTACCAGTTTATTTTTTCATGATATGATATTTTTTGGTAGAAAAGTGTCGGTTTTGACATCTAAAAACTGATGTCACTGACGCTAAGACTGGCGAAGGGGTGCGTTGTGAGATGTAGATACATATATATGTATATATGATTTATACGTTTGACGCTGATATCGAAGTGAAAATTCCATGATTTTCCAAGAATTTTCCACAATTTTCATTTTTTATACTTAGTTATATCCCTGAATATATCAAAGAGCTATTGCATTTCTTCTTTAAGGCTTACTGTCTGCCAAATTAACGACTAATTGCGAAAAATATGCCTAAATACGATTTTCTGATTTTCCGTCGAAAATCTGACCTCAGTAACAACGTTCGTTTTCAAGGAAAATACATTTTGAACAACTGTTATTTTCCTTCAAATCGAACGTTATTAGAAAAGTTAGATATGCCACAGAAAATCGGAAAATCAAATTTAGGCATATTTTTCGCAATTAGTCATTAATTTCGCAGTAAGCCTTGAAGAAGAAATGTAATAGCGCTTTGATATAACTAAGTATAAAAAATGAAAATTTGTGGAAAATTCTTGGAAAATCATAGAATTTTCACTTCGATATAAGCGTCAAACGTGTCATTTTTCAGGTTTTCAAGAAAATGCTTAATTTTCGTAGGTAATACCACAAGTGGTCCAGGTGATTATCGAAATAGCAATTCCTTTGAATTTGAGAATCAAATTATGTTGCTTGGCGTTGCGCGAGTGTGGTTGCCTAAAGCAACATAATTTGATTCGAAACCGAGGAGGAATTTACGATAATCGCCGATAACAGGAGTTGTATTTGTTAAGATTATTTCATGAATAAAATCGAAACCATTTTTAGTTATTTATTATAAATATTAATATTAAATGTACAGTTTGTGCTGTTGTATATTTTAACATTATCCATATCCAGTTCGTCCTTTTTTGTACTAGTAGATACAACCGTCTGCGTTGTGGATATATTTACATCTTCACTCCTAAGATTTGAAATTATTTTGGCATGGTGTTCCTTGTTGAGTTGTAAATATGGTTTTATTGACGTTGAACTACTATGGCCAGTGACTTTAATTATTTGTTGTTCTCCGATTCCGGAACTTGCCAACTGACTGACAGCTGTAGATCTATTTGAATGATTAGAAATTTTAACTTTCTTTGTATCTAAACCAATTTTTCCAGCTGCAGATTTGGTCCATTTACTAATTTCATTTATACCAATTGGCATATTTTTGAACTAAGGACTATTATTGTCTTTATACCAATTGTTGTTAACCGTCAAAAATAGCCGATCCGTTTTAATATTCACTCCTCTTTTTGATATCAGTTTCTTGAATAGTCGAACTGGGCAATTTTCTGGTTTATCTCTATTTGGTACAAGCCATTTACTTTCCGCTATATTTCTTGCACCTCCTTGTGCAGTTTTCGTGAAAATTGGGTTGTATTCCAGTCTTTCTGATGGTGTTCCGTCGTTATTTATTTCTTCTTTGAAAAAATTAACCAAACATCGACAAGCCTCGCCACCCCGCCAAGCCAATTCCACTGCAATTATATGATAAACTTTTCTCTGCAGTCCATTTGGATTATTTTCATCCCAACTTTGTACAATATTTGTCATTTCTTCAGATGTCAAGGATACAGAAGATATTTTTCTTTTTCTTTTCATATTCCTGGCATTTCTAGCAACTTGAAAAGGTATATCTTTGAATGGATCTAAAGTACGGTTGTATTCGTTATAATATTTCTCTTGGAGCAATTTGGCAGTAGTATTCCACATAGTTTTCACTACCATTTCCTTATACTCACTTCCATCGATCTTTCGCAAATTGAATGCCCATTCAGTAAGGATGTCCGCAAGTTTTTCATTCGATGTATTTTCTTCTAGAAGGTGATTTCGTTTTTCACAAAATTCTGTGAATTGTTTCCAAATGTATTTTTTGGACCGAATGGTATTTTGCCGTATTAGGTCTTTAATCTCATTTCTTATTTGTTCAAGATTATAATCACCGAAGCGGCTCTTATCACTCATTTTGACGTGTAAATTCGATTCAAGAATTATTGTTAATTTCCTTGATTTATGTTACAGCCTACTATTCAATTTAACTAGGAACATTAATCCCGCATTTAGTTCTGAAATTATGCAACTAACAAAGCATTTACTTGATATTTCAAACATCCCTCTATTTCAGTTACCAATCACAGAGCGCGTCATTCGTAGTTTCGTCATTGCATGTCTAGTCTACTGCTTCTCGCTCGAGGTTATGTTTTGATAACATTTTGATTTAGTGATTTGATTAATCAATGAGTATGCAAAATTTGTCGAAATTTGTGAAGTTGATATGAATTAATAGTGAGTGCTTATTTAGTTTTGGTCAAAGTTTGGTGTTGTGTCATTATAGCAGCTTGTTAGTGGTAAGTTTGTGTTTTGATAATAACTAATCAGGAATCGAAATACAAAATCGAAAACACATCATATACATATCCAGTAGCCAATCAAGAGCCGAACTACAAAATCGAAAACATGATGTTTTCATTTATCAACAGAAAAATTTCAACCAATCATAACACGCTATTTTAGCATAAGTGAAATAATCGAGATAATAACGTTTTTTGGGTATTATAGCGGGGAAACATGAAATATATATATATATATATATATATATATATATATATATATATATATATATATATATATATATATATATATATATATAAACAAGTTTAAAGTTTCTTTGCCTAATTGGCCACTATCGTGTATGTAACTTAAGAGATATAGAATTAAATTTTCTGAATTATGAAGATAACTTAGATAATTTAACATAGGATTATAAAGATGAATAAACGTAAAAGATTGAACCATAGGCGGGATTCGAACCCACATTTCTGGATTTCTAGTCCAGGGTGTTTACCAATTACACCACTTCGGTCCTGTTAGATTTTTATATTTTTGTAAATATAAACCTCTGAAAGGATAGTAGATCATTGATGAACACAATGCGATTCGATGCCCTACCATAGATCAACTATTCACGCACATTCATCTGAAGTTCAGTCGTTTTTTGAAGTAAGGATTGTAGGTTAGTACTGCTATGGTTGGCAGTTACTTGACAGTTCTTATTCAAATGACAGCATCCCGGTTCTTATATATTTCAATAGAACTGACTGAGAATTGTTCTGGTTAATTATAAACAAGTTTAAAGTTTCTTTGCCTAATTGGCCACTATCGTGTATGTAACTTAAGAAATTCAGAGGTTTATATTTACAAAAATATAAAAATCTAACAGGACCGAAGTGGTGTAATTGGTAAACACCCTGGACTAGAAATCCAGAAATGTGGGTTCGAATCCCGCCTATGGTTCAATCTTTTACGTTTATTCATCTTTATAATCCTATGTTAAATTATCTAAGTTATCTTCATAATTCAGAAAATTTAATTCTATATCTCTTAAGTTACATACACGATAGTGGCCAATTAGGCAAAGAAACTTTAAACTTGTTTATAATTAACCAGAACAATTCTCAGTCAATTCTATTGAAATATATAAGAACCGGGATGCTGTCATTTGAATAAGAACTGTCAAGTAACTGCCAACCATAGCAGTACTAACCTACAATCCTTACTTCAAAAAACGACTGAACTTCAGATGAATGTGCGTGAATAGTTGATCTATGGTAGGGCATCGAATCGCATTGTGTTCATCAATGATCTACTATCCTTTCAGAGGTTTATATTTACAAAAATATAAAAATCTAACAGGACCGAAGTGGTGTAATTGGTAAACACCCTGGTCTAGAAATCCAGAAATGTGGGTTCGAATCCCGCCTATGGTTCAATCTTTTACGTTTATTCATCTTTATAATCCTATGTTAAATTATCTAAGTTATCTTCATAATTCAGAAAATTTAATTCTATATCTCTTAAGTTATATATATATAAATATATATATATATATATATATATATATATATATATATATATATATATATATATATATATATATATATATATATAAAACGCGGCTTAACGCATTTTACGCGGAAACCGCGCGGAAAATAAAAAATGTTATAGATGATTTTTTGTGGCAATTTTCCTACAACTTTTATTTGAAACTTTTTTCAATACATTGATTGGTGTTTGAGATATTGACTATAAATCATATATATACATATATATCTATATATCACAACGCACCCCCGCGCCAGCCTTGGCGGCATAAACATCAGTTTCTAGATGTCAAAACCCACACTTTTCTATCAAAAGATCCCGCCGTACAGAGAGGTCTGTAAAATGAGCTTGTTTCGTCTAATTTGCCTGGAGTATTGTATGAGAAATATGGGTAGTAATATGTTCCTTTCGTCATCTACTTTCAATATCTTGATACTTGATAGACAAGGACTGGTTATATGAGCTATGTTCGTGCAAATAGATGAAGTAAAGAATTTGAATCTAGAGGCGAAGGAATTGTTGCTAATACACTGAAACGGTTTAGGACTGTTTTGACGTAGCGACGATCCTAAACCACCTGAAAAAAAATTAAAGTTTGAGCTGAATGGACGATCATTGATTACATCATTGAAGAAAATACTCAACGATTATTTCTACTGCACCGGAATATCGATGAATAACAAATGCGACTTTGTAATTGTGTCATGATGGAACTTAAACTCAAATGTTGATATGTCGAAACGCAGTCTATGTTCTAAAAGGTATATGGACTAGGCATATAATCTCCTTTATTTTCATATATTATCTGTGAGTAATTTTAGAGACTGTTACTAACTATTCTATATTCTGAAAATCTTTGCCTCCATGAATGCTAGTACAAGTCTAGACTAGAGCAATCTTCAATTTTTCAAATACTTGAAAGTAGTAACTTCACAATACATGTTCTACAAATTCTTCTCTTGTCTAGATCTTACGTCTCGTTCCGGGCGTCTAGGGCAAAGTGGAAAAAACTCAACAACGATTATACGATGGTCTGAAAACGCCTGTTGGCAAGACTAGTCTAAACGTCGACCAGTCTTCAGTTATTACATTGCTTTGAGGATTCGTAAGATGTTATATTGTACAAAGTTACCATATACACCAATTAACCTGAACCATGCAACATAGAAAAAAATTTCCCTAAGAAAGTAATGCTTCCTGAAACAGTCCACAGCCATATAGTCGACAACTATGATGGCTTATGGTCTGAACTCGTAGCTCCAAGGTTTCATGTACGGTAATGTTCTTCAAATTTTAAATATAAATATAAATACTATTACTTAAACGCCAAACTGTCAAAAACAGCAAACTTATTTCCCATTCTGCAAGGATAACTCTTTACATACCTGTTATTAATTTAATACCCATCGTATTACCTTCACGCAAAATAGATAAGAAACTTGGCGACGTAATAGCTGACATGCTGATGCGATAAAATATTTCAGTTCAGGTACTCATTAAGGAAATGTAATAATAATAAAAGTCAGGCTAGTTTATTTGGCATCCAACTGATGTAACGTAATCAACTTGTGTTCCTGATAAATACTGGTACATGCGGTTAAAACGTCAGTTTCCTATGACTTATATCACATCCATGCAATGGATCTGTACTTCTATGCCAGAGCCAATCTTCAACAACTTGTTACTTCATTATGATGGAAAGTGATGCTATGTTGTGAAATTAAATTTGATATGCTTGATTAAATCATACATGAGAAGTTGATGTAAAAATATAGAATGTAGATTGAGAACGTCTCATCAAGGAGTTTTCTCGGTAAGGGCAACATCTGATAGCACACTTCCCAATGCTCCGTCGAAGAGAAATGATCTGCTGACCGATCATGTCTTCTTTTCCTTATTCAAATTTTTTCTCCTGGCTCACTAGGATTCCAATCTTTCGGGCAAATGATACATGTGTATGGTGATATGGAAAGCAGCGTTATTATATATTTTTTTGGACTATCGAAGTCTATTTGATTGTTTACCAAGTATGTTTCCTAGACATTACGTTGTACTTACTAGTTGCTAATGTTAAACTCAACAGTAAGTATCTTAGCGTTCTAGAACGGTAAGTAAATTTATTCAAAATTAACTAATAATTATTTTTTAAGTAACAATTATTTATAACTCATTTATTACCATGAAAGATAAAAGTGTAATTATTACAACTGCCAATTGCCAAAGGAAATTTATGTTGGACAACGGACGTTGAAGACTAGATGTTAGGACCATCTTGAAACTCGTGCGACTCTTATGGATGACCTTCCTTGTCGCTTTAATTAACTAACATCAGTGAACTTGTCCCGATTTTCATTAATTAAATTTTCCTTTTCTCCTTTTTTTCATACTTTCCCACGGGAGGGAGTCCTATAATGTTCGAAGAACATCTTATGAGTCAGCAGTGGAATGTGGGGAGAGGAGATAGGCATTCGTATTTTTCATGAATGTTTGGAGATTATAGGCATAGAGAAAGACCTCACTAGATAAACAGTTCCACCATTTCGCTGGTGGGCCTGGTAGCTCAGTGGTAGAAGAATCGATCTTCTAATCACTGTGGCTGCTGGTCGCGGGTTCGAATCATGCGACTGCGGAATTTTTCCGATGGCCCGAGAAAGTGGTGCAGCAAGATACAATGGGCTGTCAAGCCCAAGTGTCATCGAGACTGCACTGGTTGCAGGATCGAGCCTACCACACGAGGTGGATTGTTTAGTGGGTATACTGAGGTGATTAAGTTCGGGACTCAGGGACTCCCACACTATCTTATGGGATGTAACAGAACCATAAGGTGGCCATAAAGGGTTTCAACCACCTCCCATAAAAAAAAAAGATACGTGTGGCACTCGGGGACTGCCGCAGTGAAGCTATTGCATAGCATTTTTCCTCAACTTATGCAATTATAATTATTTATTTATTTTTAATTTATGCAGTATTTTTTTTTCTTTGATATTAATTCAAGTTACACTTTTTGAGCGTGGTGACCGATAAGAAAACAAATTTTTTTTCTTTTATTGAATGAATGAGAAGTTAATATCGTTTAAAATATTTTAATTATCTTACAATACATGTAGGTTATTCAGGAATTTGTTATCATTGAAACTATAGGTTTATGGTAACTGAAATAAGAAACATAAGTTTGAGACTTGATATCCTCTAAATATCTGGAAAATACCGCGTCAATGGTGGTCCCATATTTTGTTGTGGATTCTTGTGGATCAATATTCATTTTCAAATTCAATTTTTCCGAAAGAAAAGTTGTCAACCGCTCTGATTTTTTATCAGCGAAGTTGATGTTGAAATCGCCAGCCAAGATAAGTGGAAATTTATCACCATTTGTACTAAGTATTTTCGACCCTTCTTCAGTGTACTCCAGTAAAGTCTCCAATTTTGGATTCGGAGAAATGTAAATTGCTACCATGACTATGTGTAGGCCATTTCTAAGTTTGCATAAGCACGCACAAATATCTCCAACAAATGAGCGCCTAACATTAACATCGCTAACGTGTGCAATATTTATTTCAATATTCGGAGTCATGATATTAGTAACATTATTATTATTTTGCTACCCCACCTTTGGAAATAGTATCTCGTTTGAATTGAACAATACAATTGAAATTAGGTATTTCAATCATTATCATGCGCCATGCAAGTTTCGGTAAGAAGTAACACATTTGTTTGTGTCGTAACCGAATCTTGTAAATCGTATTTGTGACTATTTAGACTTTGGCAATTGAAAGTCATTATTGAAATGCCATTTCTATTACTAATGAAATCTAAGACACTATGAGCTGTCGTCTGAACACTATTTAAAGACAGTCTTTTGAATTCTTGCAACAAAGATGCAGTCGATGCAGCTTGCCTTCGATTATGATAAAACTTGAATGTAGAATTATCGTTTTTTGTCATGATATACAATTTTTCAATATTAGCCACCCGAGAGAGCGACATAAATAATTATGTCACTGTCACACTGACATCATCAATAACCTACAAATTTTGAAGGTCGCAATAGCCACAAACGGGGTCGAAAACCGTTTTAAATTGGTTAATTTTCGATAAATCGAATGACGTTCACGTGAGGAGCGCGTAACTCGCGAGTTAGAAAAGTGCAAATCTTCGGAACATATAACGTCTTTGCGAGGACTTTTCGCATGCGGTTTTCACTCCATGTCGTTAGTTTATGAACAGGGCCAACTAAATAGCATAGTCTCGGGCCCCAAAATGTCGTCTAAATAGGAGAATTTAATTAAAATAGAAACAGGTACTCTCAGGTCTCTGATACCCACGTCTAACGTATAAATTCTAACTGACGCGTAGCGAGCCCCTCTAGGCATATGTCAAAATGATTACGTTCGTAGCTAATTACATTGGATGTCTGGCGTTCATGCAATACAATTCGAACCTTCTTATTTCGATAGGCCACGTGAAAATCCCGGAGTCTAAAGCGCTAGAGTGTTATAACATTCGTATAAAATAGCGAAATTTCTCACTTTTAGAAACTTCAAATTAATTAATTTGACACTATTACAATATGACGCATTTGACAGAAAACTGTAGGAACATTGGTATTAAAATGAACACTTATTTACAGCAACAACACTTTACCATTCCCTAGACGGACTATGTCATATTCTATTCTTTATTGAGGGCATTTCATATTTGATTCAGAAATTAAGAAAACCATCTTACCAGCTGCACGTCTCGGAAGATTAAAGTGACAGTATTCAAGAAAAAACAAGTATATGACATATCTAGCACTCGGATCATCAAAATAGTTGAATGGACGTACATGTTGACGATGTAAAAATACGAGAAAAATGCGGACGCGTTTTTCGAACATTAATAAAATAAGTTAATCCTGATTTGTAATTCGCCAATAAGTATCTGTCAGCGGAGTTATAATTATACTATATTATTTTGTTTCGAATGGATGAAGTACACTTAAAACGCCATAAAATAGTAATTGTATGCAGAACATTCCTGGCGCCAAAACATTAAAATCCTGAATTTATTGGTATTAAAATGTAACCAGAAGTTACACACTGTTTGTAAACATTGAATGGTATGCAGCGTGGCAAGAATCGTTTGTTTTCACTGTTATTGAACGTCCGGATCCTTACAACCGCGTCAATTGTTCAATTAACATTTAATGTATTTTGCAACAGAGTCACAGTTAAAAAAAGCAACCTGGATTCAAAATTATGTTTACAATCTTATTTTATAGCTAGTTTCATGAGCATTTGGAGGTTATACACAAATACGATAATAATAACATTGCGCCCATTCTAAAACTTGAAAAGAAACTATACAGTGAATAATGCGATGGAAAAGGAGCAATTTTATACAAAATCTATGGCAATAGAAAATCGGTCTAGAGTTTCAACGTTTGCGATGTGTAAATTTATTGCGAATTGAATAATGAATTGTAAAGAAAACAGAAATTTACAAAATTATCTAATCTCTACCAAGAGCCACTTTACACCCCAGCACTTCCTCTACAAATCACAGATTCGAAGTGTTCTGTTCACAAGTTTGAAGTTCAGCTCCCAAACATACGCTGAAACTCTTAGATTATATTCAGAAGAGAGCTTATTCGTTTGATTGGTGATGTCACACTTACGAATCTTTCTTTTTTCTATAGATGTTTCCATGGTCGGTGCTCATCAGAAATCTCTTATTTTATTCAACCACCGACGAGCTCACACCTTAATTGTCAAGATCGAAACCAGACGAACATCTTTCTACCAGACTTAATTTTTGTATGAAACGGCGAAATTGTGGAACATTTTGCCTAGCGATGTTTTTCCTGATGCCTATAACCTCCAAACATTCAAAAAAAATGTGATCAGAGTCAGAAACAAACATAATTATTACAGCTAAGTTTTTGCAAAGTTTCGTGCTATCCCATCAATCAAAACGAAGGTGGAGCACGCAGATCACTTAATTGGGTCCATTGCGCGCCCCTTGACACAAAAACTCAGTCCAACAAAAGAATGCGTCGTGGACTAGAATTCTACATGGACTGATGTCTCTTGAGCCAGGTATCGACTTATGAGCCACTCACATAACAAGTATCGCCTGTTTGGGCCGCTCGCACAGAGCCGGCAGGAGGCGAGCACAAAGCTCATGCTCATTTTGAACGGCAGAAAGTCGTGTGTACGTGTGTCAAACTGGCGGCCTGGCTGGACGAAGATTTATAAACGCTTCTTGATATTTATCGGTCTTATTCTGTTTCATGGGACCGAAAGAATGAGAACCTCTTTTAAAAATGTTTTAAAGAGGATGCTTGGCGAGATATTATTGCAGAAATTGGGCAGCCCGTGGATGAATATAAAAAGAGAATGTTCAAGTTGTTGGGTTCGTATCGGAAAAAAAAAGCAGGTTGAAGAAAACTTGTGCTACTGGCAAAGGTAAGTTTTAGTTTTTCAATACTATAAAATCTTAAACTTTCTTTTTATAATGAATTACTTCAATTTTCTTGAATAATAAATATAATAATGTGATGAAACTAGCTATGATAGAGGGTAAGCTATAAACTTTTGCGATTTTGTATAGTTTAATCCAATATAAATTAATATAAATATTGGCTTAAACTCTAAAAATCTTGTAAACGTTTACCATTATCAATGATAAAGTAATAATATTATAGAAATAAACTTAGTATATACGTTAGCTATAATAGGTAAGCAAGCTAATTAAACATAGGATGCAATTCAACATACGAGTATCTGTAATCTTGAAGTAATATTTTTTCCCGATAGTTTGCCTATGAGGCTTTGTCCTTCTTGAGAGACATACATGAACCAAGGGGGGACCTTAAACACAGTGAGTATGCTTAACTACTTCCCTTTTTTATATAAATTGCCCATTATTATACTTGTCCCAACTGCAACGATAACAGGAAAAGAGTGTGTTGTTCAGAAATCATGTTGAAAATGGAAACGTACACAAACTGAGCGCTATGGTCTCGCGATCAATATCGGCTCACTTAGTGCTCATGGGAGGCTCGAACACTCATTTTCCCATGAGCTCCTTACAAGCGCCTCGTAAGTCTATACGCGCCTGTTATGGTCTCAAGCTGCATGTATGCGTTGCCGTGGTGTTGTGGCCTAATAGTAGCCAGTGCTGGACAAATAACGCCTATTAGTTTAACCCACAGGATTTTGTTTTATATATCATTGGTCGTTCATTTTCCTAAGATTAAGTCAATTTTCCGGGATTTTTTACTATCCTATCCGCATCTGCTGTTAATTTTGAAAAACCTACATTTGCATAGTTTATGCAGAAAATATCACATCCGCAACATCCCTGCTGGATAACCTGTAAGTCGGATTAAGAAATAAAATAGACTCCAGAATAGTATTATTGTCACACATCCATATTCATATCGTTTTTGCCGTCACGACGAGTCAACAACAATCACCAGGAAAGAAATTAAGTCGGCACACATCCCTCATAGCATAAAAGACCTCATCAAACAGAAAAAATAGGGCAAGAAAGGTATCTCATCGGATGAAATCACCTCTAGATGAAGCGGTACTAAATAGGCTGAACAAAGAAATTCAGTATGCCCTATCATAATACAGGAACGAAAAATTTAACACAAAAATGGAAACATACAACGAGGAAAATCTAACGCCTTGGGTTTTCGCTAAGAAGCTAAGGGGAACAACATGGCACAGCAGTGACAGATCTCGAGAAAGCAGAACCATTCGCTGCGGCGCTAGAAGTCCAATTCACTCCGAACCTAAGTAAACTACCACGACACAATGAGAAAGCAGAAAAAGAGGTGAAGCTTATGCTAAGGATAGAGGAGCAGTATATATTCACAGAAGTATCAAAAGAGGAAATCAAAGAGATAATAAAAAGCACAAAGATCCGGAAAGCCCCCGGCAGCGATAAGATTACAAATCAGATATTGAAAAATATACGGAAAATGATATAGAGTACTTAGTAGAAATTGCAAACGGCGTCCTCAAACACAGGCACTATCCAAAAAACTCGAAAACAGCGGAAACAGAAATGATCCCCAAACCGAATAAACCAAGAAATTTTTTTTTTTTTTTTTTTATTTAATGGCGAAGGCAGCTAGGCCTTTTGCGCCATTATGGTAATGTATACTACCTTCGGTACTATGTATCGGGACCTATTTTGAGATTTTACTAGCTTTCATGAATTTATCGAGTGTGGAAAAAACATTGTGATCGTTGCATGCTATATTCAGCAATGATATCATGTTAATTGGAAAAGGAACCTTATGCAAGCAGTGAAGGTTATGTAGCAGTACATGTATATTGTTGTTCTCTTGACATCCGAAAAACATATGATTGATATCACATATAGCTTCGTTATCGCATCGGCACTTATTGGAGTCTACAATGCCACATTTGAAAAGATGTGTCTTAAAATGACCATGGTTAAAAATCAATCTAATTATACGGATATACGAGGCACGTGGTATGTTCAATAATCCAAGAAATGGACTGGCTGTTACCAGAGGATGTAATATATAGGAGCACGCAGATCACTTAATTGGGTCCATTGCGCGCCCCTTGACACAAAAACTCAGTCCAACAAAAGAATGCGTCGTGGACTAGAATTCTACATGGACTGATGTCTCTTGAGCCAGGTATCGACTTATGAGCCACTCACATAACAAGTATCGCCTGTTTGGGCCGCTCGCACAGAGCCGGCAGGAGGCGAGCACAAAGCTCATGCTCATTTTGAACGGCAGAAAGTCGTGTGTACGTGTGTCAAACTGGCGGCCTGGCTGGACGAAGATTTATAAACGCTTCTTGATATTTATCGGTCTTATTCTGTTTCATGGGACCGAAAGAATGAGAACCTCTTTTAAAAATGTTTTAAAGAGGATGCTTGGCGAGATATTATTGCAGAAATTGGGCAGCCCGTGGATGAATATAAAAAGAGAATGTTCAAGTTGTTGGGTTCGTATCGGAAAAAAAAAGCAGGTTGAAGAAAACTTGTGCTACTGGCAAAGGTAAGTTTTAGTTTTTCAATACTATAAAATCTTAAACTTTCTTTTTATAATGAATTACTTCAATTTTCTTGAATAATAAATATAATAATGTGATGAAACTAGCTATGATAGAGGGTAAGCTATAAACTTTTGCGATTTTGTATAGTTTAATCCAATATAAATTAATATAAATATTGGCTTAAACTCTAAAAATCTTGTAAACGTTTACCATTATCAATGATAAAGTAATAATATTATAGAAATAAACTTAGTATATACGTTAGCTATAATAGGTAAGCAAGCTAATTAAACATAGGATGCAATTCAACATACGAGTATCTGTAATCTTGAAGTAATATTTTTTCCCGATAGTTTGCCTATGAGGCTTTGTCCTTCTTGAGAGACATACATGAACCAAGGGGGGACCTTAAACACAGTGAGTATGCTTAACTACTTCCCTTTTTTATATAAATTGCCCATTATTATACTTGTCCCAACTGCAACGATAACAGGAAAAGAGTGTGTTGTTCAGAAATCATGTTGAAAATGGAAACGTACACAAACTGAGCGCTATGGTCTCGCGATCAATATCGGCTCACTTAGTGCTCATGGGAGGCTCGAACACTCATTTTCCCATGAGCTCCTTACAAGCGCCTCGTAAGTCTATACGCGCCTGTTATGGTCTCAAGCTGCATGTATGCGTTGCCGTGGTGTTGTGGCCTAATAGTAGCCAGTGCTGGACAAATAACGCCTATTAGTTTAACCCACAGGATTTTGTTTTATATATCATTGGTCGTTCATTTTCCTAAGATTAAGTCAATTTTCCGGGATTTTTTACTATCCTATCCGCATCTGCTGTTAATTTTGAAAAACCTACATTTGCATAGTTTATGCAGAAAATATCACATCCGCAACATCCCTGCTGGATAACCTGTAAGTCGGATTAAGAAATAAAATAGACTCCAGAATAGTATTATTGTCACACATCCATATTCATATCGTTTTTGCCGTCACGACGAGTCAACAACAATCACCAGGAAAGAAATTAAGTCGGCACACATCCCTCATAGCATAAAAGACCTCATCAAACAGAAAAAATAGGGCAAGAAAGGTATCTCATCGGATGAAATCACCTCTAGATGAAGCGGTACTAAATAGGCTGAACAAAGAAATTCAGTATGCCCTATCATAATACAGGAACGAAAAATTTAACACAAAAATGGAAACATACAACGAGGAAAATCTAACGCCTTGGGTTTTCGCTAAGAAGCTAAGGGGAACAACATGGCACAGCAGTGACAGATCTCGAGAAAGCAGAACCATTCGCTGCGGCGCTAGAAGTCCAATTCACTCCGAACCTAAGTAAACTACCACGACACAATGAGAAAGCAGAAAAAGAGGTGAAGCTTATGCTAAGGATAGAGGAGCAGTATATATTCACAGAAGTATCAAAAGAGGAAATCAAAGAGATAATAAAAAGCACAAAGATCCGGAAAGCCCCCGGCAGCGATAAGATTACAAATCAGATATTGAAAAATATACGGAAAATGATATAGAGTACTTAGTAGAAATTGCAAACGGCGTCCTCAAACACAGGCACTATCCAAAAAACTCGAAAACAGCGGAAACAGAAATGATCCCCAAACCGAATAAACCAAGAAATTTTTTTTTTTTTTTTTTTATTTAATGGCGAAGGCAGCTAGGCCTTTTGCGCCATTATGGTAATGTATACTACCTTCGGTACTATGTATCGGGACCTATTTTGAGATTTTACTAGCTTTCATGAATTTATCGAGTGTGGAAAAAACATTGTGATCGTTGCATGCTATATTCAGCAATGATATCATGTTAATTGGAAAAGGAACCTTATGCAAGCAGTGAAGGTTATGTAGCAGTACATGTATATTGTTGTTCTCTTGACATCCGAAAAACATATGATTGATATCACATATAGCTTCGTTATCGCATCGGCACTTATTGGAGTCTACAATGCCACATTTGAAAAGATGTGTCTTAAAATGACCATGGTTAAAAATCAATCTAATTATACGGATATACGAGGCACGTGGTATGTTCAATAATCCAAGAAATGGACTGGCTGTTACCAGAGGATGTAATATATAGTATTGTGTTGGTTTACAGCTGTTGATGTTTTTATAACGTTTTTGCCATTCCGTAAACATTCGTTTCCTCGATATATTAGCCAGGTCATGTATTGTGTAGCTATCTATTATCATGTCTGGTCTGATTATTGATTTTTTTGCCAGCATATCTGCTGTGACATTCCCCGGTATACAACTATGTGCCTTTGACCAGATATACCTTAATTTCATGTCTTTTTGTGAACATTGCCAATCTAAATCTATGATTTCTGCAATTATGCTACTCAGTTTGGCCTTCCTGATATTACTAATGGATTTGATAACTGATTGCGAATCGGTAATTATGTCCACTGCTTTTTTATTGTTATCCTTAGCCCATATTAAGGCTTGTTTTATAGCTGTAGCTTCTGCGGTGAAAATCGATGCTTCACATGGTAGTTGGATACACATGCTCGTATTAGTGCTAGGAATATGAAAGGCGCAGCCTGTACCGTTATTGTTTTTTGATCCGTCTGTAAATATATGGCATGAGGTATTGGATAAAACAGAGTTTAAAATGCGATTATTAAGGATAGGATTTAACTTATCATACTGTGGTACATGTATTGTTTTTCTATTAAATAAGGCTTCAAAGTGGATTGAAAAGTAAGGCGGTCTGTTAGAATGGGACATATTTTTGTGTAAGGTGGCTGTGTCGATAAATGCTGTAGTTAAGGGTGGGCTATTTTTTTTAATCCAATAAGTGTTTGTCAAATTTTCTGCGTTTAGTCTCGATATAGTGTTTAATAAAAGGTGTTGTTCATTTGTAACTAATTTTGCAATGAATTTTTCCGCCATGTAAGTTCTCCTGATATCCAGCGGAACCTCTCCACCTTCGACCTGAAGGGAGTAGATTTAAATGCCCCAATAGCGAGCCGTAAGGCCTTATTCTGAACAACATCCAATTTCTTAAGCAGGGTAGTGCTTGCCGAACCATACAAAATAGATCCATACTCCAAAATCGATCTTGTATACGCTTTGTAAAACATTAGTGATACTTTGGGGTATGCACCCCATTTTGTTTTATTGACCATTTTGAGTATGTTCATGCTTTTTTCACAACGTGCTTTAATGTCTTCAATGTGGTACTTCCAAGACAACTTAGCGTCTAGAGTTAAACCTAGATATTTAATTACTCTAGCTACGGGAATTTCATTTTGACATAAGTTGATGGTGTTTATATGTGGAATTTTGTGTCGGGAAAAATACGCTACTTTGGATTTCTCGGTAGATAGAGTTAGACCATTGAAAAAAGTATACCTTTTAACATTATACATTATATGTCGGAGTTTAGCATTGCATTCTGATATGGTACTGCCACTGCAATATATAACGAAATCATCAGCATATTGTATGATTTTAATGTCATCGTCCCACATATCGTGAAAGTCCGCTGTAAAAATATTGAATAATAGAGGGCTAAGGATTGATCCTTGAGGTAGACCGTCAGAAGTGAGGCGAGGGCCGATAATATTGGTTCCATTTTTGATATAGACTTCTCGGTCTAAAAACAAGTGGAGGAGATTTATTGCACAGGATTCTGGAATGTTTAGATATTTCATTTTTTCTAGCAAGATGTTCAGTTTAACGCAATCGTAAGCTCCTTTGATATCCAAAAAGAAAGCCGCTATATATTTATTTTCAGAGTAACAAAGTTGGATGTCACCAACCAGTTGGCCAAGGCAATCCATTGTGCCTAGTCCCGAACGAAAGCCGTATTGACTTCTAGGCATCGTCCTATTTTCTTCTAAAAACCACTCTAATCTATTTTTGATAATTCTTTCTAAGATTTTGAAAAGACAAGAAAGCAAGGTAATTGGTCTGTAACCAGACGGCTCAAATCTATTTTTATTGTTTTTACTAATTAAAATATTTACTGATTTTTTGATTATTGGACAATTATCGCCATTGATCCAAATTTTATTGTAAATGCGGCACAAAGATTTTTTCGCGTTTTGGGGAAGATGAGCAATCATAGAATATGTGATGCTATCCATACCAGGCGCTGTATCAGTACTATCCTTAATATTATAGTTAAATGCGTCTAATGATATTTCTTTGTTAAGCCAGTGATTACACTGTACAGGGTTCTTAGTGAAATTAAGTCTAGGTGTAGGAGGGGTGATATTGGTGAGGAAGTTTTCAATTTGAATCTTATCAAGATGGCATGATCTGCTCTTGACTTTTCTACCTTGGATTCGCTTAGCAGATTCCCATATTGTGGAGGGTAGTGTATTCGTGTTGAGATTTTCACAAAACTTTTTCCATGATTCCCTAGCTTTGCGACGAAATGTATATTTGCATTTAGCGATGATTCTTTTTACTTCCAGAAAAGTTTGCATGGATTTGGATTTCCTAAATTCTTTTAGTTTTACATATTTTTCTTTTTTAAGACTTTCACATTCTGCATCCCACCAGGGTGATTTTTGTTTTCTGGGAGTAAAGGGATAGTTTATTGGCATGGAAAGGTTAGCAGAGGCGGTTATTGCTCCTATTAGGAAAGTTAACTCATCGTTAAGTGTTGAGAAGTTAGGCGAATCATTTATAGCTTGCTCAATGTGGTTTGAATAGTTTTCCCAGTTGGCGTCCTTAACACGCCACCTACACGAAGGATGCACAGAAGTGAAGGAAGAATTTTTCTTACTTATTTCTATAGAAATGGGGAAATGGTCAGAACCATACGGGTCTTCTAGAACTCTGTAAGAAGAGTCTAATGCAATAGAATGTGAAGCTATTGTTACATCTACCACTGATTTTAATTCTAATGGAGGAGTTAATCTTGTGGCCGAGCCATCATTTAGTACTGCTAAATTTTGCGATTCTTCAATAGCTTCCCATAATGCTTTGCCAGCTGTATTATTTGAAAGAGATCCCCAGAGACGAGAGTAAAATAGTCGAGAGAACTATACTCACCAGGTAGATCCAGCTAATATAAAACCAAAATATAATCCCGGATGAACAAAATGGGTTCCGCAATGAGCATAGCACAACGCACCAACTAGATAGAATAGCTGGGAATATTAAAGAAGGGCACAACAAGAAAATACCTACCGGTGCAGTGCTCCTAGATATAGTCAAAGCCTGGACTGATACATAAAATGTACAGATACAACCTACCAATAGCCTACCTGAAGCTTATAGATTAGTACTTCACGGGGCGCAGATTCTAAACGATATCACGTCGGAAGAAAGACAAGCAAAGGCAGGTGTACTGCAAGGTTCGATCCTCGGACCGGTGTTCTATAACTTGTATACCGTAAATAAATCTAAAACAACAGGAGTAGACTTGGCGCAATATGCAGACGACGTAGGCGCTTTATGCCAACACATTCAAATAAAATCCGTACAATTAAGGCTTCAAAGATACATCACAGACCTCGAAGAGTGGTTCAATAAATGGCGAATAGAAGTGGACGCGATAAAAAGCAAAGCGATAATTTTCTCAACGAGAGACATTAAACACAAACCGACGGAAGATATAGAGATAAACAAGAAGAAGATACCTTGGGTGAAAGAAGTGAAATACTTGGGAGTAACGTTAGAAAGGAAGCTAACTTTCATTCCCCACCTAAGGAACATGAAGAAAAAGGCAAATCAGATAAAGGGGCACCTATATCCGCTACTCAACAGGAAAAGCGAACTATCTATACCTCTGTGATAAGACCGACAATAACATACGCCGCCGAAATATGGTTACAAGCATCACCCGCGCAACCAAGGAATTTGCAAATAATAAGGTAATCGTATCCTGTCTAGATGCACCATATTACGTAACAAACGACCTGCTCCATAGGAATACGGGAATACCTAAAATTGAAGAAATAATTTGGAAAAAGGCTACAAACACATATCAAAAGATGGAAACGCATAGAAATCCCACAATCAGAGGCGCAGCGACATATGACCCGCTGTTGGAGCCAAAGTACAAGAAGCCAAGAACGACCCTTGTACTTAACGCCCAAAATGGGCAATAAAGGAGATAAACCAAAATATCAAAGAAAGGCTTTTAATAAAAACGCAGCGGAAAACGAGCACGGCTCGAATTCGCTAAAGCAAATTCAAGATCAAAAGTAAAAAGCATCAAGACAAGGGTAATGGAAAACCAGCAATTCCGAATTTATTAGCTTGGAAAACCGTACTTTGATTTCACAATGTCAAAAACACACGAGTCGATAAATTACATGTCATAATTCCACCTATTAATCCCATAAAATGTAACAAGACACTTTACGACAGTCACTAAGCCCACATAAAGTGGAGTGCCGCGTGCTGTATGTATTTTATGACATTTACTCTTATATGAAAGAATATCTCTTTCTTTATTAAAGGGTATAAAATAACTCTCAGACACCATGTTAACGTTTACCGTCACTAAATGGTGCAATAATAAAGTCGATTATATAGACTGGTATGTTAACAACTCGCAATGATAATTAATAGGCTTTATTGCACTGGTTGAGAGATGCGAATGGTGCTAAAATATGGATGTATATGACTTGAGCAATATTAGTGTTTAAATTCATGCTCATAGTGTCGATTATTTTATTGGAGATATGAGTATGTTGAGTTGAATGTATTTACAGATGTAACTGCTGTTTCTTAACGTAGTTTGTGTTGTTTTGTACACACTTCGACTAGCTTCCGTATATGCTGATTGTATTATTGCACCGCGAATCTAGGAATTACTTTTCCCTATAAGATACGTCGTCCATAAAATACGTCACACGTGTTTTGGCTAATTCAAACCCCCAACCTCATTATTGAACGAGTTCAATGACGGAAATTGCTTCAACATTGACTTTTCAAAGTTTAGAATACAATCGAAATCAACCTCCTCGTTTTCCAACTACTGCCGTACTGAACTTTAAGGCGTGCGGTAGGCTAGCCTACTGAGGGTGATGCCATTTCAGCTATGTTTTACGGTATTTAGAGATTGGACTAGTCGGAAAAACGGCAACTGTGTTGAACAACACATGCTCAGCGTTTGAGATATTATAGAGAGTCTAGCCTCAGGGCACTGTTGTCAGATCAAAAATAAGTACTGAGAACGGGGAATTAATTGTAAAATTTTAGAAAATAATTTAGAAATTTTGTGCCGGGTACGTTTTTTGCGAATAAAATTTATTTTTCTAAGTGCACTTTTTGAGGTGAATAAAATAAAATTAATTCGGTGGATAACGCGTCAAACCAACTCGAATTAGTTTCTCGGGAGTTTTTGGGGTCATTGAAGACGAATATGCTATCAAAAAAATTCCCTGAGGTCCCCTTGGACTTTCCCGGGTGTATCAGGTCCTGATGCACTGGATATTGATGAATTTCATTAAACATTATTTTTTAATGCTTGTCAACTGTTCGAGTAGGATATAACGGTCCCTAATAATGATTGCGACATGTAAAAACTTTCCTGCAATACCTGGTATGGTGGTACCCGAAGACCTGATATCTACGTCATCTTCTAAGGATTTGTCAATTTTTCTTCATAATATCCAACAACTTTTGGCTCTCGCGGATTTTCAAAGTCGTTGATCACGATTATGACACTCACAATGCTTACAAATTACCTGGGGGTGTTTCCGGTCTCTGGAGCCCTGCGTATCTACGACATCTTTTAGGAATTTGTTAATTTTTCTTTATAATATATAACAAATTCTGGCTCTCGGGAGTTTCCAAAGTCTCCGATCATGATTATGACCTCACAATGCTCTACAAATTACCTGGCGGTTTTTCTGGGTTTGTAGAACATTGTTAGTATCATAATAGTGATCGGCGACTTTGAAAACCCCGGACAGCCAGAATTTGTTACATATTATAAAGAAAAATTAACAAATTCCTAGAAGATGACGTAGATATGCAGGGCCCCATAGACCTCATTTTTGGCGCCAAAATGGGCCATTTTGAAAAATCCTTATTTTGCGAATTTCAGACGAAATACTTATGTTATCTATCTAAAACCAAAATCATTCGAAAGATTTCATTGTTGGTCCAAAGACATAGCTTTGGCGCCATGAAAATTGTGGACCACCGAAAAATACAAAGTTTTTGAGGTTAGAAATTTTTCACGGAATCCAAATTGTAGGTTCTATTAGAGCTTTTCATAACGAGTATTTCAAATTCAAGCAGATCGATTTGAGTTGAGTAGAAGTCGAGCTATCCTTATAAATGTGTTTGGGCCTCTAGGGGGGCCAATTTTGGGCATATCGACAAAAACCTTGAATCAAATTACAGAGACATACATCGGCTATTTAAGTTTAGAACAGCGTACGGCGATTCGTTCACAATTCCAAGTTATAACGAATTTCATCATAAAAAACTAACGCGGAATTTCATTTAGCGGCAATAAGCGACCGTCGGTACAATAGATTCCGCGCGCGAAATCATATTTTTTTAAACATTTTAAAATGCACCTTTAAGCTTATAATCGTTTTGTGTGTTTTTCGGTTCAAAAAATTACCCTATCTTGGACTCACGAGCTGGAATCGATATCGGAATGGACCCAAAAATCGCGTATTAACTTTACCAACAATTTTTGTTCCTAACATTTTTTCATACAACCCATATTTTTGTCTCAAAACGCATAAAATCGAAAAATCAGCGCGTCAAAATACATAAGAATAGACCAAAATTACAGCTCGCCGAAATTCGAACAAAAATCGTCGAATTTCCCCCTTAAATGCCTGGACTAGAAAATATGAAGTGACAACGAAGTTTTCAAAAAAATTGCCCCGCTACCATCTGTCCTATGAACACGTAAAGGTATGGTTGTACCGCATTCCGGCTGCTGAATTATGGCAACCCTAAGTGTGGCATTCACACTTACAGACATGTCATCACATCGCCATCATTATAATTAAACGTGAAATGTCGTGATCCAAACATAAATCTTCACTTCCAAGATTAGGAACGTATAAATAAGCAATCATTGCAACATCCATACCACGCTACTGCAAGCTTTGGTTGATGTAGGTCAGTTAGATGGTGGGTGTTCTATGTACTCGTGAATTTAATACTTTTACTATGAAAATAATTTATATCCTCCGCATCAACCACACAATCCGTTGAATATCTTTCCACTCACGTTAAGTATTGAATTACAAGACATAAATAACCAAGTAAGAATTACTACATATCTGTTGGTAATTGTTGAAAACATTTACAGCAAATTTTACAATACAGGAGCCATAAATAAAAGATAAATCACAGCTTGAACAGAAGAGGCTTGTCCTTTCGATTAGTTACCTATCAAATTCTAATATACATTCCTTTCACCGGATAGATTTCAAGAATTTGTTCATCAACAGCTTGAAAGTAGTTCAATTGTCATACTTACAAATTGACTCGATCATGTTCTAAATAACAAATGAAAAGCGAGCACATTTATGTTCAATTCATACCAAAATTCTATCCCTAGCGCGTTTACTCAACGTAGGATTGATATAACAGTCACGAAAGAGTGATTTAAGCCTATTGCTGTATTTTATTTTTCAGGATAAGCATACAACCGTGAGCTATTAAATGAAAATCAACTATTTGATGGATGCCGTATGTCATTATGCTAAAGAATAGATAATCTAAAAGAAGCGAAACTTGAAAAAAAACATTTTCAAGTGTGATTGGGGGTCTCATCCAGTATAAAGATCTATTGTCGATATTCGATTACTTTGAGCTATTGGACGAGAGCCATTAGGGTAGGTTGGTTTCCAGCTGACCGCAGATTCAGCTTATTCTGAACTTCGATTTTTTTTTTGTAAACGAAAGTAAAGTTGAAACCAGTCATTACATGCTAGTTGAGAGATGGATAATACGTTGAATTACAATTTAAGAAATTTGTCAAAAGGCATAAAAATATACTTACAAGATATTTCATAATACATACAGTTAACATAATACTAGTGTCGCTTGAAGAATAGATAAATAGTGCGTGTGTGGCTAAGTTTACTATTCGCAGTAATTTTAATTTCTCCAGAAGAAACTATATTTTCCATTAAAACAATATATTCTTTATAATACTGTATGCCAATTAGAAATGTTTACACTAGTAACAAACTGGAACGCTTTGTTCCTTTGGATCACAATAATTTTGTATTTCTCTGAAATTCTTCACATAAAAATACGCATAAACTCCCAAGTGAAAATTCTCAGGGCAAGGTGAAAAGTTCCTGATTAAACATTATTTCTTGCGTGGAAAAAGCATTACGCAAACCAAAGCATCGCTTGTTAAACATTTGGAGACTCCTCACCATCGATTGGAACGATTCACAAGTGGTTTACTGATTTTCATTGTGGTGGTATGACCACAAAAGACGCCGAAAGTTCTGGTCATCCAATTGAGGTTACAACGCCAGAAATGGTCGATAAAATCCATGGTATAATGTTGGACGATCGGCGAGTTGAAGTGCACGAGATTACTAAGGCTACGGGCATCTCAACCGGAGTGTTTGGCGATGTTCAAGCGCGATAAGAAGGACTTTTTATCCTGTTTCGAAACCGTGGGCGAAACATGGATCCATCACAACACACCAGAGACCAAAGAACAGTCGAAACAGTGGACTTGTCCTGGCGAATCGAAGCCGAAAAAGGCCAAAGTGGGTTTATTGGTCAACAAAGTCATGGCGACAGGTTTTAGGGATGCACAGGGTATCGTTCATATCGATAGCCTTGAAAAGGGCAAAACGATCACCGGCGTATATTATGCATGGCTGTTGGATCGAGACCCAGATTAGAAGCGAAAGCTTTCTCATTTGGGAAAGAAAAAAGTGTTCTTCCACCAGGGCTACGCCCCAGCGCACATGTCCGCAGTCGCAATGGCAAAGTTGCATGAGGTGCGCTTCGAATTGGTTCGTCAACCACCATATTCTCCAGATTTGGCCCCCTGCGATTTTTATCTATTTCCAAACATGAAGAAATGGCTCAGCGGAAAGAGATTTAACTCCAACGATGAAATCATCGCGGAAACAAACGCCGATTTTGAAGGATTGCCGCAGTCATATCATTTGGAAGGGCTCGAAAAATTTGAAAAACATTGGCGCAGTGTATCGGGCTACAAGGAGATTATGTTGAGAAATAAAATAGGTTTTGACCAAATAAATAATTTCTTGTTTCATTTTTCAGGGACTTTTCACCTTGCCGTCTTATATAACTTTTCCTACTAATTTTTATGCCCATTTTCAAGAATGATCGTTGTTTGCAACATAGTGGTTGACGTATCTCAACGGATTTTTTTGGATAGTAGACTTCCGCGGACAGCTAATCTTGAAAAATCTTATCTTCCGGATGGATTCCGCGTCACAATAGCTCGACTTGATGCCGACGTTTCGCCAACCATTACAGGTGGCATCTTCAGGGCAGGCTTGAGGCTTGAACTGAAACTGGTTCTACTGGTTTCTGTAGCCGTATTTATTGTAGGAAAAATCCTTCACGCTACATAGTTCACTGCCTTTGTTCCGGTGGTTAACTTCGTTCCGGCACCTGACCCTGCCGTTGTGCGATCATGTGCGAAGTTGAATTTTCGAGGATGGGTTTCCAAATGTTGGGAAGGTAATATCCTGAGTCACGGTTTAGATTATTCGGATGTTTTAGGATTTCTATAGCTTCAAGGATTTTTCGCTGATAGAAGTTTGGGGCTCGGACTAGGATTTTAGTATCTTCAAAAAGGATTTGATGATTTGTGTTAAACTTGTGTTCCGCAAGTGCAGATCTACTGGTGTCACGAAGTCTTGTACAGCGCTCATGTTCTTTCACACGAGTAGCTACTGTACGACCTGTTTCACCAATGTAGACTTTACCGCAAGAACAGGGAATACTATAAACACCTTCTAAGTGGAGAGGGGATCTTTGATAGGTTTGTAAAACTGAGATAATTTTGGAAGTGTGGAAAAACGGGTAGAAATATTATGTTTTTTGAGGATTTTGGAAATTCGATCTGTTATGTTTTGAATATATGGAAGATAGGCCGTGGATAAAGCAGGTGGGAGGGTTTCTGGCTCAGGTCGATTTGGAATTTTAGGTGATGTGTATTTCTTTATGGCTTTTTGAATGTTGTAATGGGAGACATTGTTTGATAATAAGGCAGATGATAGATGTTTTAATTCTGATTTTAAGGATTGAGGCTGAGATAGGTTGACAGCTCTGTGAACCAGGGAGTTTATGACAGATTGCTTTTGGGCAGGGTGGTGGTGGGAAAGACCATTGAGGTATCTATTGGTATGGGTGGGTTTCCGATACACAGAATGTCCTAAAGTACCGTCAGTCTGTCGACTAACCAATACATCCAGGAACGGGAGTGAACCTTGCGATTCGACTTCCATGGTGAAACGGAAATTGGGATGTAATGAATTTAAATGATTGAGGAAGGGAACAAGCTTTTCGCGACCATGTTGCCAGATAACGAAAGTATCGTCGACATATCTAAACCAACATTTCGGCTTGAGAACAGATGAGTCAATGGCATCTTGTTCAAAAGCTTCCATGAAGATATTAGCTATGATCGGGGAAAGTGGGGAACCCATGGCAGCTCCCGAGGACTGCTCGTAGAACTTGCCATCGTATAGAAAATATGTGGAGGATAGACAAAAATCAATTAACGGTAGCAAGTCCGTTGAAATGTTTTTGGCAGGTAACAACTGAGAAATTATGGAAAGGGTGTCTGGAATGGGAACATTGGTAAACAGTGATTCAACGTCGAAGCTGACGAGCAAATCGCATGGGTCAACTTTCAACGTTTGAAGTTTTTCAACGAAATGAAAGGAATTTAGGATAAAACTATTGGATTCACCTACAAGGGGTTTGAGAATCGATGACAGGTATCGAGAGAGTTTATAAGTAGGAGATCCGATAGTGCTGACAATTGGTCTTAGGGGAACTGAGGGCTTATGAATTTTAGGCAAACCATATAAACGGGGACATTTTGAACAATGGGGGATAAGAAATTTCTTATCTGAATCAGGAAGGGAAGAATGACGAATAATTTGTGAAATTGAACGTTCTATAGAAGAGGTGGGATCTTTTGGTAGAAGCTTATAGGAATTAGTTTGCAGATGTTGCAGGATTTTGTTATCATAATCTGAACGATTCATGACAACAGTGGAGTTTCCTTTATCAGCCCTCAAGATAGCCAAATCAGGATTTGATTTGAGTGAATTGAGAGCTTGAATTAATGGTTTAGGGCAATTTGATTTAGGAATCTTGGAATGACGAAGGATTTTAGCAGTTTCGAAACGAATTTCATCTGCTGCGAGATGGGGAACTTTATGTAGGGATGCTTCTACAGCAGAAATAATGGATGTAGTAGGAATATTTTTGGGGGAGAAGACAAAATTAGGACCTTTAGATAGAACCGATTGTTCAGCTTCATTAAGGGTATGTGAAGATAAATTAACCACAGTATTTACAAGAGGGGTTGGTCTTGAAGGTTGGTGCTGAGGGCGTTGGGAGGCAAGAAGTTAATTGAATTTTTGAATATGACGTTTGGAATTGAGGGTACGAATTTGATCGGCTTGATCATAGGTAATTCGGTCGAGAATCAACCAATCGGATGCTGAAAGGGTAGTTGAAAGTTCAAGGTGGAGGCCAAAGAGCGTTATATTGATGATATTAGCTGTCCGCGGAAGTCTACTATCCAAGATATCCAACCTCTACGGAGAGGAAATCAAGAAGAAATCCAGAACCCTGGGAAATCTTCGCACCAAACTGGTGAGTTTGCTTTGTTCTCTTACTTTTCTTTGTCGTTGTCGTGATCATAATTTGATTCCCAATTTCCTTAAAATATCCCATCCCATAAATTCACATTCACGCAAAAACATATTTAAACGCGCCAGTTTAGCTTTGATTCGGGAACGAATTAAGTATACTAGACGTGAGATCAATTTCATCAATATAACCCTCTTTGGCCTCCACCTTGAACTTTCAAATACCCTTTCAGCATCCGATTGGTTGATTCTCGACCGAATTACCTATGATCAAGCGGATCAAATTCGTACCCTCAATTCCAAACGTCATATTCAAAAATTCAATAAACTTCTTGCCTCCCAACGCCCTCAGCACCAACCTTCAAGACCAACCCCTCTTGTAAATACTGTGGTTAATTTATCTTCACATACCCTTAATGAAGCTGAACATCTATCTTAAGGTCCTAATTTTGTCTTCTCCCCCAAAAATATTCCTACTACATCCATTATTTCTGCTGTAGAAGCATCCCTACATAAAGTTCCCCATCTCGCAGCAGATGAAATTCGTTTCGAAACTGCTAAAATCCTTCGTCATTCCAAGATTCCTAAATCAAATTGCCCTGAACCTTTAATTCAAGCTCTCAATTCACTCAAATCAAATCCTGATTTGGCTATCTTGAGGGCTGATAAAGGAAACTCCACTGTTGTCATGAATCGTTCAGATTATGATAACAAAATCCTGCAACATCTGCAAACTAATTCCTATAAGCTTCTACCAAAAGATCCCACCTCCTCTATAGAACGTTCAATTTCACAAATTATTCGTCATTCTTCCCTTCCTGATTCAGATAAGAAATTTCTTATCCCCCATTGTTCAAAATGTCCCCGTTTATATGGTTTGCCTAAAATTCATAAGCCCTCAGTTCCCCTAAGACCAATTGTCAGCACTATCGGATCTCCTACTTATAAACTCTCTCGATACCTGTCATCGATTCTCAAACCCCTTGTAGGTGAATCCAATAGTTTTATCCTAATTTCCTTTCATTTCGTTGAAAAACTTCAAACGTTGAAAGTTGACCCATGCGATTTGCTCGTCAGCTTCGACGTTGAATCACTGTTTACCAATGTTCCCATTCCAGACACCCTTTCCATAATTTCTCAGTTGTTACCTGCCAAAAACATTTCAACGGACTTGCTACCGTTAATTGATTTTTGTCTATCCTCCACATATTTTCTATACGATGGCAGGTTCTACGAGCAGTCCTCGGGAGCTGCCATGGGTTCCCCACTTTCCCCGATCATAGCTAATATCTTCATGGAAGCTTTTGAACAAGATGCCATTGACTCATCTGTTCTCAAGCCGAAATGTTGGTTTAGATATGTCGACGATACTTTCGTTATCTGGCAACATGGTCGCGAAAAGCTTGTTCCCTTCCTCAATCATTTAAATTCATTACATCCCAATATCCGTTTCACCATGAAAGTCGAATCGCAAGGTTCACTCCCGTTCCTGGATGTATTGGTTAGTCGACAGACTGACGGTACTTTAGGACATTCTGTGTATCGGAAACCCACCCATACCAATAGATACCTCAATGGTCTTTCCCACCACCACCCTGCCCAAAAGCAATCTGTCATAAACTCCCTGGTTCACAGAGCTGTCAACCTATCCCAGCCTCAATCCTTAAAATCAGAATTAAAACATCTATCATCTGCCTTATTATCAAACAATTTCTCCCATTACAACATTCAAAAAGCCATAAAGAAATACACATCACCTAAAATTCCAAATCGACCTGAGCCAGAAACCCTCCCAACTGCTTTATCCACGGCCTATCTTCCATATATTCAAAATATAACAGATCGAATTTCCAAAATCCTCAAAAAACATAATATTTCTACCCGTTTTTCCACACTTCCAAAATTATCTCAGTTTTACAAACCTATCAAAGATCCCCTTCCTCCTCTCCACTTAGAAGGTGTTTATAGTATTCCCTGTTCTTGCGGTAAAGTCTACATTGGTGAAACAGGTCGTACAGTAGCTACTCGTGTGAAAGAACATGAGCGCTGTACAAGACTTCGTGACACCAGTAGATCTGCACTTGCGGAACACAAGTTTAACACAAATCATCAAATCCTTTTTGAAGATACTAAAATCCTAGTCCGAGCCCCAAACTTCTATCAGCGAAAAATCCTTGAAGCTATAGAAATCCTAAAACATCCGAATAATCTAAACCGTGACTCAGGATATTACCTTCCCAACATTTGGAAACCCATCCTCGAAAATTCAACTTCGCACATGATCGCACAACGGCAGGGTCAGGTGCTGGAACGAAGTTAACCACCGGAACAAAGGCAGTGAACTATGTAGCGTGAAGGATTTTTCCTACAATAAATGCGGCTACAGAAACCAGTAGAACCAGTTTCAGTTCAAGCCTCAAGCCTGCCCTGAAGATGCCACCTGTAATGGTTGGCGAAACGTCGGCATCAAGTCGAGCTATTGTGACGCGGAATCCATCCGGAAGACAAGATTTTTCACGGATTTTTTTGTATTTCAATCATAAAAATTATCTTTGTAAAATGGAATATGAAGTTGAGGATAGTATTCCTCAAGACATTTTAGAATCTGCCAAGTTGGTATCGCTAAGTCTTCTACTAATTAAATCTCGTGAAAGATACGAGAAAGAGTACGAACTTTTCAAATAATGGCTGGAAGAAAATCTAAACTTAATAACTTGTTAGAGATTGTACCTCCCTAAGGGACGTAAAGTTAACTTTACCTCTCTAGGGAGGAAAAGTGTTCTACCCTAAACCAGGGATGTTAAACGTCATTTTGTAAAGGGGTAGTAGGAAAATGTATTATTAGACTCATCTAATGTCTCTACCGAACAGGAAGGCTTCAGCACACTAGCACCAGTTGAAATGCCTGTGTATTTAGTGTATCCTGGGTAGCAGGCCATTCACCTATAAAAGCAATGTACTCGACTTTTTAAAATTTTTAGACTTCCGAAAAAAGTATGTTTATTCGACGATTTCCTTGAAAAACAATAGGGTTCGTCATAATCTGTACACTACTAAATGAATAATATTCAAATTAATAGTGTTTTAAAAAAATGTTATTACAAAAAAAATGTTCCGTTTCTGGGAATCGAACCAGAGACTACTGAGTTGGAGCCGAATATGATAGCCTCTGGACCACACCTTTGGTTCATCGCCATTTGTTATAAACAGTTAAAGTACGGTGTAAATTTACTAAAATAATTATTTTTGTTGTTGTTGACAGATTTTTTTGAAATTTAACTGAAAGCTGTTTTAAATTAAATTAAATTTACTGTAAAAGTTTTGAATCGATTCAGTGCATACTTTGAGAGTTTTAAATTGACAATCCTTCACAGAAAGGTTGTGTTTATTACAGGATTTCCCTGAATAGCAATAGGGTTCGCCACCGAAGAGCAAACGATTTTTAGTCACAAGACCTTTCGTTATAGTGCAGAGAAGCAATTCGTGACGGACATCCAGACAGACACGGATTTATTCAAAGGTGAATCCAATAAGCTCTTCAAATTTTGTCTGCAAAGAGTATAATAAGTTTAGTTTTCATTTTATTAGCTAGTCATTCTTAACCAATAGACATATTTTTAGTGTAAGTTCATGTTATGATAGTTTATTAGAAATTTGGAATCACTTGCTTCAATATGTCAAATGCTATCAAAGAAACATTCAAACATGAAATTTTGGTACAAAAATGCAAACGTCGCAGAAGATTTTCAACGATCTGCGAGCACGTTGCCTTTGTTGTAGCTCCCGTGCACACAACTCGATGTCATGTATATCTGCTTGAGAGATAGTTGCATAAGCACCGAGAATAAGATGATTCAGTCCCTGCTCCAACTCGGGGAAGTTTTTGTAAACCCACAGATGCCCTGAATAGGTCGGTTTTATTCCGAATCCATTCATCTCTTTCTGGGAAGATGAAGGGCATATTTACGTTGGTCATTGTTGGTATGATGTCTGAGATCATTCCCAGAATACTGTGACTTTCCAGGTCTTCCAGCAGCCTATTCCTACTTTTGGTCTGGCAGTGGGTACTTGCACAAGCCTGTATGTTGCCCACATGGCCTTTCTCTCTCCAAATGAATATGAAGAGGAGGTCAAGTTGGATTCCTATAGCAGCCTTTGGTGTTCAATATGTTACTAGACTATAATTCTTTGGATGTGCGGAAGCAATAACACTGATAATCTAGAATTACCTATAGCCAGCGAGTAACATTTTCGTCGTAAACCTGTGTTTGAGAAGTTACTTCTTAAAATTCGTTTTCTTTACAGTTTTATTAACAATGTATTTTTTGAAATAAGTACTTACGTCGACAAAGAATAGATATAACGAACCTCCTTGCAATACCGGGAAATTTAATCACTCGGGGATGAATTTGTTCGAAATAGAATTTTAAACTTGGCGAGTAATTTACACATTTAAAGGGCCGAACGCTTCAAGACCATTGTCCGAAGTTTTGATTCTTATTAATTACCTACTCTTTGATTATGCTGCGATTTCAAAGAAATAGGTTCTAAGTGCGGAAGATATATCTCTTGAAATAATTGAATCTTATTTGAATTTGAAAATAGACCCGTCCTATCCAAAATTACAATAAAAGCTTACGATAACAATAATTATTGCATTTGAATATTTGACGTTCATCAAGATCTTCATCTATTGAAACCTAAGACGGCCGTTAAATTCCTCAGCCATGTCATTTTTATGTGCAGGAACAATTGAAAAATCATCAGCGATAAAGCAAGCTTTCTTGTCGAAAGTCAATTTATTCATATAAATTGTAATCTTTTATGTTAATCGTAATAACTGTTGAATATATTTATGTATTCTGGTTAAGTTAAGAAGAATATAATAATAATGGAAATTCCGACACTCCCGATTGTGATTATCTGAATAAGCGTCAAATATCTAAATATCTGCTTAAAGCGATGTAATTATTGTCTCTAATCATATAAATCATTTTAATGCAAGTTATTACAGGATATAATCAGATTATTCAATACATATATCAAATCTGTCCATTTTTATTTTTTCGGGATGTCGTTGTTTTTTACTGCTTGGAATATTCTAAAATGTATAAAGGGGTTTTCCACCTTGATCCGTAACAACCGGTTCTACCATGAAACGATAATCGAACGATGTATAGTCTGTTCCAAGGTACAATAACTTCAAGAGTCTTAACAGAATAATATAAAATCGGACAATCCAGTCTAATGTTATCGCACTTTTATTGCAATTTATTTCCAAAGTTTTTGTATGTCTATACACATGAAGTAATTCTCAATCAAATTGAGGACCAAAGAAGTTAAGGTTTTTATATCAAATATTAATTTTAGTAAAAATATATTTTATCACTGGTTTACGAATTGCAACATTCAAACATTCAACCACAACAACAAAAATCTTACTTGTCAAACAATAATATACTCATCACAATGATGAGCATATTATTTGATTTAGCAGGGGCCTAAATTCCGAAGAATTCTTAATTCAACACAAAAATTATTAGACACGGAACGGAGCATATAGGCCAAAAAAATATTCACCAAAATAAAAATATAATATTTTAGTTATTCTTATGGTTATTAATGTTACAGGTATGTGAGTGATTCTAGTATCATGCGATTGGAATCACACAGGGTATTATTTGTGATAGCACTATGATTTCAATATATAGATTTAATTTTTTTCATTGTAAGCATGACAACACAATTCAATTTTTTTAGGAATGTGATTTTTTGAAGATTGTTTAAGTTTGTAAAAAAGGCTTAATAAAAATGAGCTTGTACATTGTACAAGGTGGGCCAAAAGAAGTCATCCGATGTTGTTTGGCTCTCATTTTTTTTCTAAATGAAAAACTTCGATTCTGTTTTTTGATTATGTTTATTTGAACCTTTAGAATTTTATTGGTCGAGTCGAGAAGATGATATCGGCCAAATGGGCGCCGCCACAATTGATTGCTATACGGGCTCGTTTTATGGCATTTTTCATCACTTCGGCGAGCACTTCGGGCGACAGATTCTCGCACTCGTGTGGAATGTTGTCCTTGAGGGCTTCCAGGGTCTCGGGCTTGTTCACGTAAACACGGGACTTCAAAAAACCCCACAAAAAAAAGTCTGGAACGGTTAAATCGGGCGATCTTGCGCCGCCTTCAGAATATCGGTTGTGGCTCGCGCAGTGTGTGCCGTTGCTCCGTCCTGTTGGAACCACATGTCCCCCAGTCCTAATTCGTTCAATTGCGGCAGAAAAAACTCGGTTAACATGGCCCTATAGCGCACACCGTCCACTGTTGTCGTTTGACCAGCGGCGTCCTCGAAAAATAGGCCCGATGACTCCTCCAGCGTGAACAGCGCACCATGCAGTCACTTTGAGCGGGTGTAATGGCTCCTCGTGGATTTTCGGTGCCCCAGAAGCGATAGTTTTGTGGTCCCATACTCTTCAAGGTTGGTGGCCAAACGGCGCAGTGTTTGCGCTGTCGGTGCCGGACGACCGAGGAATCGGCGACGGAATTCGCGCTGCGCCAACACCACAGACGAATTGTTACGCAAAAAAATAGACACGATTATTCCGCGTTCTTGGGGAGTGTATCGCTCCATGGCTTGTTCACTTGTATTCTACATCTGTCTAGTTCACAAATGTCAAAACAGATTTGAAATTGGCCGCTATTTGCAAAAATAAGAGCATCTTCCAATAGGGTGATTTCTTTTGGCCCACCTTGTACAAATAACCAAAATATTCAAGGTGACGCATTCGAGCAACAAAATTAATTTTTGGCGAAAACGGTTCATCAAATTTACGTTTTTCATACACCGTTGTAAAGAGGCTTCCAAGACCTTTCAAATGACGTATCACTCAACCCCTCTCCCCTATTTAATTTTGAGGGGTTGAAGCGTCCCCTATTAGGGGGTTGTTCGTTCAAGCCTCAAATATACGTCAAAAGATGTCCCCCAAACAAAATCATTCGACGTGTTTCGGGAGATTTTTCCACTCACTATGGAATAAGAAATATACGGGGTGGCTCGTCTGAGATGGAACACCTTCTATATAATATGCTATAGCAGTGTTTTTCACCTTTCTTGAATACGCGACCCCTTTACGAGTAAAAAAATTCTGGCTACTCCCCAGAACCTTCCGATTAAAATTCTTAATAGGTCATCAAAGTTGTGAACACTATTGGAGGGCAAACCATGCAAATTCGACTGTTTAGAATTTGTAAAGAAATGGGTTCGCTTCTACGAAATCCAAAGGTCCAAGGAAAAGGTATGGAAACAAGTTCTGGAACAGAAAGCTAAATTGTTAATGTTCTTACAAGAATCAACCATCAGGTGATGAAAATCAATTCTAAACGAAAATAAAATACTATTAAAATTAGAGAAGAAAACATTCTACAGGATTCGTCCTCAAAACTTGGTTTATTGTCAACGTCTTTACAAAAAGGGATGTACGATTCTTTCCCTTGCGTTCAGAAGATTGGTGAAGAAATTGTAACTAACCAATCTTTGGTAGTAAGCTCTCACATTCCTTGCATGATACCGAGCTTGCATAATTTGGAAGTGAAACTATTAAGTTACTTTCCAGAATTGGATTTTGAAGCTAACAATGGGCATAGATGCATGCTGAACCCTTTTTTGGATTCGTTAGTACAACTGGCTGATCTGACCACGAAGATGAAAGAAAATCTAATAGATTTTGCTGCTTACGATGTGCTTAAGATAGAACAATTGGCAAAATATTGAACTCTTTTGGATGAAGAGAAAAGAAGAACACCCAGAGTTGACAAGGGAAGTTTTGAAATTGTTTGTGTCATTCGCCACTTCCTACCTACGTGAACTAACGTTGTTTTTAATGGTGAACATAAAATCTAAGGACTGAAATAGGCTCCAATTAGAAAAGGATTTGGTTATTTGCGCCTGAAAATAGAACCACAAATTATAAAAAATAAACACGCACAGCCTTTTGTTTTCACTTTTACCTGGCTTTGTCTTGCGACCGGGACTCCTCCAGCAAGAGTTGGTGACCCACACGTTGAAAACCACTGTGCTGTAGAGAACGCAAAACGAAGCAAAAGGTGGATAGCACAATCATAGCACGTCCCGATTGCAACAGATGCTGATGTCGGTATCTCGGCTTTTGTTATTAAATAAAAATTAAATTTATCCCCGAAATGTAAATTATAATTCGGCATTAAAAGTAAAATATAATATATAAGTAAACATTCTATAGTTTATTTGCATATCATCACGATACTCACAGATTGTCTACCTTAGTGACATCTAGTTGAGAGAAGATACACTATGTTGTAAAAGACTACTGACTTAGTTCGGATTTTATCTGGCAGATAACACTACTAATACGCATATTTGTTACGAGTAATAAATAATAATCATTGCCGATAGATATAGTTAAATCTCCTACATAGTTAATAGTGTTCTTACAAGAACTGTAATATCTGAATACCAGAAACACACTTTAGATTACAGATTGATGCTGACGGTGTCCTAATCCTTATTATATACAAAGTTGTCTGTGAAGAAGGAATTCATTTTTATTCTCATGTTTATACAGATCATAAAAATTGTCACTGTTATGCAATATTTCTTATTTTTTCATTTAATGGAGCCTACTTATAACATTACCAACATTTTTTGAAATGGCCCTTCCATATTTGATGGTACAAATTTACAGTTCTCTTAAAGGTGAAATCAACAATAAAGGATATACCTGTTACACCTGAATAATTAGTTTTATGTCGCAGCGATTTTTCAATGAACATTTTAATACCTTGGAATCCTTCCTTTAAGTTGTACACGTACTTTTCAAAAAAATTTTACTAAAATAATAGCTTAAGAAAACAAACATTATTTCAACTATGTGCTTCAACACTAATACGAGGGCAAGGTGAAAAGTTCCTGTCAAATGAAACCGATGGCGACACAATCGAAAATTCCATGTGACATTTGTGATGTACCATCTTAAACTAGAACGCATTAAAATTGATGTCATTCAGTTCTGTTTTGACACCCATCGAAAGCAAGCAACCTTGAAGATTTTGATAAACATCTTTCTTGCGTGGAAAAATCATTACGCAAACCAAAGCATCGCTTGTTAAACATTATGAGGATTCTTCCCCATCGATTGGAACGAGTCACAAGTGGTTTACTGATTTTTGTTGTGGTAGTATCATCACAAACAACGCCGAAAGTTCTGGTCGCCAAAAATCGTCGATAAAATTCATGTTATGATATTGGACGATCGGCGAGTTAAAGGGCACGAGATTGCTGAAGCTATGGGCATCTCAACCGAACGGGTACAGAACATTTTGCATAAATTTTTGAATATGAGAAAGCTATCTGCTGGATGGGTACCGCATTTGCTCACTGTTGACAACAAGCGCGACCATGTGACAACTTCAAAGTAGTGTTTGGCGATGTTCAAGCGCGATAAGAAGGACTTTTTGCGCCGCTTCGTAACCGTGGACGAAACTTGGATCCATAACACACCAGAGACCAAAGAGCAGTCGAAACAGTGGACTTGTCCTAGCGAATCAAAGCCGAAAAAGCCAAAGTGGCGACAGTTTTTTGGGATTCACACGGTATCGTTCACATCGATCACCTTGTAAAGGGCAAAACGATCACCGGCGTATATTATGCAGAGCTGTTCGATCAATCCGACGCCAATTTGAAGAGAAAGCGGTGGCATTTGACGAATTGGTTCGTCATCCACCATATTCTCCAGCTTTGACCCCCTGCGATTTTTATGTATTTCCAAACTTGAAGAATGGTTCGGCGGACAGAGATTTGGCTTCAACGATGGGGTCATCGCTGAAACAAACGCCTATTTTCAAGGATTGTCGAAATCGTATTATTTGGTAGGGATCGAAAAATTAGTATAAACGTTGGACGAAGTGTATCGGGCTACAAGGAGTTAATGTTGAGAAATAAAATAAGTTTTGACCAAATAAATCGTTTCTTAATTAATTTTTCAAGGACTTTTCACCATGCCCTCGTAATTAGTGGCGACGGCGTTTGGTTATCTTTCGATCACATTACCGATCACATTCATCAATTGATGAAGAATTGAATACATGTAATAAACACCAAAACTCTACTCAAAATAAATATCACGAATCTCATACAAATAGAAACTTGTATTATTTACGAATTACACTAACAAGAACAAGAAATTGTAATGGAATTGGTGAAAAGTGAATAACATGTTATTATAGACTATGTCGACGAACAAAAGTAATAAAGCAGCGGTCGAGCGCCGTGCCGAGGTGTTACATTAATTATATTTCCTGACGCGTTTAGGCTCCAGACACGATTTCGTGGTAATTTTTTTATGTAGGTGCACAATACCCCGATGCGGCTGCTTAACAGTGGATTCTTGATATATTATACTTATAACTGAAGTGAGGCATTTATGAAATTTTCATATTTGGCATATTTTTCATATTATATATGAAATTTTACCGAATTTTTCATATTTTGAACAATTTTCCAATTTTTAGCATATCTGTAACAATTTTACAAACAATTCCTGTCAAAACTTCAAGTGAGCAAAAATTCAGGCAAGATTTATGTCGAGCATTGGTGACGTCAAATATACCCTTATCAAAACTGTCAAACGATAATTTTCAATCTTTTCTTTAAAAGTATTGTAAATTTAATATACCAAGCGAAAGAACTCTAAGAAGAACAGAAATTGACAATTTATATTCCTCGTTACTCAATAGCATCAGATTAGAGATAGTCAATAATTATTTTTTTATAAATGTAGATGTGTTACATTAATTATATTTCCTGACGCGTTTAGGCTCCAGACACGATTTCGTGGTAATTTTTTTATGTAGGTGCACAATACCCCGATGCGGCTGACCGATTGGAACGCAAGTTATTCCATCTACAGGCTAAGAAATAAACGCGTAGTCGTATTATAGTCGTGCCTTCGGTAGACCCAGACTCAGCTTTCATGCTGGTATACAGATTAAAGGTCTTTTGTTGCGTTGTTCAAGTTTTGAATCTCATTTCAGTCGATACCACCTTGACAGTGATAAAGAATTAAATCTTCCACGTTAATTTGATTTCGATTTGTGGAAACACTTATTTTGTTAATTATATTATTACCCTGCTATTCTACAGTGATTAATTACATATGGCGTCTATTCTAAATATAATGGGTTTTATTTAAGAGATCTACAAATTGTTTTTTAATTAAACAAAAAAGTATGCGAGATATAGAAGATTTTATTATATCAGGTTCAAGTACACTTAATGTAATTAACAATGGAACATACAATCATTGAAATATCGACCTAGGCCTGCAGGAGTCTTTGAACACAATTTCCCATGACTTTTTTTCACACCCCTAAAGTTTTCATTCTGATGTACACCAATAATAATTTTCAATACGGTGAGCAATATTTTGGACAAATATTCGGCACAGCAATGGGATCTCCTATCTCAGCTACTATTGCTAACCTTGTTATGGAATGCCTAGAAGAATCTGTTATAAATTCATTAGATTTTCAACCCGTATTTTTCAAACGGTATGTAGTATTTTCAAACGGTATGTGTGTTTCCAATGATAAAATTCAGTACGTGATTAATAAATTTAAGAATTTCCACTGTAAACTTTAATTTATTTGTGAAATAGAAGTGAACAAAAACATAAATTTCCTAGATGTGAACATTAGGCATGATGCAGACGGAAAAATAAGAACTTCGTGGTATATTAAAGAAGTTTGGTCTCAACGTTATCTTCATTGCTTGCTAAACACTGCTTTGATTATAACCATCAATTCGATTACAATAATGTTAATATTTTAACTAAGGAAACCAATCATTATAAAAGATCTATTCTGGAGATGATTCACATAAAACGCGACTCCAAATCTGTAAATCATAGGACAGATATTCAGTCACCAAGTCAGATTTATACTAACTTAATTAATTAAAACTGATGCAAATTCCTACATGCGTCTTTATAATGTTAAAAGTATATTTTAGGTAGAATGTCAATAGAATATTTCCAATAACTGACAAACCTCTTTCTATTAGCTCGTAAATCTCACATCTGGTTTTGAAAGTGGATACTTGAACCCAATGTTCTCGTTTCCAGTCGTTCATAGACTTTGTTGACATGAACTCGCATTTATTAAGAGTACTGCTTAACAGTGGATTCTTGATATATTATACTTATAACTGAAGTGAGGCATTTATGAAATTTTCATATTTGGCATATTTTTCATATTATATATGAAATTTTACCGAATTTTTCATATTTTGAACAATTTTCCAATTTTTAGCATATCTGTAACAATTTTACAAACAATTCCTGTCAAAACTTCAAGTGAGCAAAAATTCAGGCAAGATTTATGTCGAGCATTGGTGACGTCAAATATACCCTTATCAAAACTGTCAAACGATAATTTTCAATCTTTTCTTTAAAAGTATTGTAAATTTAATATACCAAGCGAAAGAACTCTAAGAAGAACAGAAATTGACAATTTATATTCCTCGTTACTCAATAGCATCAGATTAGAGATAGTCAATAATTATTTTTTTATAAATGTAGATGAAACGACAGATACCTTAGGACGTTACATTGCCCATTTAATGATTGAGGCTCTTACGAATGAAAATTTTACAAAATCATACTTAATTGCTTGCAAAGAACTTCCTCAAACAAATGCCTTAACTGTTACTAGATTTATACAAAACACTTTAACAAACTTTTTACTTCCTGAAGCTGTTCCTAACGAAAAGTTTATACTTCTCCTATCAGATGCAGCACCTTATATGATTAAGACAGGCCAAAACTTTAAAAAAATTTATTCACAATTAATTCATACTACTTGTTTGGCCCATGCAATAAATAACGTGGCAGAAGATGAAAAAAATTTCCCCTTGTAAATGATTTGATATCTTGCGTAAAAAAAATATTTTTAAAAGCTCCACTTAAAATTCAATTTTATAGAGAGCATTTACCTAATCTTCCTCTTCCACCTCAACTCGTTTTAACACGTTGGGGAATGTGGTTAGAGGCTGCTTCTTCTTATACCGAAAAATTTACGCAAATAAAACTGTTATACAAGAATTTGAACATGATTCTTCTCAGCCTCTCTTACAAGCCAAAAAATTGCTGACCAATCACATTTTATATCAACAAGTTTCATTTATAAAAACCAATTATAATTTCATTTCAAACACTATTATCCAATTAGAGTCATACAAATTCCTTTTACAAACAGCCCATGCTTTAATTGGAGATTTTGATGAAACATTTACATTGGAACCAGAAATTTTGTCACATTTGAAAAGAAACGACCCTATTATGTCTGTTGACGTGGAGAGAAGCTTTTCTGCATTTAAACATATGTATACTGATAGGAGGCGAAACTTTTTGTCAGAGAATTTCTAGAAATACTTTATTGTTTATTGTTTTAATAATTAAACTAATCATGTAAAAATTGTTTTGGTAGATACATTTTTAAATAACAAAAGATTGAACCATGTTTTGTTCTATTTCAAACTACCCCATTAAAAAGCAATTGATTGTGAAAATTAAAATTTCTTTCATATATATGATCATATTTCCTACTTTTTTTTCTTCATATTTGCCTCACTTACTACTTATAACATTCATGCGTTACAATTTCGATTATTCGTGGTTCTGTTCGTTTCGGCGACGTGGGCTTTTTGATTGAGATTGGTGCGATAATGACGCTTTGTGTAATACAATTAGTTTCAAGTAATCCAGTTTTAGACATGATGGTCGTGAGACCGAAACGTACGTAAAGACTAGAAAATATAAAGCATACGTGTTAATGTGACCTATTTCCAGAAAATTTATATATATATTCATACCTGGGTCAAGAATCTTTATTATAATAATAATAGAACGTGCCCTTTCACCAATGACCTATTCAGTCTTTCAGCATGACCATTTTCTTCTGGAGAATATGGTACTGTATGATCAATAACAATGCCATTCGAATCACAAAAATCCCTAAACTCCACCATTGCCGCACCTATGATATGTTGCTGTCATATTTTTGAATAATTTGAAATATCCAAATATCCACCTCAGACATTGAAGACAATAAATATAGCATGCAGAACAAAATAAATCAATGTATGATCATTAAGGCGCGAATTTTATGCACCATGCATATATATGCAAACTTTGCATAAATGAATTATAATTTTTTGCATATTTTAACAGAAATTGCATATACAGGGTGTAAAGAAATAACTGAGAAAAAATTCAGGGGGTGATTCCTTGTTGAAAAATGAGGTGGGTCTTTCACATAAAAAAAATCATTTGACCCCCTAATGTTAAGATACAGTCCTTTAAATGGGGCGCCAAAAAAGTAGTTTTTTATTTTTATTTTCTAAATCCAAAAAGTTACAAAAATAAAATTAAGCACACATTATTTGCTATTAAGAAGGCATCCAATAACTGATGCTGGTTTTCCACTATATTTGTAAGGGGTAGAAATAACCACCCCTAAAACTTGTTTTTCACTTAACTTTTTCTCTTATATGTATATTGCCAATTAAACTAAAATTAAATTATTTTAGGTAGCTTGTTTCATTCTGAACAAAAAAGGTCTCTTGTAATTTTTTCGAAAAATTAAAGATTTCTGAGAAAAAAAATAATTTACTTACAAGTACATGGCACGATTTTCATAGTGTGGAATTTTAATTAAACTTTGATTCACCTAGTAGGCGGCTGTCATGTTGACATATTTTGTTAAGACAACTAAATTATTTTTAGTATGTGCAATAATAAGTTAAAATCATTGTTAATTGTCTCACACTGTTATCATTTTGAGGCCCTTTTGTAAAGAATTTCAGTAAAATGGAAGTGTACACAAATGCAGAATTGACAGATATGCATTTCGTCTAATGGAAATTCCTTAGAAGCGTCAAGAAGATATTCAGAAATGTATCACCATCGCGTCGTAATTTAAGTATATGATATACTTGTTATTTACAAACGAACATCTGACCCAGCATTTTGAATTACACCGATCATAATTCTTTGAAAGGTCTAAGAATGGGTCGTGCAAGTACAGATTTATTACTAGCATATTCTTGGAAAGATTGGGAAAATCCCAGGGTAGGTTACAACCGTGTTGACAACTTTTTATCAGTACATATTATTGTCGTTTTGTGCACGCTTTGAGTGACTTTTAAAATGCATTTATTGCATTATGGATCACGGCCTACCCTGAAATCATTATGGATGGCGATCGTATATTCTGTAAGGCCTGTTCCAAAATTGTAAGTGCTTTCATTTATTTTATTAATAATTTTTTTTTATTTGTGAATATAAACAAATATTTTTTTTTCTAAAATGATACCTAATGAAAAAATTCAAGTCCGATACATCTGTACTTATTTCAGTCTGACATTAATAAGAGCAATATATTTTTATTGCAGATCAGATGCGAAAAGAAATTTCGTCGATTAACATGCCAGAACTCCTTCGCACGTCGCAATAGTGTGGAACATGAAATCAGTTCCTGTTCAGATGTCACTGAGGGAGTCTATTGGAAAGGGCATTAAAAAGAGCGGTCAAAGTCTGAACATTTATGCCAATCTTTAGTTTCTGCTAATATACCACTAAAAAAATTAAATAACGTACAGTTTAAATCTTTTTTGCGAAACTGTTGCAATTTCAATATACCAGATGAATCAACAATCAGGAAAAGTGCAGTTGAGTCAGTTTACAAGACTGTTGTTGAAAAAATCAAAAAAGTAGTTGCAGATAATTATTTCTACATTATCGTTAACGAAACTACCAACGCCTGTGGCCGATATATGGTGCATTTGATGATAGGAATACTTGAGGAGGAAGCTCCAGGAAAATTTTTAATTACTTCAAAGCAACTCGACAAAACAAATAATTTAACAAGATTCGTTAACTAATTTTTTTTTGCTGAATGCAGTACCAGCCGAAAAAAACATAATTGTTTCATCAGATGCAGCACCTTATATGTTGAAAGTTAGACAATATTTGAAAATTTTGTATCAAAATTTAATGCATGTAACGTGTTTAGCACATGGTCTTAACAGAGAAGCGGAAACTATAAGAAACGAATTTCCTTTAGTTAATGAATTAATTTCAAATATTAAAAAAGTATTCATCAAGGCAGCTTTGAGGGTGGAACTGTATAAAGATAACTTACCAGGAATTCCTTTACCACCACAACCAATAATTACCAGGTGGGGAACTTGGTTGAATGCTGCTATTTTTTAAGCGGAATATTTCGACAATTTAAAAGGTATTATTTTAGACATTGTTGATAGTTCCCAATGTGTTTTAAGATCTCAGGAATTATCTAGAAATAAAGCAGTTGCTCAACAATTAGTTTTTATAAGATCTTATTATAGTTTTATTCCAAAGTCAATACTACCCTAGAAAAAAGGTCTAGAGATCACTTGTCGAATCCGTAGAAATTATAAAAGACTTTTCCGAGAAATGTGAAAACGTGGAAGGAACTATGGGAAGTAGAGTTTTTGGAAAACTAGGAACGTGATACAAAAAGATGCAGGCTATAAATATCTAACAAATATATCTAAAACATTTCTAGGTGAAATAATATCAGACGATTTTGATCAGCATTTGGAGAGTACAATATATTGCACATATTAAAATATTGTCCCACACCATCTGTTGATGTAGAACGCAGTTTTTCGCTGTATAAAAATATTTAAACTGATTAAAGATATTCCTTTTCAACTGAATAATTTGAAAAACATATAATAATAATAGTGTGACGGAATAATTTTGATTTTTTTATTTTATATGTTAAATTCAAGGGTAAATTGGAGATTGTATTTTATTGTATGCAATTTGATGTAATATAAAAATGTCGTTTCCTCTATATTTAATACGTTCTGTTCTTCAAAAAAATTATTATTCACTTTTCTGTAACTACAAAGAGATGCAAAGAAAAAATACCTTCTGTAAATACATCTGTCTGTTGGCAGGAATGTCATTCTAGGAAAGACAACGAGGAGAAAAAAGCAAGAGGAAAAAGATCGGAAAGCTAGAGTAAGAGCAGAGAAAAAGCTGGAAAAGAAAAGGCGAAAATTTCGTCAATATGCTCGGAAGTAGAATGGAAAGAGAATGGCGACAGTTTGGTTGATGTTACTCCATCTGAAGAAACAGAATATTGCGAGCTTTTGAGTTGTCCAGAATGTAGGTAGGTACTTCATGAAGAAAATGAAATTGAAGTTTTGTCAAAAGTCATTCTTTTACAAATACCTTTTGATGATTCATAGCAATTTCTATTAGTAGAATTGGAAAAGAATTTTTGGATCTAAAAGTGTCCATTTTTGGGCGGTTTACCTTGAATAATCCAGCTTCATGTTTTAAAAATTCTCAAAACTGACTTTATTTAATTATGGTTCAAATGCACTAATTTATTTCTATCTAAAAAGAACACAATTGTTGAATTCTTTTCATTTAAATCAAGATTTAAAGGAAAATTGAGAACAACATTTAGGATGGAATAGTTATTCGAAATGACAAACCAGAATGGCACTGTTTAGTGTGGAAACTTAAACCAGAATAAATTAGGTACTCAACAAAAAATTGATATTTCTCCTCAAAAAAATTCAGTAAGCAGGTAAATTGCACCCCTCTCAAGAACGCCAACTGTTTCCTTAAATGTATATTTGGAAGGTAGATCAAGAAATGATTCAGATTTCGGATTTGGGAGATTCAAAAATGGTAAGCGCTAGTTTACTCGTCAAATAATTCTACGAAAAAAAGTTAAAAATAAATGATCTTACAATTTTGATACACATTCTGTCGACGATCATATTGATGTATGCGGGGTTCAGCGAGGGGCTCAATATAGGGTGTAAACTGTAAATTCACATTGAGAATTCGAGTATACAGCTCTCTAGATATATTTGTTGTAGATTCAATCATAACTTCTCAGTTTCATTGAACTTTGGTCATTCAAAATTATAATTACACGCATATTTATAGCAATGACGGCATGCAAATGTTTTGACTCCATGAAATCCATCAAAAATGAGGAAAATTCTAGAGTAAATTTCTTTCATTTAGACTACCTACCTATTTTATTTACCCACAACCCACCTTACCGTTTAATACTTAGAAAATGTTTAGAAGTGTTTCATATGAATCGAAAACTAATGTATTTCCAGATCACGGAACAATCTGTCTAGCAGTCATTATTTCCTGTTTCTTATTTCTTAATCGGAATATTGAGAATTTGGCATAACTCGAATTCGTCCTTGACGTCATTCTGTAATCGGAGGTTTTGGATTTAAGTCTAAAGGTATCTTCAATTTATAATTATTTACGGAATCACTGCTGTAGTAATGAGTAAAGAAACAAAACACTGGACATCTTAGAAAACATATAGGAAGACAATTTTTACCTAAAAATTGTCTTCCTTTTTCAACAGACATTAAAATATAGCCGTTTTTAAACGTGCAAAATATATTAATCATTAAACAACTGAAAGAACAATTTATCTTATCTTCTCAAAGATAAGATCGGAGTTATCATGTAAATAAATAAGAAAATAGTTTTCAGGTTCTGTCAGCTGTCATTCGTGGAGAAGGATTTCATAGCGTGAAATATGGATAATACAGACTTACATGATTGAATATAGCTGGGTGTCGATGTCCTACTGGAATAGTTCATAATCTTTATATCCGATTCCGGGAAATCGGTCATATTTCACTCACTGTATCATTAACTTTCCACAAATCTTCACATAAATAAAAACACCAACAACCTATTTGCTAAAGGTATGGCGCCGCAACTGAAATTCCTGAATTCTGATGCCATCTATTCGTGATCAGTTCAACTGTGTTGAACTACTTTTCTTAGCGTAGGAGCCGAACCTAACATAATGGTTCTAAATGTAAACATATCCTTATTATTGATTACTGATTTCAAGGACATTGAAATTATCGTTGCATTGTATTGATACATTTGGTCGAAGTGATTCCTTTTTAGGAGTATACACATATATTCGAAGCGATTTAATGAAAATTATAAAGTGGCCGGTAGTTACAGGTATCTAGCTGAAATAATTGAATTTCATTAAGTAGGTAGCTAGATTTATTCGTACATTTTAGGTTCTGATAGGCGCTAATGCTCCATCGGTAAAATAGCAGTGTTAAGCTAATCCATAATGCAAAGAGAATACCACATACTGACTGAATACCGAGAGAATACTTTACTCGCCGAACTTGATTGTATTTCAATCAACGGAAACGACTTAACTGAACGAAAACGATTCTTGGTCAAGTAATAACAAAGAACATTCGGAAGAATTCAATCTCAATAGAATAATAACACTTCCCCCCATTTCAAAAATCGAAAATTTGAATTCTATTATCAATTGGCAGCTTGATGAATGATATAGAAATTGATTGAGCAATAAATAAGTAAGAAATTATCGAAATTATGTACGAAATAGTGAAGTTTCAAATTCAATCAGGTATAAAAATTCACATTAAATATGTGTAATCTGATACCTACACCCAATAATTCAATGACCCAACCCACAAAAGTTGGATAACAAAAACCTTATTCTAAAAACGTGTCAAACAAACCAAATTGAACCCAAATATAAACATCCCAAAAACTCCTTATTAAGAAAACAATGAAAATTAGCAGATAGCTTCTATTTTCTAAAATGCTATGTACAAAAGTAAATTAATCAAAGAAAAAAACATCAATATAACTTAAACATTTATTCTGGTCTATTTCTTAGATTTAGTTATAATAGTGCCCTGTTGAGCTTTAAGCACTTTCACAACAATCTTCTGTTCTTCAATGAGGAAAGCTCTGACAATCTTCTCTTTGACACACTTGTGACAAAGAACACCACCATATGCTCTCTTTACGGTCTTCTTCCTTTTGCAAAGACGGGACCTCTCTTGTGGGCGAGCTGGGAGGATACCTCTTAGCTTATCCTTGCACTGACCACATCTTGGGATCTTCTTGGGCTTCTTCAAGTACTGATAAACTAACTTGCCACCAGGGGTACGTACTCTGCAATTATGAAAAATATGTAATATTAAATAATCATGTAGGCAAACTTTTGAAACAAGGACACGAGAATTAAGCCTTAGTTATAACTATCTGTTCCACTACAAATAACATTATTTGAAAGATAAGAATCATATTTATATACAGGATGTTTCATTGCTAGGGTAGGTAGAACACTGAAAAATAAGTGGGGTTTGCTTAGAAAAAATTTTCAGCAACGGCATCCGTATTCAAGATATTTTTTGTAAAAAAAAATTTCAAACCCATTTTACGATTGTTCCGAAACTACTGGCAACATTGTAATGAAATTTTGTATGAACCTGTTTTGGAAGCTGACACATCGTATGAATTCATTTTTATATCTAACTCTCATAGAGGGCGCTAATTACGGTTCGTACAAAGTAGTTTTAAATATAACTTTTTTGAGGTTAGATTTTTCAATTCAAATTTTAGGTGAAATTAAACATCATTCAATTTTACACGAAAAAAGCACTCTTGGTAAAACTCGATATTGTGTACCATTTTCGGAATATTTTGATTTGAAAATGATGAAGTAATAACTGATGCTGGTATGAAGTAAAAAACAATTACCAATTTATTAAAAACCAAAAACAATAACATTATTCTTATGCCAAAGTTATTATCTAAACAAAGAATCACAAGAAGAAAATTAAAATAAATTTGAATATAAACATGAAATATTTAATCAGTTAGAGTAATTCAAAATGTCCTCCATTTTCACGAATACACAATTCTATTCTTTTTTCTAGAGAATGCATTAATATTCTAAATGTTTGAGGATCAACTATGAGGTATTAAAGTGACGTTCAATTCTTGCAACTCTTGACGTGAATTTACCTCTGTAGAAGACTTTTCCTTAACGTACGACTAAAATGTCCAAAGGATTGAAATCTCATGATTGAATATTTATTTTAATTTCCTTTTTTTGATTCTTTGTTAGATTAATAACTTTAGTTAAATAATGTTGTTGTTCTTGGTTTTTAATAAATTGGTAATTGTTTTTTACTTTAAACCAGCATCAGTTATTACTCAATCATTTCCAAATAAAAATATTTCGAAAACGGTACACAATATAGAGTTTTACCAAGAGTACCTTTTTCGTGTAAAATTGAATGATTTTTAATTTCAACTAAAATTTGAATTGGGAAATCTAACCTCAAAAAAGTTTAAAACTACTTTGTATGAACCGTGTAATTAGCGCCCTCTATGAGTGATATAAAAATAAATTCATACGTGTCAGCTTCCATAACATGTTCATACAAAATTTCATTACAATGTTGCCAGCAGTTTCGGAATAATCGTAAAAAAGGCGTTTAACATTTTTTTTTCAACGCCCGTATCTTGAATACGGATGCCGTTACGAAAATTTTTTCTAAGCAAACCCCACTTATTTTTCAATGTTCTACCTATCCTAACAACGGGGCCACCTTTTTTTGAAACATCCTGAATGTAGTACAATTAGGTACATTCAAAATCAAACATTTCCAAGACGTTGAATTCCAAATTCAAATTTTATAATTAATGAATTGTCAGATTTGAACAATTAAATGACTGGAACAGCAATTTATCCAAATTTTATTCATAATAAGAAAACCAAAAGTAGTCATTGTTTAGTGAAAAATTTTCTTTGACCCAACTATTTATTGCTGAAATAAGGCCAAAATTACATACAAGAGTTGTTGAATAGCAGTACTGGGGCTTTGACCCTAACATCATATATGAAAATGCCCAAAAGCTCCTCATAATCTGATCCAAAGTCAACATATTTGCCAATACCACATTAATTTATAGCTACTTTCATTTACAATTATTTTTGTTTCATGCATTGTATTGTAGAATTCAGTTTAGTTTTAGTTAAATGATGGTTGAATAGCTCCAAGAAGTTACATATAAGTTAGGCATCCCTATGTTGAAAAAATTTATTGTTAATTACTAATGTAAGTAGTTATCAGTAGTTCTTAACCTGTTAACTGGGTCACTGTTTGATCATGAAAGTTCCTGCATTGGGATAAAAATTGATGTTCATATAGTATTGGATAATTTATAAATCAAAATTTATTTCCACCAATATATTTCATTGTGGCACATATTCATTCATTAATAATTCAGTTTGTAACTGATCGAGAACAGGTTTTATTTTATATAATTTTGTCAATGTAATAACTGTCAGTGATACATAAGAACTTTTGAATCAACAGAAATAGAGTTTTGCCCATTATTTTAATAAAAAATTGTCTCAATATTCTTGTGTTTACTAAAATATGTGATAAAATTTAGCTTTCTACACAACTCCTTGCAAATTATTTAGTTCTAAGAATGTCATGTCACATTTTTATACTCGAGATCTATTATATTTTCATGATTGTGAATCTTCCGACTGACATTCCTCAAAATAAAATTCATCTTCAGAGGAACTGTATGTAAAATTTTGGTCGTCCTGATTAGATTCCTGGTCACAATATTGATATCTGAACACTTTGGTTGTGACTGAAACAATACTGATCTCTGCAGACGAGGTAAAACTTGCAGCAAAGATTGCAGTATAATAATAAATAATATTTAATCTATGGTAATAATTTATTGTAATGACTGAACAGAAAGACACATTTCAGAACATTAAGAGGGCCATTCAAGGGTGGGGAATGCATTGATAGATCACATGCTAACATATGCCATTCTCAAGGGTCTACTTGATCAAATATTGCTTAGCAAGTATATTCGTCAAACTCAAGATTTCAATGAAGTCTGCATACCCAGTTAAGAGGTTAAAAATACCACCAAATTTTACCTAGTTATGAGCCAAAACTGCAAAGATGTGAATAGGAATCATGTTTTTTTATTAATCATGTTGTAATACTCAAACATTTTCATAAAAATAAAAAGGTTTTTGTTTGAAAAATAAACCACAGAATAAATTTTGGATAATTAAATAAAATGAGGTAAAGCATCATCCATACAATTATTGGTCATCATCCATTTTCATAGTTTATTGGTCAAGTGGATAAATTGAAATTGAAATTTTAAACTTGCTATCAATAGACATGAACTAGAAGTGGTTCCCGATGTTCAACACAAAAGAAATAATAAAATGAAATTGTTGTCAAACACTTCTACAACCATACAAGCAATAAAGGCAGGTGCCACAATAATCTTATAGATACCTTACATATCTGAATGAATTGTTTCACATCGTTGCAAAACATAATTTAGAATATGAACTACATAGAAAATCAACAATGTATGATTGAACATGTAAAACCTAATTATGATTGTATATCTAGTCGAGTTGAACTGGCTATTCAATAGCATTTTAATATGCAACATAACTCAAACACATCAGAGATATTCAGAAGTTTGAACGATATAGTTGTCGTCATTTTTTTCAGGACTCTAGCCAGTTTTCATCATTATATCTCAAACATGTAAAACTACGAGGCAAGCAGAAAGATTTAAGGATTGGTATACTATATCATGAGAATCCTCACATCAGGTAGCTATAAATGGCATAAATAAAGCCTGACAATAATTCACCAATTCACTCTATACAAGTTAGAGACATTCAGACATATGAACGATTTGGTTGTCGTCAAAATTTTCAGTACTCTAGCCAGTTTTCATCATTATATCTCCAACTATGTATAAATCCCACTATCAAAACATAACCTTAAATATGAAGTATCATACTATTTTTAAGGCACTAATTTATAGTTAAGCAAGTTTCTACCATAAAACTGATAAAAAAAGTACTTACATCCTTCGTCTATTAGATTTCGTGTTGTACGACAAACGCCGTCTAAACACAAGTCGTTGGACCATGGTGGCCTAAAATCATTAATAAAATTAATATATATCTCCAACACCAAAAATACTTGAAATAGGGATGAATCTAACATGTAAACTTTCATTTTGATTAATTACTTTGAATATTAGGATTCAATATTGAAGGATGATTACGAAAATAAATGAAATAAAATTTTAACTCAAACTGACCTGTCAATGTTATAAAATGAAAGAGATGATATCACAGCACAGATTCACAGAACCCACTATAACTTCTCACAGAGAATAAAGAAGTTTTGACTATTGAGTGCTAAGCACAAAAATGAGATATTCACATTCAGATTCTATGCTTACACAGGGATGCCAAGTTATTTCAAAATTTAATAAACGTTTGGATTGGTTTTAGACCAAGGTTCAGTTCTTATAATAAACTTATTTTTTGTTGTAGAGGTGTATTCTTTATTACGAAATACCTTAATGTATCTCAGTACCCTGCTGTTGACGCGTACTTAAGCTGACAGATATGGAAATTGGAAATTCTAGGTTAAATCATGTGCTTTGTCTACTTCAACAACTGATGGTTTTACTTCTCCCGATGGAAGAATCTTTGCACTCCACCATTTCCAGTTGGGTTGTGAAATGAGTACAAATTAATATATCTAGAATCTGAATCATACTGTAAAATACTATCTACAGTTATTCAGAAGTATCCCTTCAACCTTCATCTTCGGTTGTGTTCAATAAACATATGAAATAACTTCATATTTTATAAGTTAAATTACGTCCATGTGTCATTAACTATTAGTACAAACGCGCGTCAAACACAACCCGGAATGTCTTACTTTGTAAGATTTCTTGACTAAATTCACTCGTATCAATCTTGGAATTAAGATTTTGATGAGGTTTTTGAAAAATCGTGTCAAACTTCGCATCTCACCGCACATTAGTGCTTTGCTGCTGGAAAGAAAGTTCGTCATGTTGGTGTTTGATTTTCGGTGGTTAATACCGTCCTATCGAGACCGTTTTACCAAGTATAATGTCCGGTACGGTCCGCTTTAATTTACAAAATTATGTTCAGCTTACTAAAATGTATGACGGGAACAAAATCTTTAACTACATTAAATGTAGCTATAATAACTATAAGCTGTGCAAAATCACAAAACAAACTCAACTCAACATGTACACGAAATGATCGCTGCCTCGGTGACGTATTAAATTGAATTAGGTGTAACCCGGCCGACTTCGGCCTACTACTAACCATCCCAAGGACAGTTACGGCGACCCGGCAGACTTTCACCCGCCATGCTTCTCAGTGTGTTGATAGTCGCACGTTTTTTTTTCATAATTTTCAGTGGCTCGTAACACCCAAACGACAAAACTTAATTGTCAGAGCTTTTGGCACATCTAGACCCTTTCGAAAGCTACCTCAAGTACCACCCTACCCTCTGTACTTTTCTCTATCGAACTCCTCTGACATCCCTTTACATTACCCAATTAATATATAGATATGCGACTGCGAATTATATGTACTAAATTTGACGAACACAGCAGATTAAGTTTTCAGAATAATACATGAAAGTCTGAGATTAATGTCTTTCTGAAACTTCTCGTTCAACATGTGTACCAATACCGACCTACCAACGTAAGGATACACTCCCCTTTGGTCAGAACTGTATGTTATAATACTTTATCTGCTCTCATTTCTATAATTGCGGTGCTTGAAATATCGGATAAAAACACTAGGAAGAAAGTACTATCAACAAAAATGGACTAATTAATTATGAAAATTTATTCACATAATTATTCCTTTCTGTATCAAAAAAAGATATAATTGGAGGTGTATGGTGGGTGTAGTGTACATATTACCAAGTCTTGGCTAAGTATAATTTAAAAAGCATACTATCTTCCAATTACGAATTGATAAATAATTAAGTAATATAAGCGAAAAGTTGCACTTTATAATGTTAAGACAAAGGACATAAACCTTTTTTTTATTCCACAAGATACATTATACATTATTGGACCTTGGCAAGATGCCAATTTTGTTACGTAGATATTCTCTCTTGCTATTATCATGTGATAATAATTATTATGTAGTATTTAAAATTTTTCGGTATATTATTTTTTATGGCTACAAGTCCTTAACTAACGAAATATTTGTAACATCGACAACTTCGGATTTCCGTGACATATGCTATTGGCGAGTGGCGACATCTACAAGTAATATGTGAAATGAAGGTATGTGTCAGAACGAAGTGAAAGAACATTAGAAAATGGTTTCACTGTTCGAGAATTATGAGCAGCAATATTCAGTATTAACAGCCGATATTACAGCTCAAATATGTTCCCTAGCAGCTTCAACAACAAGTAAGAATTCATGAAACTCGAACATTATTAGGCGTAATTTGACAGTTGAGAATGTTTTTGTTTTGTAGAAGATCGACGCCAACTAATTTCAAATATAGAGAAACATGTCGAGGAAGCCCAAGAACTGGTAAGTTACGGTACTTATGTCTTGTAATAATTGGAATTACATGATTACATTTGATTTAATAAGCTCGAACAAATGGACTTGGAGGTTAGAGAAATTGAATCATCTAAACGACAAAGGTGTAGAACTAAGCTAGATTGCTATCGTGCTGAACTCAAGCGGTTAACTTTGGAATATATAAAAGCTCGATCGATAAAACAGGGAACAATCAGCTACGACAGCGCGGATACGGATGAATTTAATGATGTCCGAATTTCAACAGACCAAAAGCAAAGGCTACTTGATAATTCAGAACGAATGGAAAGGTCGAATAAAAATCTAGAGGAGGGCTATCGAGTTCTTATTGAGACTGAAGACACTGGAAATCAAATACTACAAAATTTAGGAGAACAAAGGGAAACCATACAGAGGTCCAGATCGAGAGTGAGTTTGTAATTATCAAATAAATGTAAGGGTATGTTTAATCTTTTTTACTTCTAGCTTAGAGAAACTGATGAAGAGCTGAGTCGAGTATCACGGATCATCAATTCAATGTTTCTAAGAACTATTCAACAAAAAGTCGTGTTATTTGTTGTTTGTGTTTGTTTTGTGATAGCTATAGGATTTGGAATTTATCTAGGATTTAGAAAGTAGCAATAACATGCAGTTGAATTTTATTCTACTTCATACAAATAAGCAATTCTGTTGTGTCATTTATATGGATTGTTAAATTTATTGTTACATTCCTTGTATTATTTTTATTATTGTGATGTTTTATTCGGACTGATATATTTTCTAATTCTATTGAGTACCTACCTATATTTATGTTATTAAAAAATACTAACTAAAACATTTTGTAATGTTTTCTTCCAATAAGATTGTGAGCATCTACGAGTATATAAAAAAGTTTGTGCTTCCTTTTGCATCCTTGAAACTGCTTCAGTATAATTTTGATATTCCAACATTGGTTCTCATTAAATCCAAGACTTATCATTATTATTGGAATATGTATGATATATGATATAAGTTTTTATTCTTATCTCCAATCATAAATTTACTTCAAAACTTCTGAACAGAAATTTCTTGCTCCATTTCACAATAATCTTCAAAGTTTTAAATAACCTGTTGGATGTAATGATGTATTGGTGAAATAATCCATATTCAAAACTCCTGATTACTTTTGGAATGAGGCTCATCTGATAGTAATAAAATTCAAAAGTATTTAAATTCTCTAATTGAATTATTACATTTTGGAGAGATGTCATCTAAGTTTTTGATTATCTACAATAGAGCAACACCTAGCCTGTTGCCTGGGGAAAATAGCATAAAACTCCCTTAATTACAATTATTTATCAATTTGTTATTAGGATGTGAAGCTTTCCTAGAATAAGAGCAAAAATGCAAAAAAAGTTTGAAAAAGATTATTCCATAATTTGTAATAAAGTTGTTCAGAGAATAATCGGTCCAATTAAGTGGAAACGTCTAAATAATTATTGTAATTTTTTTACAAATCGATACTAATTTAAGTTGCTCTGTAAAAAAAGGTGTGTAAATTTGGTGATTATATAGGTATCAGGAAAGATCTCGCCATACATAGTTTCTGCAACTAGACCGGTGTAAGACGGAGTAAGTGAGTGAACCGAAAGGAGTAAAAATTATTTCACTAGGCACACTTCATATGTCGCATGAGCCGATCAAGAGCGCTAGCCGTAGTCTGTTTAGTTACGGGAGTTCAACTTTTAAACGCTACCAAAGGTATGGACGAGTATTCAAAATCTGTAACTCGAAAACGGAGTCGCCGTTCGCATAAGCCGATCAAGAGCGCTAGCCATAATAAAGTCTATGAATACAACATCATGGTACGAATGCATGGTCTGGCAGATGCGCTCATGCAGTTGATACCAGCCAAAAAGTTACAAATTGAGAAATACGTTTGTCATCTGGTAACTTACCGACTTCATCGCCCCACTCGAAAGTTGACTAGTCGCCCGGCCACGACCGAGTAAGGAACTCGCTCGCGGATTCTCCCTGAATTCCCGCGATGCATTGGAAGTCCCACTTCCAGCGCTGCACTTTCAATCCGTCACTTGTCGGCCGATAAGTTACCATGACACCTCAACCCTTCACTCTCTTGTCGGCTGCGAGGTGGCCAATTAGTTACATGTCGCCAGGACCCCTCGATCCGTCTGTGACGTGAGGAACGTCGAAATCCAACATTGGTATGTATCGCTAGCTTCGCCCTAGATCTGCATCGCATAAGCTTTCTGGTGTGTCCCCTACCCTGGCTAAACCACCTGATTGTTTCTACGCTACGAGCTTCTGTTTACTACCTACCCTGGCTAAGGTATCAGTTGCTACTAGATCGCTTGATCAGCCGGAGGCTATGCTCTCCAAAGGACGTAACTTCGCTGATCGTTAGTGCTTCGCCGTTGACTTCGACTCCGACTGTTCACCGTCACACCATCTACCTCTACGAAGCTGCTTGCTCGCTCTTCTTGTGTTCTTGTCATGTAAGTTGTTGTTTCCATTTATCCAGTGAATTATTGTGCTTTCGATATTATTTCGTCACTCTATTGTATAACTAACTATACATAGGGCTGCACTAATATAACTTAGCCATAATTTCCTTCGAACGTTACATATCTTTGGTATATGGACCAGTGCAACAAACTATCCTAATGTCCAGTGAGCCTTGTGTATTGTGTGTATTTGAACATTAGATCTCTGCCTCGCCCTACGCGCTGTGTTCACCTGGTATACCAGTGTGGGAATACTTAGCATCGCCCTCTGTATTTCTTCACTGTTTGTATAACCTGTGGCCAACAACCCCAGAGGGTTCCCTTTATCATCATCATCATCATTTGAGGGGAGGGGGGCTAAGGTCCCAAATGCACTTATGTCAATCAGCTGGGCCCATTGTGCGCCCCGTGGTCAGAAGCCTATTCTATTCTAGCAGGTTTGTGGCCCTCCAGAAACCCAGAATATTGCTAGTGCTGGTTTCCATAAGTTCTTCTGGGAGCAGTTTTGACTCTCCGAAGTGTCGGTGCCTGAGGGATGCTAATGCTGTGCACTCCAACAGGATCTGTATTTCCTTCATAATTGTGTAGGTGCTTGTTAAGACGACATTGACCGGTTAGGACTCCAGTCATCACTCTAATGTCCCTTCTGTTCAGAGAAAGAAGTTTCTTTGAGAGCTTAGGCACAGGATTTTTGATGAAGAGCATGTTAAATATATGCGTATTTTGTAGTGGCATCCAATGGAAATTAAATTGTTATGAAGGTATTGAAGAATATTCCACATATTATATAAATGATCTTTATTCCAGATGTAACTTATATCTAATAAGAAATACAAACTAATTTAGTTTAATGTTTATATAGCAATATTAATAAACAGTAGGTAGTATTTCCCAAAATCTATACCTTTCTGCTACAAATATGCTAATAGAAAACTGTATTGATCATTTCTGTAACAAAACGGGTTACTCTCGTAATAATAAGTTATAGCTAAATTCATTATATTTCATTAATATGTACATAATTATTGAATATTACTATTTAACAAAACTCCATGTAGTAATTATCTAAAATAAATACAACAATAAACTCCTGTATACCTAAATAAGTAGGTAACCTAAAACTAATAAAAAGGCAAAAATAGGCAATACTTATTGAATATGAACTTATATCGTTTACAATTGTACTAAAAACCAAAAGTAATTTCCGAAACCCAAATAAGTTTGAAGGTATCTTTTAATTTTTTTGGCAAATAAGACCCAATAATAGAGGAATGGGAGAGTGCATAATTTGGAAAACACGGAATATTGAAGAATCGTGTTGGAGAAAAAAATTTCACTAGGAATTGGAAATTTTAACACCAAACCATAGTTACTCAAGTTTGTGTTTTCTTCTTTTTGAGATTTCGGCCCTTATTCCGGCTCTCTAATTTCATTCTACAATGATTAAATAAAACGGCCAATTTAAGCGGTTTGCTGCTGTTTATTAATTTCAATTCAAGTATCGGCCCGATTATCAAATTGGATTTGAACACAACGATAATAGAATCACACTCGTATTGAGGTCATAAATTTTCTGAACGAAATACTGATTAATAAATTAGGTTGCAGCTTGATCTTTCAGTTTTGTTTTATGAATATCTAACCTGTGTTGAATTCTATTTTGGATATATGTACTTACTTATTCTAAATCTAATCTAATTTCTTGCAACCCACCCTGCATAGGATCAATTTTTCAAAAATATGATACAGTATTTCAAAAAGTTTTTAAATAATAATGCATGAATACTTTTCTGCTATAAAAATAAACATATACAAGCTGCTGTTTAAATTGGTGACGAATAATTTTTCACAGATGTTCATAGTTAATTTCGTACAAATCTACGGAACTCCTCTCTAATTGAAAAAATTAATATAATGATACAAAAAAAATAGTTAATAAACAACAACGTTGATTCATTCTATTAGAAACCGAGTTATCTTGATGATCTCGTGTTCTTGATCTATGAATCAATAGATCAACATATTGACTTGAAGTTAAGGCTATATACCTACATCTTGATTAATATCTACCAATATGTATACATACAGGTTGAGTTTAAGAGAACTGTATATTTAGATGTGATAAGTGAATAGAGATTCGACAAAGATGGGGATAGCAGTAGGGGCGTTCCAAGTTCAACATATTTATTTATATTTATTTTTAATATTTTTTCTGTCATTGCAGTAAAATATATTGAATTTTACTAATGTCGAAACATATTAATTAAGCACTGTTAAGTATTGACTAATGTGTGTGAGGTCTAATATTTATCTTTTGGTAGAATTTGAAATTACTTTTATTCTCGTTGATGAGGAAGATTTTATCACTAGAAAAATCTGTTAGTAACTATAGCCGAGAACTTATATCTAATTAAATCGAAATTTGAGTTCCAGTGATTTTTTATTCGAATTCTCTATCTCTGAAAAAATTCGATGTAGACATTTTTGGGGATTATTTCCCAGCATTAAAAGCTAACATTTCATGCTGAAGTTACTATAAATCACAAAATTTATTATGTTCAACCAAATAGTTTATCAATGCTCTTTATCTACATAAACACTAATGTACATTTATTGTTCAAATTATCTTCATAAAAAGGCACAATTTGCAATATATTCAGCTCAGAAAATTGTTCTGCTCAAATGAATGAAATATTTTCGGATTCCACATTTTGATGTACACCCACCCCAGTTGGTGAATTGAATCAAATCATGATGGTTCTTATGTAAGGCAAAATAACATTAAGTAAAGATGAAGAAATTAATTTCTCTCACTTTTGTGTGTCGCGTTTCATTATTTTCTTCATTCTCAAGTTTTCTTATTTTATATTTACCAATGAATTTAAATGAAGGCAAAAACGAGCCCATCTTTATAATCTTTCCAGAATATGAATCTTCGTATTTTTGTATGTACTGAAACAGACGTTCGCTTGGTGATTTCTGCTTCAAGCAATTCAAATAGTTTTTTGTTCAATTAGAGCTCAATTTCAGCTCAAAATGTGTGTGCCGAACATTTTTTAATTAATCCATAATATTTTAATATAGCTCCACCTCATATTATTTATAATTTTTGTCATGTTTGTGAAATTTTAATACTTTATTGGTGATCAATATTACTAAACGCTTTAGCTGTACTAATATAGTACCTATCAATAAAAAATATGTCCAATATTGCTGTTGGTTTTTCAAAACTATCCTCATTTATTGTGCATACAATGTACAATTTGAATAGAGAGTGCATATGGAAAAGTCCAAAATTTAATTTGCCTGATTTCGTTGAATATTTGGTAGTATTCTAAGATGATTTAGCTACAAGAAGATCTTCATCATTGCAAAGAAATTTTCCTGTTCCACTTGTTGTGTATCTAAAGTGATTGGTGTTGAACTGGCACTATGTAAATTTGGAGTACATATCTTCTAATTGCGGTTTAAAGTAAGCCTTCAATTGTGGGCGTTTGGATTTAAATGTTGGTGTTAAAAGACCATTTTGAACGCTGAAAGGATCGGGATGTAGATATACGTCTTTTACCTGCAACAAGAAAATTACAAACAAACTTAGCATATTTCAATGAAGGAGTGACCAATGGATGATCTGAATTCAGAGCTTATATATTTATCATAAGCATACAATGATATGGCAACTGAAATATACAATTTTAATGTAAATAAATTAATGAATGATATGTTCAAATTGTGGTTCATTATCAATGTATCAGTACTAGCAGTGGACATCTTTCTGATATTTTTGATGTTATTAAAAAGTCACTAGGGAACTCATTTAAAAAGGTACACCTATTTTCCCTAGACTCGTATCCATCTAATGCTGTTTTATTCGAAGTTTTTGCGAAAATTTACAATAGTGATCTAATATTTCCTTTCAATATAACTTTTTTTCTGATCAAATGTCATATTTTTTTTAAGCTATTGCATAGCTTTTATCGCGGGCTTTGAGCGCGGCGACCGAATCAAGAAATTCCGTAACGAAAATAACCTAACACCCCTCACTCCGCCTACCACGTACCTCGGCCGAGCGTTCGCTTAACGTGTATGTATATGGTACGACTGTACGAAGCTCGCACGGATCGAGACGAGATGCTCCGAAATCGGACGAATACGTAAGCAGCTGTTTGTGAGAAAGTATATAGGTGTATAGGTATCTATCATATCTTTATAATGCCACACTCACCGCATGTGCGCCCCGTAAGTATACATGTAGGTATATATACTGTTGTAGATACTGTTCCAAAAAGTGGGGTAGCTATTTACCAAAATAATAATAATGTTACTAATATTATGACTCCGAATATTGAAATAAATATTGCACACGTTAGCGATGTTAATGTTAGGCGCTCATTTGTTGGAGATATTTGTGCGTGCTTATGCAAACTTAGAAATGGCCTACACATAGTCATGGTAGCAATTTACATTTATCCGAATCCAAAATTAGACGAGGTAGAGCATTTTATTCATCGCACTTTACTGGAGTACACTGAAGAAGGGTCGAAAATACTTGGTACAAATGGTAATAAATTTCCACTTATCTTGGCTGGCGATTTCAACATCAACTTCGCTGATAAAAAATCAGAGCGGTTGACAACTTTTCTTTCGTAAAAACTGAATTTGAAAATGATTAATGATCTACAAGAATCCACAACAAAATATGGGACCACCATTGACGCTGTATTTTCCAGATATTTAGAGGATATCAAGTCTCAAACTTATGTTTCTTATTTCAGTTACCATAAACCTATAGTTTCAATGATAAAAATTCCTGAATAACCTACGTGTATTGTAAGATAAATATTTAAAACGATATTAACTATTCAATAAAAGAAAAAAAAATGTTTTCTTATCGGTCACCACGCTCAAAAAGTGTAACTTGAAGTAATATCAAAGAAAAAAAAATACTGCATAAATAAAAAATAAATGAATAATTATAATTGCATAAGTTGATAAAAAATGCTATGCAATAGCTTTAGCGCGGCAGTCCAAGAGTGCCACATGTTTTTTTTTATTTGTTTATTAGTCTTATCAACCTTAAAGGTTATTAAAGACGGAAAGAAAGATAAAATAACAATGAAGTAAATCAACAGAGTTCACAAATAAATAGAAACTGAATGTCATTCATGATTTTGATGTCTGTGAGGAATGCTGTAAGTTTTCCCATCTCACATTCTGCGCTCAACATTATTTTGATTGATTGTGGGATCTGGTGTTTGCGTCGCTCGATGCTATATTTCGGACATTCTTGTAAGATATGTATGACGGATAATTGGGCATGGCATACTTCGCATATTGGTGGATCGCTATTGGTTATGAGATATCCATGGGTGATTCGGGTATGACCAATTCTCAATCTGGTGAGGATGAGCTGATCCTTTCTCTTATTGGGATATGATTGCCATGGGGTGACATGTTCCTTTACTCTGAGAAGTTTGGAGCTGGTGTTATTCCACTGGGATTGCCATTTATTCAGTATGGATTCTTTGATAGTCCGTTAGGAGTCCGTATGTATAATTTGCTCAATCGTAGGAAGCGATTCGTCGCGGATTGCACACTTAACTAATTTGTCTACAGCTTCAATACCTTCAATGCCAATATGGGATGAAACCCATATGAATTTGATGTTTTTTTTGCATAGGTTGTAAACTATGTAATTCGTTCTTAATCAAAATTAAAATTGGGTTTTTCGGAAATAGCTGGGAGGTACTATCAATTGCACTGAGACTGAGATAGTCCGATATAATGATGATTTTTCGTTGGTCAGTGTTCTTTGAGTACTCTAATACCTTGAGAATAGCAAGAAGTTCGCCTTTGTATGCACTGCTGGTATTATTGAGCTTGAAAGTCATTTTATCATCTGGGGTTACGAAAGCTACAATTGATCATATTGCTGATTAGATACAATCCATCTTGAATTAACTCTTCATTTACAGAAACAAATGTGATTTCAATGTTGCCAAAAGATGGAAAACCTTTAGCACCACAACAAATCGCATTAACTATATTAAATAAGAATAGGATACATTTTTAATCCAAAGTAAAAATAATATGGATGGAACTATAACAGGTTCATGTAAAGCAATGAGTGTCTTATTTTAATTCAACTCACTTGCTCGAACGACTTCAGACTGGCTTCTTTTCCCCAAGCAATCATGTCATCTAGGATGAGTTGTTTAACTTCCGCATTATTGCAAAGTACACTAAATGTGCCGCTGATACCATTTTCTTGGGCCCAACATTTTATGACGTCCACATCAGGTACCACTATAGCGATTATACAGGACTGCAAATAGAAGGGGATTATTATTTCTGGATTAAGTGTCATATACTGGAAGAGATTTGATAAACATATTTCCAGTTCTGTGATCATGAGTAATACTGGAATAAGTTTACTTATTACCTCAATCGTTTTGTTAGAAATATAAGTCTTAATGTATTCCGCATGACCTGCTGAAAGAACATAAGTCTATGTACAGGCTGAACCAAATTGGATGTCCTTTTTTTCTTTTTGGGAGTGCCTATGAATTTTGACTAGTGTCATTTGCTTAGGCGCTGTTGCCAAATACTCGATTTTTCAGGATTTGAACAAAGCCTCGAAATATGTTCAATGTTGGAGCTATCGCCATGTAAATGAAAAATTATGGGGTCACTTTTTTTCATGCAATCCATTGGCGTAGGCAGAATTTTTTTTACCGCTTGACACAAACTCGTATTTAAAAAAAAAGAAACCATAAATTCGTTGAAAAGCGTTGTTGATTTCAACAGTATATAATATGATAGGTCTGACATAATTTTTTTTGACGTGACAACGTCTTATAATTCGATGGAGCCGGCTGCACGCACGAAAAAACATGACTCATGCGGCGTTACCTCGCTCTGAGGCGTTCCATTTAAGGCTTGAAGTGCAAGCGAGAGCGCGGAACGAGCGACAAAGAGGCACAATCGGCCTCCGCGTTCGGCAGCGTTCGACATCTGTCTCTCTCCTACTTGAGAGAGCGATGCGTCCGCGTGGACAGCTGCTATACAATAATACATTTACATGTTTTCGTCAAGTACGAAGTGCAGTGAAAAGTGAATGTGGTGTCAATTGTTTATAGCAACGATAATTGCGGCGATAAAGGTAATGATTCTTTCGATATTAAATATACGTTCAGTGATATATTGTCGAATATTCGTGCTTTCATCATTAAAATAAATAGCATCGGTCCGCTAGTGCAGCGATTGTAGGTTATGCTATAATTGACAAAACTATAACAATAAGTTAACAGAACTATTTCACGATGAGTAAAAAATCAATTGCTTTACTATTCGATCGAAATAATTATCGAGCGTATGATTTCAAAAAATTAAAACATAAATGTTAAATCTTCCACATATCATAACAACGTGTCTGAAATGACAGGTTGGACCAGCCAGCCGTCAAAGGGAACAATTTTCTCCTATATCAAACACATTGAGGCGGGCTTTTTAAAAGCTAGAGTTACAAAAATGTTAATGATGTTTCCAAATTTTAAATTTTAAATTTAAGATTAATGAACAATAATTTAATCACAGTTTATTCTTATAATAAATTATTCAAAATTATTACTTTCTTACAACAAATTACAATTAAATTTGCAGTTCACTTGCTGAAAGAAATAATGTCAATACAAAATTTATTATTATAAAATAATAAAATCAAAAATTAAATTTTAACAGTCGAGTGACGTTGTCACGTTCAACTATCGTCAGTAAACCGACTTTACAGACAACCGATTTTTTTCGTTTATTTTCGATTTTTGGCAAATGATTAATTTTTCGTATTATAGTCAAGTAATATCTAAGTAGAATAGGAAAGAAAAGATCAGAATAACTATTTATTAATTATTTTACGAATTAAAAATTATTAAATTAGATAAACATTTTGAAACTATGAACATCTATAAAATTAACACTCAAACAACATGGCATACAAAAAAATTTACGGTAATGTTCAAACTGATTTCCGTTTTGTCGTATGAAATGTTGACAACGTTCTTGCAAACCTCTCAAAGCATTTAATATATGCACATCTGAAATTTCTTGAATTGCATTTTCAAAATTTTGCATTAATTCGTCAATAATCCTGCTAACATTTAAATAAATTTTGACTTTGAGATGACCCAACAGAAAATAGTATAGAGGGGACAGGTTTGGGAATCTCGGTGGCCATGCGACATGTCCATGATTTCCTATTTACTTTTTCCGAAATTTATTGTTGAGATAAGTTCAGACTGTGCATTATGAGCGGGTGCTCCATCCCGTTGAAAGTAGACACGTATTCTTTCGTTCAGCGCCATATCGTCGAGTGCATTCTCAAGTTTGTTTTGTAGTATCTCTAAATATCTTTCTGCGTTCAAATTAGTCAAAAATATTTGGTAAGCTAAAACTTTGTTTTCCAAATGTGCCCACCAAACATTGAAAACAAACAGCCCCTGTTTCGCGGTTTCCTATAATTTGATGAGGATCAATGTTGTTCCAAAATCTATGATTATTTCTTTCAAAAATGCCAGCACTACTGCTGCAAATACCAATTGCAAAAATTTATTATTTTCACAAAGTTTCCCGGATACAAGGATTGCACTTTTTGATATTTGTAGGGTTCAAATTGTTTTTTTTTTAAGATAAAAACAACAGAAGATAGTGAAATATTCGTAATTTTTATCTAATTTCTCTAGTGGATATTTCTGGATTTTCCTCTGAAACAGTTTCAGTTCAAGTCTCAAGCCTGCCCTGAAGATGCCACCTGTAATGCTCAAGTCGAGCTATTGTGACGCGGAATCCATCCGGAAGCCAAGATTTTTCAAGATTAGCTATCCGCGGAAGTCTACTATTCAAGTTATATTTTTAGTTCAGCTTTTTAATCGTATTACAGACCGTGATTTTATATGTTTCTAGAGCTTATAAGAATATTGCTTAGCAGCGGATTCTTAATATATATACTTAAAACATTAATGTATTATAATTTCGATTGTTCGTGTTTCTGTTCGTTTCGGCGACGTGGGCATTTTAAATTTAAATTAGTGCGATAAGGACGCCTTATGGTGATACAATTAGTTTTAAGAATTCACGTTTATATAGTTATACGTCTTCTGATGATGGTACTTAAAGACGAAAATAAAACATAAGTGTTAGTGTGACCTATTTCCGGAGAATTTTATATATAATTCATACCTGGGTCAAGAATCCTTATTAATATGTGTATAATATATAGCTTTAAAATATCAAAGATTACATAAACTAATCCAATCAGCTGTAAAGAAATATGTAGACTAAATTTCAGTCTGTACCAATATTTGTGTACAAACTACTTAAGCCTTTTTCTACTACAGATTTAATCAATTTGTGTTTTTGCAAAAAGGATGTAAGTTGACAATTTGTAATGAACATGAAGGATGCAAGCTTAACTGCTATTTACGGATATTTCTAATAAGACACATTTTGTGTAGAAAGGGAATAAGTCAAAATAATTTTGCTGATTTATTTATAATATAATGTTTTTCCTAGATCGTTAATACGTCAATAGAAAAAATGTTAATTCAATTCTTGACAAAACATTATTCCTAATATAACCGGGAGGGAACTTATTCCCTTATTGCATGTGACCACAGAATTGGTGGTGCTGAGAAAATTCCGCCTACGCCAATGGATTGCACGCATAAAAGTGCCCCTATGATGTTTTAGTTACATGGCGATAGCTTCAACATTAAACATATTACTTTGTTAAAATCCTGAAAAATCGAGTATTTGGCCACAACGCACAAGTTATATGAGTCAAAATTCATAGGAGAATGCACGGTGAGTTTTTTTTCCAGAGCGAATATTATTAGAGATACCTACCCTATACGAACATTCAATTTGGTTCACCCTGTATATTGTGAATAAAAAAAATATAAGGGGGCTGAAAGTAATATGTGTATATATTATATATAAAAATACAGGACGTGATTCGATATGTTTATAGAGCTTATAAAGATATTGCTTAGCAGCGAATTCTTAATTCATATACTTAAAACATTAATGTGTTATAATTTCGATTGTTCGTGTTTTTGTTCGTTTCGGCGACATGGTCATCTTTAATTGAAATTAGTGCGCTAAGGACTCTTCATGGTGATACGATTAGTTTCAAGAATTCACGTTTATACAGTTATACGTCTTCTGATGATGGTCGTGAGACCGAAACGTACGTAAAGACGAGAATAATAAGCATATGTGTTAGTGTGACCTATCTCCCGAGAATGTTATATATAATTCGTACCTGGGTCAAGAATAATTATTAATATGTAATATCTAAGATTACATAAACTAATTCAATCAGCTGTAAAGAAATATGTAGACTAAATTTCAGTCTGTACCAATATTTGTGTACAAACTACTTAAGCCTTTTTCTACTACAGATTTAATCAATTTGTGTTTTTGCAAAAAGGATGTAAGTTGACAATTTGTAATGAACATGAAGGATGCAAGCTTAACTGCTATTTACGGATATTTCTAATAAGACACATTTTGTGTAGAAAGGGAATAAGTCAAAATAATTTTGCTGATTTATTTATAATTTAATGTTTTTCCTAGATCGTTAATACGTCAATAGAAAAAATGTTAATTCAATTCTTGACAAAACATTATTCCTAATATAACCGGGAGGGAACTTATTACCTTATTGCATGTGACCACAGAATTGGTGGTGCTGAGAAAATTCCGCCTACGCCAATGGATTGCACGCATAAAAGTGCCCCTATGATGTTTTAGTTACATGGCGATAGCTTCAACATTAAACATATTACTTTGTTAAAATCCTGAAAAATCGAGTATTTGGCCACAACGCACAAGTTATATGAGTCAAAATTCATAGGAGAATGCACGGTGAGTTTTTTTTCCAGAGCGAATATTATTAGAGATACCTACCCTATACGAACATTCAATTTGGTTCACCCTGTATATTGTGAATAAAAAAAATATAAGGGGGCTGAAAGTAATATGTGTATATATTATATATAAAAATACAGGACGTGATTCGATATGTTTATAGAACTTATAAAGATATTGCTTAGCAGCGAATTCTTAATTCATATACTTAAAATATTAATGTGTTATAATTTCGATTGTTCGTGTTTTTGTTCGTTTCGGCGACATGGTCATCTTTAATTGAAATTAGTGCGCTAAGGACTCTTCATGGTGATACGATTAGTTTCAAGAATTCACGTTTATACAGTTATACGTCTTCTGATGATGGTCGTGAGACCGAAACGTACGTAAAGACGAAAATAATAAGCATATGTGTTAGTGTGACCTATCTCCCGAGAATGTTATATATAATTCGTACCTGGGTCAAGAATAATTATTAATATGTAATATCAAAGATTACATAAACTAATTCAATCAGCTGTAAAGAAATATGTAGACTAAATTTCAGTCTGTACCAATATTTGTGTACAAACTACTTAAGCCTTTTTCTACTACAGATTTAATCAATTTGTGTTTTTGCAAAAAGGATGTAAGTTGACAATTTGTAATGAACATGAAGGATGCAAGCTTAACTGCTTTTTACGGATATATCTAATAAGACACATTTTGTGTAGAAAGGGAATAAGTCAAAATAATTTTGCTAATTTATTTATAATATAATGTTTTTCCTAGATCGTTAATACGTCAATAGAAAAAATGTTAATTCAATTCTTGACAAAACATTATTCCTAATATAACCGGGAGGGAACTTATTCCCTTATTGCATGTGACCACAGAATTGGTGGTGCTGAGAAAATTCCGCCTACGCCAATGGATTGCATGCATAAAAGTGCCCCTATGATGTTTTAGTTACATGGCGATAGCTTCAACATTAAACATATTACTTTGTTAAAATCCTGAAAAATCGAGTATTTGGCCACAACGCACAAGTTATATGAGTCAAAATTCATAGGAGAATGCACGGTGAGTTTTTTTTCCAGAGCGAATATTATTAGAGATACCTACCCTATACGAACATTCAATTTGGTTCACCCTGTATATTGTGAATAAAAAAAATATAAGGGGGCTGAAAGTAATATGTGTATATATTATATATAAAAATACAGGACGTGATTCGATATGTTTATAGAGCTTATAAAGATATTGCTTAGCAGCGAATTCTTAATTCATATACTTAAAACATTAATGTGTTATAATTTCGATTGTTCGTGTTTTTGTTCGTTTCGGCGACATGGTCATCTTTAATTGAAATTAGTGCGCTAAGGACTCTTCATGGTGATACGATTAGTTTCAAGAATTCACGTTTATACAGTTATACGTCTTCTGATGATGGTCGTGAGACCGAAACGTACGTAAAGACGAAAATAATAAGCATATGTGTTAGTGTGACCTATCTCCCGAGAATGTTATATATAATTCGTACCTGGGTCAAGAATAATTATTAATATGTAATATCAAAGATTACATAAACTAATTCAATCAGCTGTAAAGACTAAATTTCAGTCTGTACCAATATTTGTGTACAAACTACTCAAGCCTTTTTCTACTACAGATTTAATCAATTTGTGTTTTTTGCAAAAAGGATGTAAGTTGACAATTTGTAATGAACATGAAGGATGCAAGCTTAACTGCTATTTACGGATATATCTAATAAGACACATTTTGTGTAGAAAGGGAATAAGTCAAAATAATTTTGCTAATTTATTTATAATATAATGTTTTTCCTAGATCGTTAATACGTCAATAGAAAAAATGTTAATTCAATTCTTGACAAAACATTATTCCTAATATAACCGGGAGGGAACTTATTCCCTTATTGCATGTGACCACAGAATTGGTATAGGTATATTTCTATAAATTTCTTTATATGGACATGTTTTGTACAACACAAGAGAAATTGTTACTTCTGGTGTAATGATTTGTTCTATGGCATATTGTGGAAATCTTCAATTTCAGATCATCATATCATTATTGCCTCATATAATAAAACAAATCACTACAGTCTTGAAATTCTTGATCGGTGCAAATGATTCGAACTAACCTTCAATGATTCTCCATGGACATAAACTTGGCTAACGTATTGTGACCGAATGTACACATTTTCGATTTTTTCTGGAACTATATATTCACCCTGAGATAATTTAAATATATGTTTCTTCCTATCGATGATTTTCAGCGTGCCATTCTGAAAAAAGCTCAAATTGATAAGCAATAGTTTCGTAAAAATATGCAAAGTTCATACCGCTTGCCATTGGCCTACATCTCCTGTATGATGCCACCCACTATCATCTATAGTTTCTGCAGTCTTTTCTGGCTCCTTGAAGTAACCTTTGAACACGTTCGTTCCTTTCACGCACACCTCTCCTTGATTATTTCTTGCCCAGTATTCCATTTCAGGTACGTCCACCAATTTCACACAACAACAGGCCACTGGAGGACCCACATGTCCTGGGACATGATCCCCTTGAATTGACAGAGTTATAGGCGCACAACATTCAGTTTGGCCATAACCTTCCACGACCTAAACATTGAATAAAAGATAATAAGTAAATACGGAAGATACCAAGCATAAGAGATGATTATCAAAACGATAAATGCACTGCAGGTAAGGCCATATGAGTAAACTTATTGTTTCAAATTGGTATTTTTACTTGTGGATGACAAGTAAAAAAGAACACAGTTTCTTAGCTGTAGATGTGGATGATATATTGAGAGAAAATTGAATTATAGCATTGATAGGAAAGGCCTCATTTGAAGGTCCTTAACCGTACGTTACTATTAAAAGTGGTATAAAAACAAATTTAATTATATGATAGATTACCATAAATAACCGGTACCGGAAGGCTAGCCACCGCATATTTTGAATAACAACTACTGGAGGAGAAGGAGAGGTCTAATAGTGGTCATGGCGTTTCGACCAATCAGAACTGCTAGGGCCTTCACGTAACTTTTCAGTGTCACGGCTTCTATCAATTAGGTCCCTTCCCCGTAATAAAACATTTTATGTTAAAAAGTGATTTAGACTGAATGTCGTTTTCAAACTTTTTAAACCGATTTTTATTCAATTTCAACTACTATTGGCATGTTCCAAAACCATGAACAACCACCGACATAATGGCCTTCCTCACCAGAGATCAACAGGATACCTGCTCGCCTACGTAACACATACAGGATGTCCTCGAACTGCGTGGCTAAAATGAAACCGAAGATTCTTTGATTCGAAAAAAATTTGATGAGCCTTTTTACTTTTGCCTCAAGTGTCTTGTTTACCCGGTAGAGGGCTTCAAAGTTGCAAAAATAATTTTGTTTTTTCGGTATAACTTGAGAACGTGATGTAGGACTTTTACAATATTTGTCAGGTGAGTTACTGTCAATAATAGCCGTTTCTGAAAGTGGAGCATAGAGCCTCAGAGACCATAGAAATGGCTCAAACTTGAGGATGTAACGAGAAAAGTGTCCAGAACTTTTTTGTGGTCAATGTAATTCACTCTATATTTTTTACGTAGATAGCTTATCTAATTTGAAAACTTTTCTTACTCTTAGAAAATTTTGATAAAATGAACGGATTTGCTTGAAAAAAATAATTTTCGAGTCTCTGCAATTTTGGCTTACTAATTTTACTTGATTAAAATACCTTAGTTGCCTTTGCTTTTCTAATGTCATTTTAGCATTTGGAGAATTTATTCTCAAAACTGTCAGTTTTTACTTTGCTTTCCGTAAAAATTTTATAAAATTATGGCTCAAAATTTCACTAACACTGAAATGGTTAATATCTCGGTAAAACACGAATAATAAAAACAATAGAAATGGGGAAACGATGTGATTATTTAGGAAAAACAAATGCTAAATTAAAAGAAACAACAAAACTTTTTGGGAAATCGCTAAGGCATCAATTGTTCAAAATGTTGCCCATTTTCCTGAATACACAAATTAATTAGTTTCAAGAAATTGGATTGAACTCTGGCTAGTACTTCAGGATCATTCTTCGATAAATCCGCTTCATGATTAATTCGTTGCAATAATTCCTCTCGTGTGTTTACTGGAGCTGCATAAACTTTCGACTCCAAAGCGCCCCATAGAAAGAAGTCGCAGGGCGTCAAATCAGGGGAGCGGGCCGGCCAGTTCACTGGTGCATCGTGTCCTCTACCTATCCAGCGATCTGGATATTCCGCATTCAAATGTCGCCTCACAGCTAATGTGAAACGAGGAGGTGCACCATCATGGATAAACCAGGCCACGACGAATGTGTAAGGGCAAGTCTTCCAACAGTTCAAGTAGCCTTTGTTCCAAAAGGTTCAAGTAGTTCTCCCCGTTCAATCGATCGGGTATAACGGTAGGGCCAATAATAAAGTTATCCACAATTCCAACCCAAACATTGATTTTAGTTTGATTCTGAAAATATGTAACTTCCATTTCATGAGGATTTTCATCAGCATAGAAATGTTCATTATGGAGGTTAAAAAGACCACATCTCGTGAACGTATCTTCGTCCGTGAACAGAATTCTTCTACAAAAATTGGGGTTTGCGTTTTGTCTTTGAACAATAAGCCGACAGAAATCTAGCCGATGACCTGGATCCATGGGCAATAATAAGTCTTGAATTGTTTTAATATGGTAGGGATACAACAGTTCTTCTTTCAGTACATTATGAACTAATGATTTTGAGGCTCCAATACGAAGTCCCAAACGTAGTGTGCTTATCCCAGGTTCAGTTTCAACCGCTTCCAGTATCGCTTCTTTGAGCTCTAACGTCCTTCTTGTCCGTCTGCGTCCAGTTTCTCTGCGATTTGCTTCAAATTTGCTAGTTTCGCGAAGGTTTGCCGATTTGGAATTCTGCGATGCGGATATCTTTCCCTTCTCCGGCCATTGCAACGACAAAGTCCATAAATCAATAACATATCAACCATTTCAGTGTTAGTGAAATTTTGAGCCATAATTTTATAAAATTTTCACGGAAAGCAAAGTAAAAACTGACAGTTTTGAGAATAAATTCTTCAAATGCCAAAATGACATTAGAAAAGCAAAGGCAACTAAGGTATTTTAATCAAGTAAAATTAGTAAGCCAAAATTGCAGAGACTCGAAAATTAATTTTTTCAAGCTAATCCGTTAATTTTATCAAAATTTTCTAAGAGTAAGAAAAGTTTTCAAATTAAATAAGCTATCTACATAAAAAATATCGAGTGAATTACATTGACCACAAAAAAGTTCTGGACACTTTTCTCGTTACATCCTCAAGTTTGAGCCATTTCTATAGTATCTAAGGCTTTGTGCTCCACTCTCAAAAATGGCCATTATTGACAGTAACTCACCTGCTAAATATTGTAAAAGTTCTTCATCACGTTCTCAAGTTATACCGAAAAAACAAAATTATTTTTGCAATTTTGAAGCCCTCTACCGGGTAAACAAGACACTTGAGGCAAAAGAAAAAAGGTTCATCAACTTTTTTTCGAATCAAAGAATCTTCGGTTTTATTTTGCCCACGCAGTTCGAGGACACCCTGTATATGACAGACAACCATTGAAAAATGTTGGGAACTATACCCATAACATTGGATAACTCCAAAGCATTTGACTGAGGCTAACACCAATACCTTCTATCACATAGATCACTCCTTGTAGTGGTTGGGGAAGTTTTCTCATATGCAACGGTTATCAATGTTGATGTTCCATAGGAATCTATCTTGGCAGCAATTTTGTTCTTGCTTTTGGCAGTTACCTCCTCCCTCTTCTACAGCTTTGCGCAGTATAACTCAAACTGCTCTCTCCTATGGAGCCTCTATACCATCCAATGGAGCCATATGGGCAAGCCAGAGACATGTTCATGCTATACAAGAATTTTGGAATGGGGATCGGATAATCTAGTAGATGGTCAAGCTTGTATTTCCTCCATGAAGGCGGAGCCAAAATCCCCAATATGGTGGTACAACTATCCCTATGCCTGATATCACCACTAACATCTTCCTCTCATTAGATGATCATATGAGGCACATCGCGAAAACATTTAACAGCAACTTGGATTTCTATTCCATGTCGAGAGCTATTTTACACCTTGAGCAGGTCTATATAATCTCAAAGCACAGATTCTACCTGTTTTGGAGTATGCTGAAGCGTTAGATTCTATTCGGATGTCACATTTATGAATTCATTGACCTCCTTACAACATAGTAGAGCGGTGACAGATCTCTCCCTTTTCTAGAGATATTTCCATGATCGGTGCTCATTTATAAACTCGTATGTCATTCCACCACGAACGATTCCAGATAAGCAGACTAGAAGAGTTCAGGCTGGTTACCTGTTTATTGCTAGACTAGAGACCTGCCGAACTTCCTCCTTTGAGGCTTCTTTTTTCTATTAACGGCTAACTTGTGCAGACTGCCCTTTGGATCTGAAGTAATGCTCACGCGGTTCCGGACCAAAGGGTGAAGATAGGAGAAGTTTCAGCACGTATGTCCATTTTTAGAGTGAGTCCTGCACTACCAGGAGTGATAGATTCAAAGATCCTGGTGTGCACAAAGTATTTCCTCTCCACAGAAAAAAAATCACTTGCTCGAATTTAATTGTTTGGTATAAGAACCACAAAATTTATAATGTTATACTCACCAAACATCCTAGAGCACATCTGGTAAAAGTTAATACGTTTTCAGCTAGAGGTGCAGATCCAACAAGCATCAGTCTTAATTTTCCTCCCATACCTTCTTGTACTTTCCTGAATACCATGAAATCCCAGAAGCTGTTGCTTCGCAAGACACTCCTATAAAACATCGAATTGATTATAAAAATTCACCAATATAGCGAGAACTAACCTTTTTATTTCACCTTCTTTAGCACTCATAGCCATGTTGAAGAGTATTCGCTTTATGCAGCTACCGTTAACTTCAGCCATCACTTTATCGTATATTCTGTTCAAAAGTCTAGGAACTGCTGGAGTAACTGTGGGTTTCAAAGCTTTCATATCATCTGACAGTCTTCTTATGTCGCCCAAATAAAATCCTACGGCGCCTCCAACTAAGTACATTGCATTCTACAAATTTGAATAAATATTAGTAAGCCCATATAGGTATAAAATGCCGTCACGTTTTCTTTTCCGAACTCACGAGCGATTCTTACTGGTTGGATTTTGATAATTCTTTTTTTATGCTAACGGTATATACCTACAGATATGTCATCAAACCTTTTAAATGTTATTGAGTCATTATTTCCATGTGTTCCGCCGCTCTCTACATTCAGCGACCTCTTTTTGTCGTCGCTGGTCAGATTTCAAGCTTAGTTATTAGTGAAAAATACAAATTTTGATGAAAATATCAGGAGAACAAAGTTGTAGAAGGCATACCCACTCACTATACATAAGTATAGCCCACACGAGCCCTTCCGGCGCGTATATACAATGTATTGAAAACCTATTACAAAAATGGGAAATTTTCCTTTCTACAGCTTTGCTTTCCTGATAATTTTCACCAAAATTGGTTTTTTTCACTTAAAATGCAAAAACTCGCCAGAAATGTAAAATGTGTATGTTCTGTTTTTTCGGAGCGCTCTAGCGGCAAAACCTAAAACCACTCCCAAAACAAAAAAAAACAAAAAACTGCCGCTTCAATTTTAAACCCAGCCAGAATCTCAAAAATTGACTAATTCATTATAAAATTGGTTATATTATTAATATTATTCATATATTTTTAGGGGTGGCTTTAGGGGATTTTAGGGCGTTGAAATAGGCAAGGAGTGATGGCAATAATTTTAAATCCTCATTTGACCTCCAATAAAGTTATTTAACATGCTGCCATCACGTTACCTTGTAATCCACAAGGTTTAGCCACAAAATGAAAAAAAAAACATTTTTGGTTCAAATAATGGCCAATTACTCGGAAATGGACAGATAACTTTTGATGGCATAGGGTATCTTAACAATTGCCAACACCAATGAACATTTTCACCAGGTTTGGGAGGGTTAAGTTGCAGTCCATTTTCGGTCCAATTTCAACTGGTCGGCCTGATAAACGGACACGATAAAAAATGATGGCACATGGTAGAAGTGTATAAGAATGGCATGCTTTTTAAGTAACCACAACTTGGAAAGGGTTAACCTCCAATCAAAAAAAAATAAAAATGCGGATGCTGTATCTCGAGATGTAGCAGCCGGCGAAAATTCGGTCTGTGAGATGAATTGGTCATTGAAACGTCCTCTAACGATAAAACTTAGTGCCATCGGGTTAATGTTCAGACCATCAATATCGCTCTAGCTCATTGGTCATTTCCGCTTCATGTATACATAGCTAGTAATACCATTGTTCACCTGAAGAAGCCACTGTAAGGCGGAACATGTAATTTCTTTTATTTTTATAAAAAAGTTCATTTTGGAATTTTTCTACATCAGTGTTTCATTTAGTCTAGTGTTCATTTGTAATAGTACAAGTTCCTTCACAAGTTTTAAGAATTTTACTCCAGAATTTTCTAAGAATATAATCAAAACATGTGGAAATCTTTCCTTGTTTAATCTACTCTCTACTTCTGACTGTAACTAAGATATTAATATTATCAGTCCGAATGAATTTGGAACACGCTGTATTAATCTGCTATGATACCTCAAGCTGCCAAGACTTAGAGCTATAATGTTGGCACAAACAGTGGTTAGAATAATAAATTTAGCAAACTCGAATCGAAAATCGATGGAACATTATCACCTGCAACATCATTTGAAATGTAACAAAATTTACTGTATTGAGTTAAACTAGATGGAATGCTTATTTATTTACATGATTATTTATTTTGGTTTCATAGCTTATGATATATAACTAGCATGTTCGTTATTATAACATTTCAAATAAAATATCATCCAGTGAGTGAATCACGTCTAATTTTAAATACATAATCGGTTTCAGCGCATCAACTGCGATTAATGTTATGCAGTTTGATCCTTAACTCCTACTACTCTTGAATTATTGCATTGAATCTGTCTGCTAAACATCTAATATTTTATAAATTAGGAGGCAAATATGGAAAAATTGATTAAATGTGATTTCACTTTTGAGTATCTTGTTTCTTTTCAATATTACCGGTTGATTGAGGTTGAAGATAAGGAAAATCGGGGCACATAGGGGCACCTTGAAAGCGCTACTTACCTCACAGGCACGTTCTAGCATATGTGCCAAAGGTAGAAAAGATATCATCACGTCCGATGTGTTTGGTTTGTGATCTCCTAATTGAAGAATGACGGCACTCATCGAGGCTACCACGTTCTCATGAGTTAACATAACTCCTTTAGGATTACCAGTGGTGCCACTCGTATAACTTATGGTACAGAGATCTGTTGGTTTTGGAGGCTGAAAGATTGAAGTTTTGTATCAGGATGGCATCAGGCATTGTAAACAAGTTTTTGGTAATAATAGACTCATGCATTACACGGGGTATTGCTGTATTGTATAGTGGAAAAATGTACACTTTAATAACAATATAATGATAATTGAGCCACCATGAAGTGGCATCCTCAGAACGAGCTATTGCATTTTTTTGTATTTTGACTAAGCGGTAAGGAAACCATGAGATAGTTTCACTAGACAAAGAGTTCCATATCTCCGCCGTTCAATAGAAAAATGAAGGAAAAAGTTCGGAAGGCCTTGAGTTTGACAATGGAGAGGTGAGCTCGTGGTGTAATAACAAACGAGATTTCCGATGAGAACCGACCATGGAAATATCTGTAGAATGGGGTGACATCGATCACTTTTCTACCATGTTCTGAAGAGGTCAATGAAATCACCATCAACCAGACGAATAGCTCCCTTCTGGATAGAATCTTAGATTCTCAGCGCATATTTGGGAGCCGAACTACAAACATATGAAAATTATTCCAGGCCAGGTAGAATCTATGCTTTGTACATCATGAAGAGCTGCTGGGTTTTAAAGTAGCTCTTGGCCCGGCATAGAAGACCAAGTTTCTGTGACGCAGTTTTCGCAGTGGATCTTATATGATCATCCCATGAGAGTGTGCTGTTTGTGCTATAACCAAACATGGATATTGAGGACTTCATAAAGAAATCATCGTATTTAAGATTGTGGGATTCTCCTTCTTGGAGAAAATACACGCTTGAGTTTTGGTTTACCATAATCTGCAAGCCCATGGATGAGACAGGAGGTCACACATTCAGTAGATCTTTGATATGAAGTAGATACAAACTTGGTGCCAATAGGTACCCTGTGGTACACCAGCGTTGATAGGCATTGTATCGGAGAAGACTGAAAGAAAATCCGATAGTAAACGACAAAGTAGGGGACGAAAATTATATGACGGAAGTTTCCCACGAAGGTTTTGGTGCAAGGCTCGGTCAAATGCTCTGGAAATAATCAACAACTACAGATTCCCCGTAGTTTTCAATGGACGTCTGCAATATGTGTGTTTCATAGGCAAGCAGGTCACCTGTTGCTTACTTGTGACGAGAGTCATTGTGATATAGCTTTGCATGATGTAATATATATTTATAGTTCACCAAACAATCAATATCTACGTCAACAAATTTTGTAGAACGTTATCTTCATCTTCAGCCTTTGCCATGCTCACCCCTAATTATATCATTTATGATTCTGAATCAATGAAAGAACAATTACTTCGTTTTTACACCGCTTTTAATAATAACATGAAAACGTTACCACAGTTTCAACACCGAAGTGCCTTTATCAAACAGATACAAAATTATAAAGTTAACAATTAACAGTTCAAATATGAATAGCAACTAAAGCACAATGTTAATGAAATTACGAGTTAGGGGTAATCAGAAATTCCGAAACAGATAGATCCCAGAAACAGAGTGCATACCTAATTGTTATTTATACGCTAAGAATTAATCTAAGAGTGCTTTCTTTCAAAGACAAATGAAAAGATCACTTTGGTATAGGTCTAACTGATCATTTAGAATATTGTTATAGGAGTTTTTGACACCTTTATGAATCTCTGTAGATTATAATACATGTATTTAATTTGAAACCTTTTATTCGATTATGAAAAGATTGAGTCTGTTTTGTCAAGTCTGAAAGAAAGAAAATGTTCTCCATTATGTAAGCTTAAAGTTGTAAGTTCTACCTACCTATATAAAAGTCATCACAATCATTTCTGATGAAATTGTTTTTGATGCCCACATATTTGGAGCAACTTTACGTCTGGTTGCATATAGTTCTCGACCAAATAATCGCCAAATTCGGTCATTTTTAAACAGTTTGGTTGCAAGCCCTACAGTCAAACGCAAAACATTTTCCGGCATCAAAATAATCCAAATATGGTAAACCATATATGCAACGTAACCAAGCGCATATATTGGTTTGGAATTAGTATTGATTGAGATGTTAGTGAGCTTACTATAAAGTTCAGCAATTAGCCAAAGACCCTTGCACGCCAGAATCATGAGACTTTTTTCAAGCTTAGATCCGTTATAGCATCGGCCGTAATGATTCCCAGGTCTAGTCAGGTAAACCTGGTTCGAATGAGTGCAGGACATGCACAAGAAAGTCGGTTGACGACTCCACTTTGTTTCCCTAGCATCTGATACAGAAGGAAGTGTCGATCCCTACAGTATGTTTAAATTTCATCAGATTTTCGTGATCTGCAAAGATCTCGGAGATTATCCTGATGCTTTGCCTACTCAGCTTTGGCAGTTCGACAGCCTTCAATGCTTCTTTATGCTGAGGCATATTGGACCGTCCAATCTGGCCAGTTTGTCTGCTTTGTCCAACCTAAGTCATCCGGAACCAGGTCAGGTTGACCTGTTTCCATCGGTTAGCCTGTTAAGGATCTCCTTGGTATCCCGAACAAGCCTCAAGGGTACAGTCGGGCTTTTCAGTGAAAAATTTCACGGTCATTCAAATTGAATTGTTAAATTGCAACTCCAACTGGCTGGTCTTTCATTGATGTTGGTTACTTTTCTTTTCATAGAGTTGGAAATAATTTGCCGATTTGAATTTTCACTCACACCTTGAAAATGATTTTCATCTTTTTCTAAAACAACAGTCCAACCTTCATTTATATAAAATTTTGCAGTACATTTTCTCACTGTGCAACACCATTTCATACCCATTTTGGTCTCAACTTTTTTATAATATCTAAAAGTTATTGAAAAGAATCAATTCCTTTCCGCGTTCACTTAGTTATACATTCCATATATCACTACTAAGGTTACATCATCGTTGAAGTGAAGATAAAAACATTAAACTTGTATTCTAAACATGCATTTATTTTAAAAATATATTGCGATGCAGGTAGTCACTACTTAGAAATGCATGTAATTAAATATTCACAGTAATGTCTTTGTTATAAGCTATCCAAAATGACCTTCGCTGCAATCTGGATATCATTAGAAAAAATATTCTTGAACTGGTTTTTGTTTACTTCTTAACATTGCATGTTTGATAATAGTACTTCGGTGTTGCAACTATAATAACTAAAACATCTTAGTTATACAGTTGATAGCTAATTTTGAGGATGGCTTTCACTATTGTTATTATAGTGTGAATTTTTTTTTACATGTAGTAAACACCGAAATTCTAAAACTAGGATTTTACCACATTTGGGTGGACACTAGTAGGAAATACTTGATACTTACAACTTCGGGATGGCTGGATTTTGCACCAGCCACTTCTACATCTAGGAAACTAATTATTTCTACACCTCTATTCTTCGCTCGTTGCTTAGTGGCCGGCCTTACATCTTTGAATGTTATTAGTTTTTTTAAACATCTAGGGGAACGTTCCAACAGCAAGTTGCACTTTTGGTCGTCTTCGCACATCACAACACTCATATCAGCTGAAAACAACCGCTATGTGTAAAAGAGGTTCATTAAAGAGTATTATGCATATATATCGTGTTGAAGTTAGAACTGGACAAGAGCAGTCTTGCTCTGTGGATAACTTTCCCAGTTGACAGCACCAATATCAGAGTAATAAACGATATAGGGTGCCTTGGATATAATATCATTACAATTTGTATTGAAGCCAACATCTGGCTATCCTTTACAGTCTGATTTATATTTTTAGATGAGAGGGGGATTAATTATAATATTTGATTTGACTTCGTGCCATATTGGTTCGATCGGATTAAATACACAATAGTAAGGGAGAAGACGGGAAGACGCAACCCTGTTTTTCCAGGTTCTATTGCAAGTTTATAACACACGTATTCTTAATTAATTTTGGAAACCATTAATACTTTTGAAAGATCCAGTCTTCTGTAAGTTTCTTCAAAATACATATCATTATCTATCATAAAAAGATTTTTACTTGACGTCTATGATAACTAGCATTGTCCATTACAATTACTCTACTTTTTGGGTATATTTTGAAGAAGGTAATGTTCAAATCTTAAAAAAGTTTTGCGTCAGTGTCTTGGTGGTAATCTATCCTTTTTCAAGGTCAAATTGGCGCTAATCAGAATCTTCAATAGAAAACGAAAGGCACCCTTCAGAGGGCTTGAGCACGTTTGTGGTAAGAATTGTGGGCTGAAAGATATCTGAAGAACCCTCACTATCAGATTACAACAGCCACCAAGTGGGTTTCCTATAGGGAATAGGGAGGATATACTTCACTCCTTTGTGAGGGTTGTCTCCATAAATGTATCCACAACGAAGATTGCAAATATTGGATCGAGTTTAAGGGTTGTTAGCAGGCAAAAACTCTGCTGGGAAAAGAACCCAGAGAAGAAGGGCCACCAAGTCCTCAGCAGGTGGGGGATTGGACTACGCAACGAAAGTTGTTACGGACATGGGAACCTCAGATACCACTGAGCGAAAATGGGTCACAACGCGGAACAAAATTTTTTATTTATTTGAGGAAACCTCTGCCACATCCTAATGCGACTGCGAGGTTCCAACAAACTCCAGGGAGATTGCTTTGGAACAGTAGCCTGGGGATCCTCTGCTCTCACGGTGCTAGGCTTTTGGAAAAGGACTGGCAACATGGAGTGTGGCTAAGGGTTAATAGGAAATCGGGATCACGGTAGTCATTTGCTGAAAGGTTTTTAGTGGTGATGCCCTTATTGGAAGACCCGTTTTATTGAATAAATGAACTGGTGCTGAGCTAGGTAGGCAAGTATTGTATTTTAAGAACAGTATTTTTATAGTTGGGTATCTGTTTGCTGACTACAAACTGGTAACATCATCCCTTAAATATTGTTTCTAGGTCAATAGTGGTGTTTGCGTTTGCACTATCACTAGTTGGAGGAGTCTACATCCTTCAAAAACATATAATAAGATTGATTTTTCTCTTTTCTTTATTCTGATTGAAAGATTGAGGTTTTCTTTTTATATCTTCATGTTTCTCACTTCTGCGACAAACAATTCCTTTACATGCTCCTCATTTGCCTTTGGCACCCATTTTAACTTGAAAAAAAGGTATGGTATTGATGCCAAAATAGTTTCTATAGCTTTAGGTTCATCTAATAAGCAACATTTTTGAAATATTTTCCAAAACACATTTTGATTGTCTGTTAGCACATCACAATATGTTGGATTATCCATTCCTCAGGAGTTCAATTTTTTGCATTCTCATCAGTTCAGACGGAAAGCATCTATGGAATGTCTCTTTGCCACCTTCTAAGCTTCTAATACCTTCACCTATAGGTTTTGACCAGATTCCTTGAGCTTTCCTGAACTTTTGAAAGATGCATAATACAGTTGTAATATGAATTCCATCTTGTTGGACATGGATTTCCCTATTTCACATGCTGTATGCAACCTGGAACACAAATTCCAAAATGCTTGCCATTTAGCCATAGCTGCATCATGCAGCTTTAGGTATGCCAATGTGAACAACTTCCGTTCATATTATATAACATGTGATCGGTGATGTTGGCAAAACTTAACAGCAAGTTATTTTGCATTTTGCAAATAGAAAGTACGTCCGGAAAAGCCTTTTAAATAAAATACAAAATGCTTGTCTAAGAAAGTATTTAAATACAAAATAGAAACAGGTATTTTGTATTTTGTATTCGCCTTTTAAATGCAAGTATTAGTAGTCAAATAAGCCACATCTCTAATAGATACTTTCTAGTTGCCAACTTGAATTATTCACGAGAGTGGATTCCATTCGATTTAAATCACACCATAGGGCGTTTATGACTGGAAATTGTTTATGAAGCGGTGATGCGTTAATTGAAGATGGAAATGGAACGTGATGATCAATACCTTGTGATTTATAACTTGTGATTAGCTGTACTTATTTTTGGTTCTATATAAATGTCTATAAGTGTAGACCTCATTATGACCTATGAAGTATGCCTGGTATATATAAATCTTTTGTAACTGGTCCTTATTATTATTCTTCTTCTTTTAACCTCTAACACTTTAACATTTTCAGAATGTTGAGATATTTATTTAGCAGCTTCCGGTCTAATTATCTACTTAAAAACAGTTGTTGTGAATGTCCCTTTATTTCGCGTGATAGATAAAAATAGATTATTCACATACCTTGCTTAATTATGAAGGCACATGCATCTGGACCAAGTGTATCATAGAGGGGAACAATTACCATATTGTAGCAATAGGCTGCTTGCTCCGTCAATATCCATTCTGGACAATTTATGGAATATATACCTATAATGGTGTTTTGACCTGGAGCTAGACCGTTTGCTATCAAGCCAGAGCCAAAATTTTTTGCTCTTAGAAGAGCCTCATTGTAATGAAGCCATTGGTAAGGTTTATTGTAAGCTTCTCTCCATCCTAAACAAGGCCCATTATCTGAAAAAAAAAAATATTTAGAATTTGGACACTTGATTGACCTGACAATATATAAATGATTCTTTGGAGTTGCATAGTCAATAGTTGAATACTCTCCATTGTATATGATAATGCGGAAGTGGGCGGATGAAAACTATGTTCGAAGTAGACTAGACAAGAACAGGTTACGGAATTATCTTGGTAGCCTTCTTATTAATGTTGTTTCTACCATTAGATTTCCCTTAGAATTCGCTTTCAAAAGTTTAAGGCATCGTGTTGTTCCAGATATTCGGACATTTACAAACATTCATCTGCGTCTGTCTGAATTTGGTAGTTTTCAACATAAAAGTTCCGCGGGAAGAACTCCTACTGTTAGAACACCGGAAGTTGAGGAGGCTATGCTACACGAAATTTGCAGTGCACAAATTATTACAAAATGGTATGGGAAATTTTAAGAAATAATTTGTTGTATCCCTACCATCTACGAGAGTTCCGACACTCCTTCGAGATTTTCCATTGCGCATGGAATTTTCACAATGGTTTCTTCAAAAAGTTCCAGAAGATCATCAATTCGAATTACAAATTCTCTTTACGGATAAAGCGAATTTTTCCAGAGATGCAATAATCGGACGTTAGATTAAATTTGCAGAAAGAACTGAAAACCGCAGATCGGTATTTTTGTTTGTTTCAAAGTTCGAGAAAAACGCGGTTAAATGAACATACGCGATTTCCGTAGTGAGTAAATTTGGTAATGAGTTTTTGTTATGTTCATTTAAACACGTTTTTCTCGAAAACGGTGAAATTCTAAGACTCTCAACAAGAGTACATTATTTGTTTGAAATAAAATTGTAAACCAGAAAAATGTGTAAAGAAAACAAAAAAATTATTCTCAAAAAAGTTAAGGCTAAAATAAACGCCAAAAAGTCGCGCACCCAGCGTCCTCTACCGCCTAATCTGAAACTAACTAATCCGTCTTATTCGGCGTCCTCTGTAACCTCCGAGTACCAGATTTCAACGGAATATCTGTAACTGTACAGGAGCTACAGCAAAATTTCGTTTAAAAAAAAATTAATTCAACGCGTATCTCCGAAACGAAAGAAGATAGGACGGACTATAGTTCATGTGAAAAATCTGATTATTTTTGTAAAATCTACCGTCCCCTGCTTTTACGGGAGGTCCTTCTGAAACATCCTGTATATCGAGAACCAAGTATTTGGGACATACATTTATATGAACTTTTCGACTTAAATTAGCTTAAGAATCGACCATTGAAATAAGTACATAACATTAATTAACACTCTGTATATTGTCGATTCGAATAAACTTTCAATGCAATGACAGTATAAGTTGATATCTTTCCAAATATTTATTTGTTTCTAATCGTTTTCAATATATTTTTGGTTCCTACGAGTGAAGAAAGTTACGTGATCAATTGATCACAGCTTTTTACATTTAGCTGACATGAATTTCATGATAACTTCACACTCGATTTAGATGTTCTCCTTTGCTGCGATTATTTGATCCGTTCAAACAAGTATCAGACGTGTCGGAATTCCTATTATAACAAGGGTTTTGCGAAGTTGCGCAACAAAAATAATCACATGCAAATCGCACATGAGTCCGAAATTCATCTGAAAATAGAAAACATTTATGTAAAGCGTAACATGTAGTATGGGTTAAAAATAAGTGCCTTCATTTACTAGGTAGTAAAGTTTGCAGATAATCAGTGTCAGAGGCATGTTTACTATGTGATATGCACGTTGTTTAAGATGAAACAGATGTTTCTTACATTTTTGAATCATTCATAATGGAATTTATGGTACACACCTGTTATATTCTCCAATCGTTTGTTGATGTTATTTCTACCAAATTGACTGATGTGCTATTAATTTATTTATTAGCTAAAATTTTATGATGAACGAAAACGATCTAATTATTTAATTATAAAATTTGAATGGAGCTGTTCGTTACTTTGTGATATTCTATTTTTACAGATAAAAACAAGAAATTTTACTGTGTCAAATGTCACTTCATTGAAAAGAATGTTGATTGCAATTTCGAACTTTACAGTTCATTGTCAAAACATACAATGAGAAAACACTAAAACATCGTATAGTCCAGTCTGTAAGGTGGGGAAAAAGGCCGAATATCAAAATTTTTTGCAGTAAGTCGATTCGGAAAAATTACCTTTGCATGATGTTCTATGTATCTTGAAGATCATTCGTGAATACTGAGCGACTTTTCAATCTCTCCCAATTCACCCCTATATGACAAATTAATCGTATTGTGAAACCCCTTTAAGATAATTTTTAATTTATCAAAAAATCAAAATTAAGTCATTCAAAATGGATTATAGGAGGTTTTCTGGGTCGCTGAACATGACTCTGAGGACATTTTCCTGGAAAATTCATTCAACGGACGGAAAATCGAAAAAATGTGGTAATTTTAACGCAATTTTTCTCATTTGGAACTTTGACATCGCTTAATGCATATTAGATGTTGACAGTCGCGTATTTCGATCCAGAGGTTGCAACCAGGAGTGAACCTCCCTTTCCAATCCTTGAAAATGAGTCTGATGATGAATATTTAGATATTATTAATAACTTATAAATATGTATATTTATAATTACTTGCAGAATATATTTGAGAAAAAATTTCATTGTCTGTAAGAATCTTTTAAAAAAATAACACATCATATTGCAATATTGCAAGCTTTCAATAAACAGTTACAAACTTGAATAAATTTGGTAAAATTGCACGTAAATGTAGATTTTTAGAATCTTACGCATTTCGCTAGCCACCTTCATCACCGAAACGACTAAGATTAATTTTTAGTTACTAGTGTTTATATTCACAGAAAATATAGTATATTTGAGACACCTTTAAGGCGAACACTTTCCCTAAGGTTCATTGCCTCAGATATGTAGACGATATTGTTTCGCTAACAGATAAAAATTTTGATCAAAATAGTTCCAAAGATACATTCGAGGATATATTCATGACCAATAAAATTCAGTTTTCAGCTACAGAAAAGTAATGAACTAAATTCAATTTTCAAAAAGTTCCATCAAATTACATCAAAATACAGTATCAGCAAAATTGAAAAACTCAGATCCACAATTACGCTATTTGAATACACTTTTGATGTGTCCAATATGTTTTATAGAATCCCAAGCAAAGAACATTTACAATTAATTAGAAAACATTTAGAAGAACAATGTCAATATTATAAATAAAACCGAAATCCTGTATCTATTTGAATAATACATAATTCAGAAGATTCTTACAATTCGACATTAACTTTTACAAACAGAACCAAGGCCTAACAATGAGCTTCCCATTATATATTCATTATTGGCTGAAGCCTTTATGTGCAATTAAGAAGAATTAAATAATAGCAAATATATGCATGTTCATTATTCACAAATATATATGACCATCTTAAAATATTTATTCAGAAATCAAATTCATATTGAAAATTGAAAAGCAGTCAACAATTACCCAACTTCCTAGACCTCATCCTAACAAAATAACATCGAAAAATATTTTCAGAAAATCTGCTTTTGTGTGAATTAGATTACAATAAGAAACATTGCAATGAACGATATATATTTGACAGCTAGATTCAAAAGATAATACATACAAAATCTCGCACAATAAAAAGCATATATCCAAATGTGAAAAAAAAATCAAACAAATATTTGAAATTATGAAGTATTTTGTAGCAATTTCTGATCAAATTTAAGTATTCTTCCCTTACAAAATTCAGGTGTAGCTTTTACACCATCTCAAAAACGTTCTCATATATTTTGATGCTAAAACGAAACAATATGAAATGAGGAGTTGATACGCTAATTTATGAACAGTGCAATTCCTCATATGTTGGTAAAACAGATCGTTTAATTTGAATTTATTCGAACACCGATTTCCCAAATCCCAAATAAATTCCACCGATGGAAAATTATAAGATATTGCCTTCAATAAATTAAGGTAGAAAACTCAATTTTTTACAATCAATAGATATCAAAGAATGTTCAGTCTATTTTCACTTTGAAAATATAGTCTTACAACCCCAATCGAGGAAAAATCTGCCACAGCTTAAGACCAATAATTTCAGTCCATTGATCCGACCATAAGCAAATTTTGTCAAATCTTAAAAATATTGATTTGTATTTATTGAATTGAATAATACTTCATACAAAAAGGAAAAGATTCCGCTATTAAATTTTGTATATCTTCACATTCAACTACTTACTTGATTCCTTTGCTCCTCTTCTGAAAGATTCGTATAGCGTTTTGGCGTTGGCAAACAGGAAACACACAAATTTTCCGTCTTTAGAGTCCTTGAAAAATCTGGAAACTCTTATTAGGTCTGGACCCTGTAAAGAAAGAAAACTTTTAAGGTTGATTTCTACGTAGGTTTATTAAACAAAGAGATGATATATCTTACGAACTAATATTCCATTCGCTTTGGATAAATACGTTTTGTTACACTATATCATCCTCAGGTGAAGAACGTTATAACTAAAAGTCCGATGAACATCCAAGATAGTAATTTATTTCATTTCTGCTTTCAAACGTTATTTTTCTTTATTTACAAAATTTGGAGATTAATACGTGTAACATGTTAGTAAGGAGAATTATTGTTGTTTTTTTGCTCAAAGAATAACAATTAACTCGTATAAATAACAACATGGCGTTAATTCAGTAGAGAGATACATCAAGAATCTCTACGATGGTAGAAACGAAAGTTTCAGTTTCAGGAGAATTTTTAAGTCAACAAAACAATATTAAGGTGTCATAATAAATAGAACGGTTTATAGAATTTGTAAGTTCTTAAATATAATTAGCTAGATCAATTTTTATGATCTAATGTTGATATCGTCATGTAATATAAACTGCTCTGGTCTCTAGCATTTTTGTCAATGAGCCTCGGCAAAGATATCGACCAGTAGCACTGCAACTTCCTCGTTCTACTAATAACCTTGAAAGAGCGAAACAAATATCGATCTAGAGAAAGGTAATCACCTTCTTAGATAATATCTACTTGTTCAAATATTTTGTTCATTTGGTAATTATGCCATTGGTTAGCGCCACTTTGGCACTAGATAACTCACATGTCTCGTGACTTCAGTGTAGTACGAGATCTCCATTTTGCAAATGTTTCTCATTTAATTGGTACGAAATCTACTATCGGATAGATGGTGTTAGATGTTCTGGCCTCTATAACCGTAATGAACAATGAGTTTTTATAATTGTAACAAAATAGTTTCTCATTTACGAATTGCTTTATTGTTCATAAAATATATCTAAGTATAACCTTTTTGTATTTGGAATATTGAAGGAAAATAATGTATGCCATTATTTAGTGGTTCGATAATTTTAATGTTGTTTTTTATAATTCTATTTAATTTCGCATACAAGGCGTGAAGTGATTTATATTTTTCAATTATTAATATCACTTTAAGCGTAAATTATCTGAAATTCCAGTAGCATCTCTAATCTCTATCTATTTTAGAACACTGAAACATACCTTTTGTTTTTGTATTTATATTGATAAAGCCATCAGATGATACTATAGATTATATTTGTGATATTAAAAACAAAAATGTTTTTTCCTAAAGTTAAATTAAAGTTTAACTCAAATAACAACCACATTAAAATTTTGTTATTTATTTCATAATATTATGTATATTATTAAATTGAATTATATCATATAATTTACAATTAATTTGGCTGAAAGTATATTCATAAGTGAATTATGAGTGTATATTTGAATTAGTCCATTTAAAATAAATTCGTGTATGAATTATTTGTAAGTCCTTAGGAAATAGGTCATCACTACATTAATGATAATTATTATTGTATCGTAAGAATGACATTCTTCAGACGATTTATTTAGAATACATCTTGATTCATCGATCACAACCCACTTAGATTTCGTATTTTAATTGAATAAATAGAAACCTTCAATTGGCTGGAGAATCTGTAAAAACTAAAATTTGAATTTATGCTGTAAGCAATGAGGTTTATAATAATAAACATGGTTTTTACTACAAGTAGCACTTATAATATGAGTTTCTACTATAATTTAATAAGTTTGGTCGCTAGATTATCTAAAGTCTACGATCCTACGTACGTCAGTGTAAATCTTGATCTAAAATTATCATTGGTTATTACACACAGAATACAAACTCCTAATATATTTGGCCCATAAAATTATATGAACGGGATTAGGTACAATTTATTCACCACAGTTGCACAAATTCGTTAGTAGATTTTTTCAAAATACTATGACACTCTCATAATAATTGAATACATATCTTAATACGCTTGGATTCTTCTACTCTAATCTGAAATAGGAACTGTGAATAATTAAAAAAAATATGTTCTTGGAAAATGAAGGATATTGAACTGCAAAGAATATATTCATGAATGGACGAAAAAGAACCAAGACTCAGATCACATAAAACGATGTGAGTGAAGTTGGGTGAAGGTTGCAAGAATTGACAGTTGTTTCGACCTTGCTGGATCTCATCAGAACTCAGCGGCAACCCTTGTTTCCTTCATTTTAAAGTCATAAGTGTTACTTATATTCTTATGATCTGTGTGTTTCCATGACAAAGTTATGCCAAAATTAAGTCACGATTTTATATACTACATAATAGAAGTCACCATATATGCTATTGAAGCATGGTAATAATGTTGAAGGTTTTCGTAATATTACAGCATCTGATAACAGGCAAGCAATATTATCAAGCATTTTAAAGCTTTGGCAATGAGCGCTCCTCATGCATGCTGTTCTGCTGGAATAGCGTATACGTGGGAGCCAGCTATCAACCATCTTCCACCATTTCTTCCGTCTCGTGACCCCCACTGGTAGGACACTTAACACCTTTTGTATACAAGGAAACCTGCTGGGGATAGGTTCGGTGGCAAAGTGAACCACTCCAGTCTCTTGATATAAACATCACCTGGCCCCCAAATACCAGGGAAAAGATATGGTGAGAGGAAAACCTTCTGATTCTCCCAGTATAAGTCCGACTATTTTTACCGACTTTTTATTTGATTAAGACTCAAAAAATTAATACTATATGCATACTGATGCATATATCTTTGCCGGTGCTACTTTGTCGGTGAAGCGTTCCACATGCATGTTGTTCCTCTAGAGTGAAGAGCGCGGAAGTCAACTACATTATATAGTTCATCAATCAACCAAAACTATATAGATAGTGATGAATTATGCCTAGTAAAATTATACGTTATACTATGTACAAAGCATATTTTCATGAATGAAGAAATTAGGTACCACAGATATTCATTATGTAGAAGAATGTAATACAAGGCGGCTTTGAACCTTAAGTTTATTCGAAAAGGTAACAGGTAATAATTCCAGCAGCTGGAATTATAGTAATGGGGGATTTCAACGTTCACAACTCCGCTTGGTTCAAGTTCTCAAACAAGACGGATGACGCCCGGCCATAGGCTGAGGCCTTCGCCATTAACTATGGTCTAGAGCAGTTAAGTAAGGAACCAAAACGGATCCCTGATAACAACTAACACGACTAACAATCCAGATCCCTATGAAGTAAAGTTCTGTGTACCATTGAGAAACTCTGACCATTAAGTCATCATTACGACCTGTCATATCACTCCAAGAACCAATCCAACACTTCCACGCACATTTTGGCATTACAACTCAGTCGACTAGGACATCCACAGTCCTCTGGGGTGTATTTTAAAGACAATTTGAAAGTGAACAATTGTGAGAAAGTTCTCAATGAAGCTAGTTCTGGACAGAAAGCAGTGAAACGTGTGCGTTTCCGTGATGAAGGGGACATTGACGGAAACCGAAACTGATGAAGACAGATGCAATAAAACAGCGTTACCGACCGCACAATCCGAGGATGCAAGCAATCATCAACGGGGAAGTTGACCGAATGCTGGCAGAAGAAGTTATAGAGCCGTCAAGTAGTCCGTGGAGTTCACCCGTTGTAATGGTAAAGAAGAAAGGTGGCAAACCAAGATTTTGCATTGATTTCCGGATGATAAACAAAGTCTCCGTGAAAGATGCGTATCCTTACATAAGTGGACAAACTCCGTCGGGTTCGATATATCAATAGCATTGACCTGATACAAGGGTATTGGCAGATACCGTTGACACTGGAAAATAAACGCATTACAGCTTCGCATGTATTTCTCCTAGTTTCCTTGGAGAAGCGTATGTTTTCAATCTGATGACCCAACGCAATGTACCACAGAGATCGCGTCATCTGATGAACGATGGTTCAATGCAATCTATTCTACAAAAGGGAAAGAAGACCTTTCTTAATAAGTATAGAAGCATTGCACAGTGTTCCCTAAAGTGATGAACAATGCAATCAACATTGAATTGAGCTCACACCATATCTAGAGAGCTCCAAAATCGTGAACGACCGGCAATATGGCTTCCGTCAGCAGATATCAACAGGAGATCTGCTTGCCTACGTAACATATGTAGGGCTGAAATCTATCGAAAAACATGGCGAATCTCCAGCTGTATCATTGAATATCTCCAAAGCATTTGACCGTTCTGGTACCAAAGCTTTCTTGGGAAACTTCCGTCATATGGTTTGCCGCCTCAACTTTGTAGCTTACTATTGAGGTTTCTCTCACATATATCACTCCATGTGGTGGTTAACGGAGTATTGTCCGATATAATGGCTATCAACAGGGATCTGTCTTGGCACCAACTTTGTTTCCGCTCCATAACCGCTTTCTCATCCAGAGCTTATCATCCAAGGAAGCCAGATTAATGAGACAGAGATATGTTAACGCAATTCATGAAGGTCTAGAAACGATTTTGAAATGAGGATCTGATAATCTTGAATAGTTTTATGCTACCAAAGCCAAGCTTGGAGCTTAGGAGAAACCTCCATATAAAAATTGTCTGGATTACTGAGATGAATGAATTTAATTATTGTTATGAGGTATCCATCATAGATATTTTACCGTATTTGTAATCAGTTGTATTAAAAGTTGTACGCTTTAAAACTACTGATAAACTAAGTGCAACGAAAATGTGACATATTTCGAAGCACGAAATACCCAAACAATGAATTGAACGAACAATGAAATAAATGTAGTTTGGCATGTCTAGTGAACCTATCCAGAAACACATGTTTATTGTTAGAACAACGAATTTCAGAAAATTTATGAAACAAAGCTTTGAAATATTTACGATAGTGAATATTTTATTGTTAGATGTAATAGCCTTGATTATATACACTATCCTCAAAGGTAATAGTTAGGATTGTTACATTAAAGCATTCCACGTCTTTACAGTAAATAAGTCACAAATGTATTTATTCTTCTAAACAGCCGGTACATTTAAGAAATTGGAAAACTGCTACGATTGTTTACATTGTAAAAAAAATAAATCATGAATTTATCGAGCAAGCATTTATCAATTACTTTATGGAACATCACTATGTTTACCAAACGGTTTAATGAACATACTATTTACAGAGTCGTACATAGCGACAATTAGCGCCCCTTCCTCCACTAAATACCCGACGACTAAAAACACCCATATCACAAAGCAACGTTTGTATAAAGAGTTGTTGTATATGAAAGTTGTTGGTATTAATAATATTGATTAATGATTAATATATTTACTTTCTTTAAGACTTATTTTATTAGCGTATACATATTTAAATATTTATTTAGTGTGATTTAGTGGATGGTTAATCATCTCTGACAAATCTAGTTAATTTTTGAAAAATTTCGAAATTGGCGCTCGCTATTACTCGCTCTTGTGGGAAGTGCTCCATCAACTGGAGAAATATATAACAACGAATTAGACAGCATTTGCCATATTGCAATACAAAATGGATACAAAAAGTTTTTAATAACTAAATAAACAGTTAAGAACAATTTTCCTCAAAACAAAATACTAGTTTCATTCTAGAAAATAATCAAATTTTGCTTAAAAGATTCATGCATCTTTCAAACATTTTCAATAAAATTGACATAAAACCCTTTCATAAATGTGATAATAAAATTCAAACTCAAAATTTCAAACAATGAGACGCCCGCAATATATAATATTCAGAATCAATTTTATCAATATTGAATAATCTGGAAGATATTCATAATTTCATATGTATCCAAACTAAGACAACTCGATGAATAATGCCTTAAGTAAACAATTAATTTTCACATCTTCCAGCTGGAAGACAGCTAAAGTCCAACCAATTCCAAAAACAGTAAACCCTTGCTAATAATTGTAGAGCCATTGCATTACTATCTGTGATTTCTAAAGGGATGGAGAAAGCAATCAACATCAAGCTCGTTCAAAACCCAGAGAGCTCAAAAATCGGGTCTGATATCAACGGGAGACTTGCTTGCCAATGTGACACATAATAAGGCAGACACCTATTTAAAACTATGGAATATCTCCAAAGCAATTGACTGAGTCTGGCAATTAAGAACTTCTTATGAAACTTCCGTCATATGGTTTGCCACCTAAATTTTGTCGTTGTTTTCTTCCAGATGGATTCCTCCATGTGATGGTTGACGGAATCTTCTCCGCTGCAAAACCTATTATCGCTGGTGTTCCACAGGTATCTGTCTTGGCATAAACTTTGTTTCCGATCCATAACCACTTTCTCATCCAGACCCCCTTTATCATCCAATGAAGCCAGAGGAACGAGACAGAGATAGGTTAAGGACGTTCCATACAGTTAGCGGGGGGAAATGCTAGAGGGGAAGAGGGACGGTCGTGGCAAGAGGATAGTTTGACAACGTCGCGCGAGCCTTCGATGTATCTACATATACACATACGTTTGTTGTTGTCTGCTTTCGCCGGTTCGTGGCGTGTGTTGTATTTATAATATTAACATATTTAATTTTTAATTTAATGGTAATTATTATTCATTATTAATTGTTTTATAAAATAAAAACACAAATATTTAAAAAAAATATACACAAACTAAAAGTATATTAAATAATAATTAAAATTATATATGAATATTATTGTTATATTTGTAGATTTTTGTTTATAAAAATGGCCAAGACCAAAAAAAATTGGAACCTCCAAATAACACAAAATGAAAAAGGGACGGAAATTATTCGATTTAAAGGAAAATTGAGAAAAAGATATTAAGTTGAACAGCATTTACGAGGTAAGATGCTGAGCAAATTGAAAAAAGAAAAAAATTTTGCTGTTATTGAAAAAAAAAGATATTCCTGTTGATGGTGAAAGGGTTACTGATCTAAAAGCTATGGCCAAGAAAATGTTTTGCGATAAATTTGATGATAAATTGGGCTTGTGTGATATCGAAAAAGAATGTGTCCAAGGATTAGGATATTTTTAACGTTAAATGTTCGAAATGCAATTATGTAAAAAAAGTTCACTCAAGTGAAAAATATCTCAATCCTGTGACAAAAGGAAGTTTATTTTCAATAAATAGTAAAGTCGCACTAGGTAAGTGTGTATCACTTATTTTTTGAAGAAAAAAAGTTACATTTGTTTATTTTTTAGGCGCATTGAATTCTGGATTAGGACCAACAAAAACAAATAAATTCCTAAAAACATTAGGATTGCCAGGAGTTAGCCAAAATACTTTCAAAATACATGAGCGTTTAGTGGGACCAGACATCGAACAAGTTGCAAGAGAGTCTTGCTTAGAAGCCGTTGCTCTTGAAAAGACGTTGACTGAAGACAATATACATACACACATATAAAAGTGTAACCATGAAATCATATACACATGCATATACTTTCAATCCTTACACAACAGAAAAAATTTTGAATGCTATTTTGAATTTTCGCGCCAATTGCGACGTTGTAGCAATTTTTTGTTTTCAAACATTCTTCAATTTATTTTTTATTGAACAAATCAGAGGATGATTACGGAATTTGGTATGTACTTTATTAGTAACATTTCCTATAATTTAAAAAAAAGAAAATCGAAATTCATTTAGTCAATTTTGTTTAAATGGAATTTTTAGCTACTCTCCCATAAGAGTATGTGTTAAAATCACAATATTTTAAAATTCATTATTTCGAAAACGGAACAGAGAATCGATCTGAAATTTCTACCAGAGTTTTGAAATAACGTTATCTATACCTGGTTAAAATTTCATCATGAAAATATATCTCTATGGAACGTCCTTAAAGTGATTTATGAAGATCTAGAAATGATTTTGAAATGAGAATCTGATAATCTAGAAGCTCAAGCTTGAATTTCCCCCCAGGAAAGCAGAACCAACAATTCCTAACATGATGAGGCACAATTTTTCCTATGAAGTCTTCCGCATCCATACTCGATATCACCACCAATAGCACCTCCTCATGAGGTGCGAAATCCGCTTCACGAGAATTAGTTTTCTATTCTGTGTCAAGAGCTACTTTACAACCCAGCAGCTCCTCAAAATCGTCAAAGTTTCGATTTTCTATTTTGAAAAATTGAATTTTTTTGATTTATTAAGTATTTCTAATTTTTCTCTCAGAAGTATTGAATAAGATATTTTGGGAATATGATTTTTTCGATCGGGATAAATTGGAAAATGAACTGATCGTTGCGTAAGAGGGAGAAATAATATCAAATTGTAAAACTGATAATGATCCAGAACCTTGCATGTCAGAATTCTATAAACTTCTTTGCGTATCAGTAATTTTGCCAATAACGTCCACCTCTGTGGAAAGAAGTTTTTCTTCAATGAAACGAATGAAGAATTACATTCGCACCTATTACTTACAATTAGCGATCTGTAATTATTTTATAACAATCTTACCGAATAGTTGACGAATTATTCAACTTAGTAGAAAACCCCTTCGTACATTGCATTGCCTAACGTTAAGTTATTTGAAAAATCTGAGAAAACATCATTAAAGATTTTTATTTTATTTTTTTAGTATCAAGCTCTAAAAAAATTAGACTTAGGCCCAAGACCCAATTCGAATTCACTATTATTGATAATACAGTTTAATGATAAGTACCAGCTGCCACCGATTCTGGTTCATCAAATTTATATTCTTATCCTTAATATGTAAGTATGTTTTAACTATGAACTATCAACTTTATTGTTGTCATACTCATGTTATAACTTCTCGTTGGATTGTAGCAAATCATAGACACGCTCTATGATTGAGGTTTCGAAATAGAGAATTGAAAACATGTTTTTAACATGGTTTTAAACCATGTTTATTAGAGTAACCAACTTTTCTATTTCCTATTCTGTCACATTTACGCGGAGCGTTACATAATAAAAGAATCATTTGAGCTGACTTACCTTCCAATTATAAACGTCTGATTGGTTATTCAGATTTATTGGAGTGCTGATGGGAGGCACAGTTGGACCACAACAGTTACACATTTTGTTTATACCAAATTCAATTTTTAAAAGAATAACCTGGCATTACTTTTGGTGTAAAAGTTAACACAAACACTTTTTTATGCTTATCGAACTTTTGAAGACTGATGTAACGTCAAATTATTTTCAGTTTGTAAGAATCTTTAATGAAATTCTGGCATCTTTTCAAAAACAATATTTTATTCAACATCCGAATTTATTATTAGAAATATTTGATTGGAGCATAACATCGCCAGCGAATTTACTCCCTAATAGAAATGATAGTAAAAAATTAATTCATAATTCACAGATGAAAGAAGAACTAGAAAAAATTAATCTTACAAAAATTTTAATTCAGAAAAAACATCATTGGTGACTTATTTTGTCACATAAGTTCATTGTTTACACAAATTTACTATTTATCCAAAGATGGCTTCCTGACTCTTCCTAGCACATGAATGTTTCCTATAAATATGCCAATTTTTTTATTATTAATTTCAAAAATTAATACTGATTCACAAAATATTATTTTAATTTTAGAATATTAGGGAACAATTTCTTCTCCTAAATCAAAGACATTATTTCAATTAAAATTTTTTTTCAGTATGTGCTCAATATGTATGATTTAATATGATTATAAAGTTCTTCCAAGTTTGCAAAAGGTTGTTAATAAGAAATATGAGAAAATATGCTAATTTTCCACTAGAACTTTTTTCAATAATTCCAATATTTTTAATACCATATATATTTTTTTTCAATCAACTAAAATTTTGGGTAGCTTAAATATTTTTTTGGATACTATGATTAGGATCTTGTAATGAAGATATCTTTAATCAATCTTAGTTAATTAATTTAAATAATATTAGAACATTTCATTTCCTTTTCAAATGGAATTAATATTTCGCATTTTACATCAGTTATCGAAAATATGTTTGCAAATGGTTAAAATGGGGATGAAAATATTTTATAAAAATCCGTTAAAGACACATTCCTGATAAAAAAAAATGTTGTCTCACGTTGATACAGTTTTGATTTGATTTAGAAAGATATTAAGAACGTTTGTTTAACTTGGCTAGAACATGAACTAACTAGTTGCTGTTTAATTTGACAATATCTAATGACCTATTTCATCTGTGAAGTCAACAACTGTTAATTTTGTTTCCTGGACTGTTGAATTATTTTTATTTTCAAGAATTATTACTTTAACACAAATTAGCTGATCACATGAATTAACAAAGTGATTGTTCGAATAAATTAGACTTGATGATATTAATTTATCGAAAACAGAAACTTCCACGACACAATCTTGTGTAACTCACGACTGGGACAAGTTCACTAATTCCTGAAGGATAACCGCAGACGAGAATAGTCCCGACAATATCCCACTCCGCATGAGATTCCACAGGTTGACTGTACGAGCTAGCATAAAATAGATACGCTCAAAGGTAATTTTAATGGGATAGTGATATTATGCAGTATGCGTTTAATCCTGTAATACCATAAATTTCAGATCTAATTTATTCAATTAACCTTAAGTATTATTATGCCGAGCTCTAAAAAAAACAATAATTAAACAAGAATTAACTGATTCCTTCAATGAAATTGAACTGAAATTCATAAAAGTTGTTGATGATTCAGTAATTGAATGTAATGCGCTAGCATTTGAAATCTCTGAGGTATTTATTGCAAAATAGCAGTATTAAGATACTTGTTTTTATCTGATATTTTCCAGTTCAGTCGCCTTTTATGCCAACATTGAATGAACGTTTGATTAGTTGGTCCTTGATCCGCATCATTTCCGAGACCTAAAGTCGCCCAGTCAACTATCCGTTTAATACTGAGCTATGTATTCACATGGTGTTATCGCAATTTGGGCTTGGGAGTAGATAACAAAATAGATAAGTATTTTTTCGTATCTCTTATGTTGGGAAAATATTTGCAATTGTGAATTAATGGAAAAATTCTTTGAGATTTGCATGTATCACAACGGGATTCCGTTATATACCCTTTTGTTCATGATGTTGTTCTTTTATAAATCGTTCAAATTTGGAATTTCACGTTATCATCAGGATATAATGTTGAATATATTATTTGTGATAGGAACGGACAAAATTGTGGCCTGAAAGGAAAATATGTAGAAAAGGATTATTTGGTAGGTTTTGATTGCATACTTCCAGAAGCAATATGACTTTTGGTTAGATCTGGCAAAGATTTTGAAATGGGGATCGGATAATTTAGTAGAGTTTAATGCAACTAAAACTCAAGCCTCACAATTCCAAAATGATGATGCCATCAGGTGCAACTATTTCTATGAAGTCTCCCATAACAATGCTCGGGATCACCACCAACAACATCCTCTCATGGGACGATCATGAGATGTCCATTGCGAAAACCGCTTCACAAAAACTTGTTTTTATGTTCCATGCCAAGAGTTACTTTACATCCCAGCAGCTCCTCATAATCTACAAACTACAGATTCACCCTGTCCTGGAGTACTCTTCACATGTTTGGAGTTCGACTCCCAAACATACGTCGAAACTCTTGGATTCTATCCAGAAGAGAACTTTCGTTTGAGTGATGTTGTAACACTTGGAATAACCTCCCTAGAACATCGTAGAAAGGTGGGAGACCTCTCTCTCTCCTATAGATATTTCCATAGTCGGTGTTCATCAGAAATCTCGTCTGTTGTTCCACCAAGAGAGATTCCAGATAAGCGGACCAGACCAGTTCAAACTAGTCACCCCTTCATTGTTAAACTCGAGAACTGCCGAACTTGTTCCTATCAGACCTTATTTTTTATTGAACAGCGAAGTTGTAGAACTTTTCACCTAGTTAGGTGTTTCCATATGACTATAACCTCCAAACCTTCAAGAAAAATACTATTGCCTATCTCCTCTCCCTACATTCCAATGCTGGCTTACACGATGCTCTTCGAACATTATAGGATTCCCTCTCGTGTAGTCAAAGTAAAAAAATGAAAAAAATAACAAAAAGATTTCTTATCCGCACTGTCACTGTCACTACCGCCGATGATAATAGACAAACGGCTCTCGAAGCGATTGAATCCTATCGTTGTAACTCAAGAACTATATCAAACTGTCAAAAAGCTGTTACATGCCTACGCAACAAGAACAAAGTTACTTTGATCTTAAAAACCCTGCTACTCGGGCATTGAGGGAAATGAGGTAGCAGAATCTCCGGCCAGAGAGGGTGCATTTTCAAAATTTATCGGACCATAACCAGTGCTTGGCATATCTGCAAGCACAGCTAGAATAGCTGTATCATCCTGGACTGTAAGTGGAGTACTTCAGTACTGCCAAACCTTACAAGCTTAGCCCACTCTGAAGCGTTCATAATAAAACCTTCGAGAACAAGAGCTGATATTCTTCTAGAGTAAACCATGGAAAAACTACATATTCTAATCGCCGTTTAAACCACCATTTACGAGTGCTTCCATTGGTAGAAAACGCTCAATAAGTGACTCTAGTAGTTTTTGAATTTTTGATAAATTTATCCTTGAAAACTATCCTCACTAGTTCTGCTGTCTCAACCACTGCCCCAAATGTGATGAATAATCTGACTATTGCTCATTCGGGAAGAGCATTATTGTTGGCTGTCACAAAATTTAGTTACTTGACTCTTAAGGTATGTATTTGTGCATTAAATGACTGGGTGGGTACTCTTCTGCGCATTCTGTCATGCCCAAAGTAGAAATGCGTGAAATGCTGAGAGTCAGCCTGGCACTGAGCTACATACCGGAAGATTGGAGGGCGCAAAGGTAGTATTTATACCAAAGCCAGGGCGAGACTCTTACGCCCAGCCAAAATATTTCCGTCCGATCAGTCTAACTTCGTTTCTCCTGAAAACCCTAGAGAAACTGATCGACAGGCATGTAAGAGATGGAACTCTTATGAGAAATCCCCTACATCGCAATCAGTATGCTTACCAGACCGGGAAATCCTGTGAAATGGCAGTATACGAGTTAATACAGAGAGCAGAAAAATCGTTGGATTGCAAAGAAATTGCACTAGCGAGCTTTCTGGACATAGAGGGAGCTTTTGACAACACCTCATTCGAATCAATTGTCCGAGAAATGCGAGAGCGAGGGGTGGAAGATCTGCTCTGCAGATGGATCCACAACATGCTCCGATGCAGGAGAGTCATAGGAACTCTCAATGAGGTCGAAAAGAAGGTGCGGGTCGCTGGGGGATGTCCGCAGGGAGGTGTACTGTCACCTCTGCTGTGGAGTCTGGTGGTGGACGAACTTCTGATACTCCTTGAGAGCAAACGATTCTGCTTAATCGGATATGCGGATGACATCGTCATAATAGTACACGGGAAGTTTGGGAGCACAATAGCATCTCTGATGCAGCATGCACTAAACACCGTGGAAAAATGGTGCAACAAGGAAGGACTCAAAGTGAATCCTTCGAAAATAACCATTGTACCCTTCACAAAGAGAAGGGACATTGGAAACATACAAGACTTAGTTTTGTATGGAAAAAATATACAGATGACGGACACGGTCAAGTACCTTGGGGTAAGCCTAGATAAAAGGCTGACCTTTGGGGTTGGAACCACTGCACCTCGCCGTTCAGGCAGAGGCCATAAGAGGAGCGTATCGCTTCGATCTTATCGGCCAAGGAAAAGCTGATCAAAAAGGCCGAAGCATCCTCGGATTGCTTGGATCAACTGGGCCATTGGGGATGAGATCCGATAGGATCAAGGTTCACAGCACTTCCGTGCCTTTCATGATTAAAACCGTGAATGGGCGGGAGAACGCTGGGGACAGTCCTCATATGATATCAGGGGACTCCATTTGGCTTACCGAGGGAACCGAGACGGAAAAAAGTACGGGTGCTGGAATAGTCGAGAAAACGGACCAAGGGGAAAGAATTTCTTTGAATCTGTGGACTTTTGCGACAGAATTCCAAGCAGAAATAGTTGCAATTACAACATGTGCTCAAATTATGACGGAGAGAGCCTATGAGAATAGACAAATCACAATCATAGTGAGCAACCTGACAGTGCTCAAGGCACTGGAGTCATACACAATCACCTCACAATGTGTACTTGATTGCGTCAAAGAACTAACGGCACTAGTAATGAACCCCAATAGAGTAACACTCGTTTGGGAGTCTGAAGAAACCAAACGAGAAGGGACAGAAACTGCCGTCGCACTCGCTAAAGCGGGGCGGAAAAACCACTGATTGGACCAGAGCCAACCTGTGGCATTTCTCATGCCACAGCGAAATCTGTAATCCAAAAATGGCTCGAGATAGAGCACCATGCCTACTTGAGAGAACTGCCCCGCATGTCGCACTCCAAGCGACTGATGGGACATCTCCAGTAGCAACGAGCAAACAATCTGCTGACGTTCAGCAGACAAGAAATACGGAATCTTGTTGCATTCCTGACCGGACACGCCCCATGCAACAAACACCTCTATACGATGGGACTGGTAGATCAGCCCACTTGTAGGGGTTGCGGCGTGGAAGATGAGACACCTATGCATGTGCTGTGTCAGTGCACGGCATACACGGTAGGTCGTCGGACATACCTCGGAGACGATAAGACTACACCCGAGGAAATCAGAAGTATCCCCTATATCAGGCTACTGAAATTCATAGAATACACCGGACTGATGAGGAGGTAGAAACAAGTGAGGGCACAATAGGAATATTTTGACCGTAGTGCTGTGGGGCTCCCCTTAGGACGGAGAACCAACCTCACGGAGGAGGGGTTTTAGTCGGTAGGAATCCGGCACACCTCGGGGGCACGGAGCACCCGAGGCGTCTATGCAAATTTTCCCCTCCTCTACGCAAAAAAAAAATGCACAAAGTAGTATTTGTACGTTAAAAATGATATGACGTTATACTTGGTTACTATTGCAACCAACTTATTTCAAGAATTTCCTTAAGTAAGTGCCGCGGTATCTTCGTCAAACCAGGTATATTTCATAAACCTGAATATTTGTTGAAATATTATATTCATCCTACTAGAATAGTGTTACTGAGATAATCGAAAATAGATTTGGAAATCGTGCATTGACTTGAATATTTTGATAATCGGCTATTTTGAGCGGTTTTTTCCATAAATAATAATGCTTACTGCAACATCAGTTGAAAGTAAATTTTCCACATCTTTATCTAAATCTTTCAGGTGGAAGTAGCAACAGTAAGTAGGTTATATACTTAGTTTACTTTCTTCCAACAATTGGTAACCAACAACAGTCAAATCGTTAGTTGTATTCAAAAACATTGAAAACCTGCTCAACCTGACAATGGGCGACCTTGAGCCATGACGTCATATCAGTCGTAACGTAAATGAACTATACCAATTAAGCGCTTATATTGACTAATGTGTTAATGGAGAACTGTCAAATTTGTCATAATTCGAGAATAGCAAAAACCAAAAATTTGCGAATTGCACATACTATAAAGGACATCATGATAGTATCTGACCTGACAATATTGCACTTCGTTTCTCAACGCATATCTCAGATAAAACATTTTTGGTGTGCCACTGCAAACTCTGAACAGTACATGTGTGTAAAAAATAATTTCAGTATTAATATAATGCTCCCAGTAAGTTCTAAATCTACGTTTCGTTATATTATTGAGTAAAGTAACATTATATTATTCGATAATATAACGTAACATGTCACATATTTCCGGATGATTTGTTCAACTAAAAGGAAATATATAAAACAGTTTTTAGCTTTATTTAATTGAACTACTTTTTGTCGCATGAGATTGTATAATTTATTGATGCCTTAGGACTTAATAACTCAGTTTTAACTGAGGTTTCAACCAAGTTAGTAGGTTCAGCCTTGTTTAATTACCGTTAAACCTGCTCTTATTGTATTAGATACCTGTCATTTCTCTGAATTCAATGCACTTTAGAAGAATTCGCGTTTATTTTATATTTCTTTCATTATAAAATGAGCTATGAATAATTTTAAAGAAATTGTTGTTTATTCTATAAATGATTTCAAAGAAGGGTCAAGAGTTATATAGGAATTTAATGCCCAATCAAGTCAACTTCAATTCAAGACAAGTGGTCAATATTAATATTACTAGGTAAAGCGGTTTCCCGACTTGTATTTCCCATTGTAAATGCAAGTCAGTAGCATGTCGTGACTTTTACAAAGGGGGAACATGTTAGATAACAATACAATAGACAAACATGTAGTTTATAATCCAGAGGTATTCTTCGGCTTTGTTTTGCAAACTCATCACGTTATGGCCTTGTGGCAATACTTTTTACATATACGGTACATATGCTTTTTGCTAACTGACTAAAAGTATTGCTCTTTTATGAGCCACTGGTTGCCCTGAAGTGTGTTTATTACTACGTGAATAGATTTTGATCTTTAATTTCAAAATTTTACAGTTTCAATTAGCTCAGTGGTAGAAGCATCGATCTTCTAATCAATGTGGCTGCCCCGGTCGCGGGTTCGAATCCAGCGACTGTGGAATTTTTCCGATGGCCCGAGAAAGTGGTGCAGCAAGATACAATGGGCTGTCAAGCCTAAGTGTTATCGTGACTGCCCTGGTTGCAGGATCGAGCCTACCACACGAGGTGGAGTGTTTAGTGGGTATATCTGAGGTGATTAAGTTCGGGACTCAGGGACTCCCACACTACTTATGAGATGTTACAGGACCATAAGGTGCCCATAAAGGGTTTCAACCACCTCGCCCCAAAAAAAAAAAAAATAACCACGACAATAATGTTGGAGTCTATTCCAATTGGAAACTCGTACTTCCCAATGTAATGATGAGGCGTAAGGTCAATTAGGCTAACACGACTCCTATTTTTGAGACAGTTAATCTTATAACGGTATTACTGTTTGCACAAATATTGTTTGGAAGTTATTTCCACGTTCTTATTTGTCAAGTGATAGTTTAAAACAGGGGTCTCCAAACTTTCCAGCCTTAGGGCCATACTGCCAGTAAGTTCCAAGTGCCAAAACCGTTTTAATTTTCCTGCCATTATCTATGATTTCTAGACTAGTCGCCAAGTACACGCCCTAAGCGAGCATACGCTTGCTAAATTTGCTAGTTCAATTACTACTGTGTACTAATTGTACTTTATTGTTACGACCGTGACACTTGACGACACTTGGTGGTCACATGGAGACATAGGTAGGTGGTGATACTCTTTATCACTAACAGTAGTACTTTCGGAAGCGTAGTAACAATTAAACATTCGTTGATTAGAGAAAGTTCTGGTGTATTCCACCTTCTTCTAGATGGCAGTAATTGGAGTATAAAGAGGTAAGTGGCGCGACCGCGAGTCAGTCCACCTAGGGAAGGTGAAGGTAGGAAAACTAGGGAGGGTAAAGGAAGGGAAACTGTGTGTTGTGAAATAAAGTAGTGCGTAACTCCTTAAAACGTGTTTGTGCGTGTTTAAAAGACATCTTCGAAACAGTATTTTGATTTGACTTGTTGTTTTTGTGTGTGATTTATCGGAAGCGAAAAGTAGATAGTGAATGCAGAACATTCATAGATCAATGGCACTTTCAATATTTCGTAATTTAGTCCAGTAAGAAGGCACTATGTTTGATTTGCAATGAAACCATATCCGTTCTCAAAGAATATAACATTAAACGTCATTATATGAAACGGGACATTTTCAAAATTACTCTAAATATACAGGAAGCTTGGGAACAGAAAAATTTGAAGCTTTAAAGAACGGATTGAAATCGTAGCAATCTTTGTTTACGAAACTCAATACTGAACAATAGGCTGCAACTAGTGCCAGTTTTCGTATGCCTTTTGAAATTGCGAAACGTTGAAAACCATTCACCGATGAGAAATGAATTGCAGTAGACAAAGAAATGTGCCACGAAATTTACTTAAAACTGTCAGTTTGTCAGCAAACACCGTGACTCGGAGGGTAGAAGACATCACAGAAAATATATCATCTCAACTGTCTGACAAAAATGGACATCTTGAGTGATTTTCTCTAGCCTTGGTTGAGTCAACGGATGTATCAGATACTGCTCAGATGTTGATTTCTATTCGAGGAGTAGATGAAAGCCATGAAATGTATGAAGAATTTCTTGATATTGACAGTATTCACGGCACGACTACTGGGGAAGATATTTCTGAGGGAGTGAAAAAGCCATTATTAAAAAGAGCCTTTGGTGAAAATCTATTACTACTGATGGACACAAATACACGTGTAGCAAGAATAAAGGAGTGGTTGCTCTTGTGTCAAATGCTGTAGAAAATGATGGTTGTTCAAAAGGGCTTAAGGGAACAGTCTTCACTCCATTGTGAAGCCATGATTATAATACTAAATACAATAATATCGAAATGAATGAATTTAACATGATATATTTAGATTTACTATAGCTCACGTGGGAAGATCATTCCTCTGTATTTTGTGAAGTGTTTCAAATAATTTTATGTCTGAACAAATAGTGTGTTTTATCTTTTCGTCTGCAATTCATGCGGTGAAAATTTAGAGTGGCTATTTGAGCAGTATAGTGCTTTAAACTAATAATCGTTTTGAGTTGAAAATACGTGGTTTTATTGATTTTCCTAATGATTGTTAATAATTCACATATATTGATTGACCGTAATAACTGATGGAACAAGAAAACATGCAATAAAATCTCACTGTTTCATTGTATAATTTAGGTCTGAAATATGAAACGAAAATTTTAGCTATGGCATCACAGACCAATCTGAACATTCTATCATTAGTTAAAATATAAAGCAATAACATCTGAAATGATTTATGCTGAGAGTAATTAACGAAGTTGAAAGAAAATTAGAAAGGTCCTATTCCTCTCTATACAGTCTTCGTGATTCTATTTTTATATCGCTACTGTTTTTGTACCTCTAAAAAAGGAATGTTTATAGTTTAAGTGTTATTTCTAGCCTGACAATATATCAAGGTAATCGTATTTCTGGAGCAAAATAGGAAAGGTTATTGGCCCAAGAAAATAAAAGAATAAATGCAAGGGAAGTGTGAGGTGCTTTGTTACTTTTGACTCACTACGGAATAAACTTTTATTTCTCGGGTGCCAGATTTTCGGTAAGGTTTACTCTTATACATTATTGCTCAATGACGATATTTTAGTATGTAGCAGGTTGACTTACATTTTCTTTATATTTAATATTTTCCCAACCATAAGTTGGTTCTCATATTATAAAATCAAATCTGAAATATTGTGTGATTATCCAATCTTAGTAATTCAAAAAAAAGCGTATTCACCGTTTAGTCGAGTCAAATAGGTATTTCATTACGAAAATGAAAGATATGGACCGATTTTGATGAAACAAAGTGCATTCGATTGGGGATGACGTCTAGAAAAAAGCTTACCGGTTAGGTTTTTGTGCAAATTTGTTATTATTTTTTTAAACGAAAAATTGACCAATTTTCTGGCTAATTATTGGGAAAATTTAGTCGGGGGTTTTCGGGGTCGCTGATTACGATTCTGAACCTGGCGCGGATCCAGACTTTTGTTTGGGGGGGGGGGATGTCACTCTCAGACATGCATACATTAAAATTGACAAAAGCTTGTCTTAATCACATACGATGTTGTTTAAATTAAAATCCTTGTTATAATCAAAATAAATTGGCTCACAGATGTAGTGCTGACTTTACAATTTTTTGTCGTTTACCATATCAGTTTATTCTCCAAATTTTTTTTTTTTTCATCATTGGGGGGGGGTCATGACCCCCGTGACCTCCTCCCTGGATCCGCCTCTGTTCTGAATTCAGATTGGCCAAAATCGAACTCCCCAGCTGGTAATTGGCCACTTTGATTGGACAAAGTCATAATTTTTTTAAATTTCATCAAAAATAGCCAGAAAAATCACTCGGGGGGTTTTTGGGGGGTCGCTGATTACGATTCTGAACTCAGATTGGCCAAAATCGATCTTCCCAGCTGGTAATTGGCCAGTTTAATTGGACAAAATTGATAATTTTTTTCTTAATTTCATCGCAAATAGACAGGAAAAATTACTCGGGGCTTTTCGGAGTCGCTGATTACGAATATGGGGTTTGATTGGCCAAAATCGATCTTCCCAGCTGGTAATTAGCAGCATATACATATTTACAATATTTTCAATCAATTGAATATTATTTACAAAATGCATATTTCAGTAAGTACAAATAAAATCAATCTTCATTGTCACTATCATAATCATGATAATTGTCATTACGTGTTTGAATATTTTCAATGCCTTCTTCTTCATTGGTATTATCTACTTCGTCATCGTCATCGTCTTCGTCGTCATCTCCAGGTGAAATTGGATTGATCAGACTGAAATTCTTACTACAATTTCCCATACAATTTGCACAAGCAACAGTACAGTTCATATTTTTTTTGCGACATCCACATCTGCTTGGCGGCATTTCTTTTTGCATGAGCATGATACTGTATTTAAGAGCTCTAATATTAAATGGACGTATATGTCCATAGTATATGTAAAAGATGCTGTGTGGAATATAAAAAGACTGACCACAACCCCTAACTGAGGATTTCTGGTTAGTTTTGAGGAAATTTTGGAAATTGGTCAATTTTGTCAAATTCAACCTGCCAATTACCAGCTGAGGAGTTCGATTTTGGACAATTTGACTTCAGAATCGTACTCAGCGACTCCGAAAACCCCCGAGAAATCTTTTCCTGTCTATTTGCGATGAAATTAAGAAAAAATGATCAATTTTGTCCAATTAAAGTGCCCAATTACCAGCTGGGGAGTTCGATTTTGGCCAATCTGAGTTCAGAATCGTAATCAGCGACCCCGAAAACCCCCGACTAAATTTTCCCATTAATTAGACAAAAAATTGGTCAATTTTTCGTTTAAAAAAAATAACAAATTTGCACAAAAAACTAACCGGTAAGCTTTTCTCTAGACGTCATCCCGAATCGAATGCACTTTGTTTCATCAAAATCGGTCCATATCTTTCGATTTTCGTAAGTCGGCCTGGCCTGTTTTAATACCTATGACTAGTTATATAACCTTCAGGATCATTTAGCAAAAAAAAATCTCTAGTTAATTCCATATCGCAGTTCAAGACCAATTTGTCATTCAGAATGTTAATTAATAGCTTAATTAACGAGATGTTCATTCATAAATGTTTTTATAATATAAAAACTATGTCAGTCGCAAGTACGCAATTTCTATAACTGTTGAAATTGAAGCAGAGTAACTTCCGATGTTAAGCATAATTTAGCTTGAATTATAAGTACCGTGGTGTAATACAAATTTACAACCATATACCGGTAATGAACTCGAATTAACAGATTTGAGTCGTGTCGTCGTTGAATCGACGATATTATTAGCTGTTCAACCGTCTCCCCATGACATTTGACGTTTTGGAACGTCGCCACGTCCTATTTTAACTGCTATGCGTTCCAGATAGGTTGAAAGGTTAGGCACAACCAATTACATCAATGTGAATACTACGATGGTGGTGACGTCACACAGAGGGCGCGCAACGTCACAAAAGCGCGGTTGTAGTTAACTATTTTTGATTGGTCGAAAGCAGTGGTATACATTCTGACACATTATGTAAGAAAAATATTTAAAAAATGCGGAATTTTAATAATGAATTAGTAATGTTTTGGCAAATACCTTTTTAATAATTGTTTTCTTCAGTTAGAATATTATCATTTTTATAATCGAATTAATGGTTATAATCAAAACATTGTTTAGCGGGCGCGCGCGGGCGGTGGAATTTCCTAAGCTTACGTTTCTAGTACTATCCTTATGGCCATACATTCTTTCTTGCAAATATTGTTTAGAGATTCCTGTATAAGTCTCATCGCATTCTAAACAATTTCATTTGTATACTGTGTGGGTTTGTATATCTTTAGGTATTAAAGGTTTTAGATTTGAAAAATATTTACCAACACTGTTAGGAGGTTTAAGCGCAAAATTTATATCATACTTTTTTAAACATTTATTAATTTTCTCTGAGGTTTGCTGAATTATGGTAATGTTATAGAATTATCTGTATTACCGTTTATGTTATTTATATATTATTATTATTATTATTCATTGCTCAAAATAATTCACAAAATACATAATGGAAAAAAATAAATATATGTATGAACAATAGTACATTGATACACCAAAGTGAAACACTTGTAGGTGCAAAGAAATAGACATAAATATACATATGTATTATAGAACATTACACACACTTCATTTTAATGTAAGTTTGGAGATACTTATCAATCACACATTTATCGCAATTACATTCACTTCCTATTATTCGATAATACGATGAATCTGCTTCCTTCCTGTAATCGCCAAATACTCTTTCAGATTTTTTCTAAATTTTCTTATGCTATTAGTTAAGTGTTATCTGTTAACGAGTTGAATATTTTCAAGGACATGTAGCTGTAACTTTTTTGTCCGTTAACAGTTGCTTTACATAGAGTTTTGTAATTTGTAGATTTATTACGTGTCTGGTACGAATGATCGTTCAGAAGATGTTCCTTATCTTCCGAGAATACTTTGAGAGCTGTTTTCAAGAAATATAATTGTCTTATATCTTGTTGGTATACCTGTTTCTTTAAATAATTTGTCAGAATTATATAATTTTGATTAATGTGAGATTATTCTTAGAATTCTTTTTTGAATAATACTTAGATCTCTGAGATATGTTGTATTTGTACTTGCCCACACAGTAATAGCATAGTTTGAGTGGCTTTCCACAAGGGCATAATAAACAATTTTCCGCGTTCGCCAGTCCAAAAAATTATTTATATGCTGAATTCTGTACAGAACATATCTCAATCTATTTACCAAGGTTTCAGCGTGTTCATTCCATTTTATATGTCGGTCAATTTTTAGGCCCAGGTAAGTAACGGTATTTAATGATTTAATTTTGATTTGGTCGGTATTGCTTTTCATGTTTATTTCCATTTCAGGTGAAGTGTCAGCGTAGCAAGTGAAGGGTAAGAACACAGTTTTCACGATGTTAAGAGTGAGTAGATTACTACCATCCCAATTCATCACATCTACCATATCTAATTCGACTTTTTCTTTCAAGTTCATAAAACAATGAGGTGTCGTCGGCGAATGCGGTCATTGTTCCACTTATACGCAGATTAAGTAGGCTGTTGATGTATATTAAGAACAGAACTGAGCCCAATACAGTTCCTTGAGGAATGCCACGTTGAACCACTTCCATATCACTTTTGAAACCATTCAGTATCATACATGAAACCTGTTCGACTTAAATAAATCCAATGCCATGACGTTCCATTATAGATTTTGCTTATTCTTTTTTTAATGATGGGGTTGAAAAATATTTTTGGGTAACCATTCATTCCCAGTGTACTCGTATTATGAACAATTTTTGAATTTGTGGGACGGTCCTCTGGTTGGGACAATTTAACAGCGCGATCTGTAAGGCAGTTAATATCACTTATTTTATAGCTTGTTGGTGCAACTGAATTGAAGTGAAGATATTGTTGAGACCAACCAAATTTCATTAGTAAACCACGATGTTTTTAGTTTTCCCTCGGAATCATGCCTAATGTTCATATCTAGGAAATGTATGTTTTTGTTCACTTCTATTTCACAATTGAAGTATACAGTGGAAATTGTTAAATTCATTAATCAAGTACTGAATGTTATCATTGGGAGCACACATTAGGCAATCATCTACATACCGTTCAAAGAATACAGGTTCATAAACTAATGAATTCATTACAGATTTCTCTAGGCATTCCATAACTAAGTTAGCAATAGTAGCTGAAAGAGGAGATCCCATTGCTGTGCCGAATATTTGTCTAAATATTGTTCACCGTATTTAAAATAAGTCCATTCTAAACAAAATCTTAATTTTTTCAAAAGAAGTTTTGGTATTTTATTGAACCATTAGGACAATCATTTTCTTCTGCTTACACATAATCATATGGTTTATACTTTAAGATTCAAGTTACGTCATCAAAATGTAAAACGAAGTCTATTTTCTGTGTTGTAAATCATTGAACAAGGGGTTTTCCTATGATTAAGCCGTCAGAATGCATGAAGGTTAACTAGCATCCAACAATAACAATAATATACTATTGAATTTTAGTGTTCCTTTGAGTAATGCTGCATCAACGACAAAATAGATGGGAATTGTGCGACGTTAAAACTTCATTCCTACTACTGCTGAACGTTTTTGTGATTATAACCCCACAAATATTGACCATGGTCAGGAAACATAAATTGCAAATACTCAAAACCTGATACTGTGTTTCCACGTGGTGATCAAAACCACAATTCTGTTAAGCAAGTTATCATGATCTTCACTTTTACCTAATGATTATACGAGGGCAAGTTGAAAAGTCCCTGAAAAATAAAAAATAGATGGCGCCACAAACGAAAATCCCATGTGACATTTGTGATGTACCATCTACATTAAATGTTTCAGTCTGATATGTCATTCTGTTCTGTTTTGACACCAATCGAAGGCAAGCAGCCTTAAAGATTTTTGTAAACATGGAAAAAAGTGAATTTCACGTCTTGAATAAACATTGTTTCTTGCGTGGAAAAAACATTACGCAAACCAAAGCATCGCTTGTTAAACATTATTGAGACTCTTCACTATCAAGTTAAAGTGCACGAGATTGCTGAGGTTATGGGTGTCTCAAGCGAACGGGTACTGAACAATTTGCATAATTTTTTGAATATGGGAAAGCTATCTGCTAGATGGGTGCCGCATTTGCTCTGTGTTGACAGCAAGCGCGACCGTGTGACAACTTCAAAGAAGTGTTTGGCGATGTTCAAGAGCGACAATGTTTTTTTGCTCCGTTTCGTAACCGTGGACGAAACATCACAACGCACCAGAGACCAAAGAACAGTCGAAAGAGTGAACTTGTCCTGGAGAATCGAAGCCGAAAAAGGCCAATGTCGGTCTATCGGCCAACAAAGTTATGGCGACCATTGTTTGGATGCACACGGTATTGTCCATATCGATTAACTTGAAAAGGTTATACTTTAACAAAATAAATCATTTCTTGTTTCATTTTTCAGGGACTTTTCACCTTGACCTCGTATATTAGTTTCAAATGATCCTTATATCATGTGAATCCTTCATATGATATGTAAGGAACTGAATATTACTTTACAATTTTGTTTTCAATACATAATCTCACTGGAATTCACAATGAAAATCAGGAACTACTTGCTCCATCAAATTAAAAGTATGAATGAATATTTTACATGTTACAATGTGAATGCTCTTCAGTTCTAGTTTCGGAGCGTATCGCTCGAGGAATTATATAACGATGCTTCAAATCTGCCTTAGCTTATGACATCCTGTTGATTATTCTGTAAGCAGAAAATGGTAAAACTCCAATAAAATCAGCAACGACAATTTGCATGTTCCCGCTAGCATGATATTCGAGAGTTGGTAGTAGTTGAAGTAAAGGAAGAATGCAACCTCCTTTGAAATCAATTATTTAATATATCTCATCTAGTCAGATAAGTGATACCCTATCATACCTAATTGTTGTTAATTTGATGACCAGCTATTTACAAAATGCAACGAAATACATTTCCATATTTTTACTTCCCTCACTGCACCTAGTATATAAGTAGGCCTCAGGGAAGTATTGCAATCGGCCCAAAAGATTACTCTGGGACAAATTTTGATAGTTAATGTGACACCAGGTATCAGAATAAAGCAGAGTTGTGAAATAGATTATGTAAGCCATTTGAATAAAATTACAATGTAACATGTAATATAACGTATTTCATTATCGGTTTGTAAATCATCCCCGATATATTTTCTGCTCCTACAATCATTTATATTTGACCCACAGGAGTGTCCGAAAACTATTTTGCTTACAAAATAGGGAAGTCACGTGATCAATTAATATTATCTTACAATACATGTAGGTTACTCAGGAATTTTTATCATTGAAACTATAGGTTTATGGTAACTGAAATAAGAAACATAAGTTTGAGACTTGATATTCTCTAAATATCTGGAAAATACCGCGTCAATGGTGGTCCCATATTTTGTTGTGGATTCTTGTGGATCATTATTCATTTTCAAATTCAATTTTTCCGAAAGAAAAGTTGTCAACCGCTCTGATTTTTTATCAGCGAAGTTGATGTTGAAATCGCCAGCCAAGATAAGTGGAAATTTATTACCATTTGTACCAAGTATTTTCGACCCTTCTTCAGTGTACTCCAGTAAAGTGCGATGAATAAAATGCTCTACCTGGTCCAATTTTGGATTCGGATAAATGTAAATTGCTACCATGACTATGTGTAGACCATTTCTAAGTTTGCATAAGCACGCACAAATATCTCCAACAAATGAGCGCCTAACATTAACATCGCTAACGTGTGCAATATTTATTTCAATATTCGGAGGCATAATATTAGTAACATTATTATTATTTTGGTAAATAGCTACCCCACCTTTTGGAACAGTATCCAGAACAGTATATATAACCTACAAGTATACTTACGGGGCGCAAATGCGGTGAGTGTGGCATTATAAAGATATGATAGATACCTATACACCTATATACTTTCTCACAAACAGCTGCTTACGTATTAGTCCGATTTCGGGGCAGCTCGTCTTGATCCGTACGAGCTTCGTACAGTCGTACCATATACATACACGTTAAGCGAACGCTCGGCCGAGCTACATGTTAGGTGTTAGGTTATTTTCGTTACGAAATTTCTTGATTCGGTCGCCGCGCTCAAAGCCCGCGATAAAAGCTATATGCAATAGCTTAATAGTAATGATGTTAGTATGACAAACAACGGGCAGTTTATTTTTGACACTTGCATCAAAATTAATCACTTTTAACAGGGTTCTATATAGCGATACATTTTAAATAAAAGAGTACGATTTAAAATTTGCATTTTTAATAGTGTTTGTGGATAAGAAACAATCACCCTTATCCACTACAAAGTACTGAGGATCTTTCAGATACCAAGTAGCGGTCCTCTGTAGATATTTTAACAGTATTTCTAGAGAAGAAAGGTGATTGTTTCTTATTTCTTATGTTATAGTGTATCCACAGTGTGAACTTCTTTATAGTTTACCAGTGTTTGTTAGAAAGAATGAATAGCTAATGTTCAATATATAATGATGATGAATTTTCGTTCCTCATGATTGCAGAACGACTTTTTTCGCAATTGCTAAGATCCTCCCGCCCTCCGAATTGAAATGAGTGTATTTGTGAAGATAGAGAAAAATCAATGACTTTGGCAGGTAAATTATTCAACGCGTGTGACGTCAAAGGTTGTCGAACGGGTTATTTTAATTCTTTCACTACGTACCAGCATTCTAACAAATCATTTTTTGCTGCGCGCTGAATGAAAATCTGAACTATTCAAATGTCACGCAGAGGAACCGTTAGATAATAAAAAAGATAATCGATATGATTGTATTGAAGTAGTTTTCATAATGCGGATAAACTGTTGTTATAATAACGTAACTGTAAAAAAAAGTAGATTTGAAAGTCGTGACGAATACAAATATTCTTTTTACAATGACTTTACAGTAATAAATATAGCATAAAACCAATTACGTTATGTTACATCATCAAATTCCAACCATAAGACCCATGATCATATAAGGTACACTGATCTGATGGCCCAGAACCAGCCAGATAACAATGAAGCGATTAAATATGTTACAGAGAAAAGCGCGTGCATTACAGGAGTCATGCTAACAAACTCCCAGTAGCATTAAACAAAGCTCTGCTTTCCACTTCTCGTAGAGGAAGTGAATACGTTATTTAAACTCCAGCCTACATCCTACACTACAGCTGAATTCAAACGGATTCATGTACAAGGGAAGCAAGGTAGGCAAACAGACAAAGTGCCGCCTCCACTGCGTCTTCATAAGACCCTTTAAATAATATCATACTGAAGCTATGAATGCATAGAAGGGAAAAAACTCCACACTATTCACTGATTTTAAACCCAAAATGGGAGCTGGCGCGGGTATCTAACACAGAGTTCTAAGCCTAGGGAAATATGTAATAGTACTCCAATCAGGAATCTATGCTTTCAACCATGGGGTAACAGAATTTTATTTTATAAAAGTTCATAATAGACTTCAGTGAAGTTTTTGATGGAGCATTCTCTTGAAATTGCAGCACAATGGCATGTGCATTACTACAATGGATATCAGTTTGTCGGGCCGTACCTTTAGTCGTGCCAAAATTTCAAGTAGATTGCATTTACTGTTTGACCGCTACGCGAAAACATAACTTGTACCACATACGAACGTAAGGGGAAAGTTCCTGAAAAATAAAACAGATTGCGCCACAATCGAAAACTCCATGTGACATTTGTGATGTACCGGGATATCAAAAATTATCTTGGTCAAGGGTGGTTGTGGAATCTAAAACGTGTGTCTTACTTTACGTTTGAAATAATTATGTCACTGTCACACTTACATCATCAATAACCTACAAATTTCATACCTATTTATTTCAGTTGTAAAACAACTTTAAAATTTAAAAATCAAAATGGTCGAAATGTTTACTTTGAACCTTTTGCAAGGTCGTGATAGCCACAATCCGGGTCAAAAACCGTTTGAAAATAGTTAATTTTCCGTAAATCGAATGACGTTCACGTGAAAAGCCCGTAGCTCGCGAGTTAGAAAAGTGCAAACTGGTTGTACCTAATACGGCTTTACGACGAATTTTCGCGTGCCGTTTTCGCTCCATGTAGTTAGATTTAGTATCGGACCGTGCCAGAAGGCCCTTCTTTTTTCGATAAATGTCCATTAAATAGGAAAATTTAATTAAAACAGTTTGAGGAATTGTCAGATCAGCTATGCGCATCTGACGTGCGACGTACCAAAGGAAATTTTCTAGCTACTAAAATATACCCAAAGCGGGTGAACGCTAGCGGCCCATAGCAAAAAAAGACTTGATTACAACTGGCACCGGCCGCACGAGGCACGAAACGGCTCCAAGTTAACAAGATCGAGGTAAAAAGTATGAACTCTAACTGACTCGCAGCGAGCTCCTCAAGGCATAAAAATTTATTTATTTGTAGGTTATTGATGATGTCAGTGTGACAGTGACATAATTATTTCAAACATATAGTAAGACACACGTTTTAGATTCCACAACCACCCTTGACCAAGATAATTTTTGATATCCCGGTACCATTGGACGATCGTCGGTGAGTTAAAGTGTACAAGATTGCAGAAGCTATGGGCATCTCAAACAAACGGGTACAGAACATCTTACATACATTTTTGAATATGACAAAGCTATCTGCCAGATGTGTGCCGCATTTGCTCTCTGTTGACAACAAGCGCGACGGTGTGACAACTCTAAAGGAGCTTGGCGAAGTTCAAGTGCGATAAGAAAGACTTTTTGAGCCGTTCCGTAACCGTGGACAAAACATGGATCTATCACAACACACCAAAGACCAAAGAACAGTTCAAACAGTCGACTTGTTCTGGCGAATCGAAGCCGAAAAAGGCCAAAGTGGGTTTATCGGCCAACAAAATCATGGCGACTGTTTTTTTGAGATGCACAAAGGTATCGTCCATATCGATAAAACGGGCAAAACGATCACCAGCGTATATTATGAAAGAGCTGTTGGATCGATTCAACGCCGATTTGAAGCGAAGCGGCCGCATTTGGCGAAGAAAAAAGTGCTCTTCAACCAGAACAACGCACCGGCGCACAGGTCCTTAGTCGCAATTGCAGAATTGCATGAATTGCGCTACGACTTGATTCGTCATCCACCATGTTCTCCAGATTTGGCCCCCTGCGATTTTTATCTTCTTGCAAACTTGCTTTATCCACTGCCTATCTATTTCCAAAATCCTTAAAATTCATAATATCTCTACTCGGTTTTCTACACTCCAAAAACTATCTCACTTTCACAAGCCTATCAAATATCCCCTTCCTCCTCTTAATTCAGAAGATGTTTATAGCAGTTCTTGCGGTAAAGTCTACATTGGTGAAACAGGTCGTACAGTAGCTTCTCGTGTGAAAGAACATGAGTGCTGTACAAGGCTTCGTGACACCAGCAGATCTGCACTTGCGGAACATAATATTGACACTAATCATCAAATACTTTCAGTAAATACTAAAATCCTAGCCTGAGCCCCAAACTTCTATCATCGAAAAATTCTTGAAGCGATAGAAACCCTAAAACATCCAAATAATCTAAACCATGACTCAGGATATTACATTCCCAACATTTGGAAACATATCCTCGAAAATTCCATTTCGCAAATGATCACACAACGGCAGAGTCAGATGCCAGAATGTTGAAAGGTGGATAAAATATGAAATTTTTTCATCAAAATTTAATACATGTACCTAACGTGTTCAGCACATGGTCTTAACAGAGTAGTGGAAACTATAAGAAACGAATTTCCTTTAGTTAATTAATTAATTCCAAATGTTAAAAAAGTATTCATCAAGGCACCTTTGAGGGTGCAACTTTATAAAGGTAAGTTACCAGGAATTCCTTTATCACCACATCCAATTATCACCAGGTGGGAAACTTGGTTGAATGCTGCTATTTTTTATGCGGAATATTTTGACAATTCAAAAAGAATTATTTTAGGCATTGTTGATAGTTCCCAATGTGTTTCAAGATCTCAGGAATTATTAAAAAATAATGCAGCAGCTCAAAAAAGTCTAGATCACTTGTCGAATCAGTAGAAATTGTAAAAGACTTTTAAGAGAAATGTGAAAACGTGCAAAGAACTGTGGGAAGTAGAGGTTTCGGAAAACTAGAAAACGTGATACAAAAAAATTGCAGACTATTATCTAACAAACATATATAAAATATTTTCAGGTGAAATAGTATCAGACGATTTTGATCATCATTTGGAGTACAACATATTGCACAAATTGAAATATTGTTCCATAACGTCTGTTGGTGTAGAACGCAGTTTTTCGCTGTATTCAAATATTTTAACTAATAAAAGACATTCCTCTTTAACTGAAAATTATGAAAAACATATAATAATGAATTCCTTCTATAGTGTGACGGAATAACTTGAGTCCGTCATGTCCCGTCACGCTGTAGCTATATATATTAGGTATCATGTTTACTGCTGCGTGCGCAAGTGCGGCCGTGCGGGACTCATGTCAGGCGTCAGGCTGTCTCGCTATACGCTTACATACGTGTGCATATCTGAGTCGGTGTTGGTGAGCCTGTCTGTGTGAGCCAGTGCCCCCGATTACGGTATACAGGACAGATATACATATACACTGCGTATATACACTATACACTGTATATAGCTACAACAGCAGGCATTTACTCAATCCTCGGTCCTCGTGCAGACGAAAGATATATTTTCATGCTAACTGAAAAATGAGCTTTTTTTGCAATACAACTCGTACTATAATTATTACAGAGTAAAAAGTAATAATTGAATTATGTGTGATCGGTAATAGTAGCCTGTTTTTATATATCAGGTGTTTCCACAGTATGTTTGATGCTTGGATCTAATCTAATAATTTAAGTATCGTCGAAGTTACCGATAATGACGACGCAAATGAAGAAAATGCTGTTTAACATTACTTTCATTTACATCGATGTGAATATCAATAAATAATATATTTTGAAAATAAAATAATATGTATTTATTATAATGGCTATCGGGTTACAATCATACTCTTTACAGGGATTGTACCGCCCATTATACGTTTTTTATTATTAAATATAAAAATGTATATAATTGTTGTTGAAAACTAAAGAATATATTCAATTAAAAATAATAAAATTGTAATTTCGGATGCTACAATAATTCAAAGATAACATAAAATAAATTGGTTACTTCATAATGTCAGTTTTCGATTCTGTGAGCAGTGCTCGGTGACTGCCCTTTTTTTATTTGATGTAACATACATTCTAGGTTAAATTGTAGATTGTATTTTATTGTTACAATTTGATGTAATATAAAAATGTGTTATGAAAAATGTCGTTTTCTTTATATTTAATATGTTCTATTCTTCAGAAAAATTAGTATTCACTTTTCTGTATTCGATAATTTTTCTAGGGTGAAACGATTTTGCATAATTCAACAAGAAGAAGGAGAATTTATCCTCACATTTTTCTATTAAGCTTGCAAATATGTGCATATTTTGAGCATTAAAAAAAAATATGTGCATATTTTCAATAAATGCTTGCATAAATATGCGCATACATTAACATTATACTTCACTAAAATTTGGTTTTTAGGTTACTCACCGGTTCTACGATGCACTGCTCATCTAAAGGGAACAAAGGCTTTTCCGAAGCTGGTCTACTTGCTAAATAAAAGGCTGATGCTGCGGCTACACCTGTAAGGGCTAATGCTCCTGCTCCTCCGCCGATGTATTGTAAGTACTGCTCCATATCGTCCACTACAACAAACACTGACATTAATGACTATTGTTCAGAACAAGAAATATCCACGTCGATGTTCTTCTAAATGATGTTTTACATAATGAATTAATCATTTAATCAATAAGTTTTATAGATATTCAAGACCGACTCAAACTCTTCAAAATATAGTCAGTGCAAGTTTTGAAATTGACGAGTTCCTATTAATAATCATTGCATCGATACGAATATCTGTAGAATTGAATAGTATCAGCCATTACGTGATGAAGATCCATTCTAAACATACAAAAAGTAATTATTGATAGTTCGATTTCATTAATTTAATAAATACATCCAAACAAATATTACACAGTATAGTGGAAGTCTGGAAAATGAGCGAACATTTTTGGGCGGGCTTAACCACATAGAAAAAAAGGTTTGTTTTGATGATAATAACAATACCCTCAAATCTGTATGGCCTTGTTAAACCGGAAGTATGTCTAATTTTCGAAAAATGTCTTTTTTGACCTATTTTGGTCATTTTACGCGTATATTATACAGAGCTGTCGGATCGATTCGACGCCGATTTGAAGCAAAAGCGGCCGTTTTGGCAAAGAAAAACGTGTTCTTTGACCAGGACAACGCACCGGCGCACCTGGGCAGTCGCAATGGCAAAATTGCATGAATTGCGCTACGAATTGTTTCTTCATCCACCATATTCTCCAGCTTTGCCCCCTGCGATTCTTATCTATTTCCAAATTTGAAGAAATGGTTCGGTGGAAAAAGATTCGGCTCTGGCATGGGAAATTTGATGCTGAAGAACTTTTATTTGAACCTTTGAAGTAACGACAATTATTTTCTGAAAAACGCGGAAAATTATATTTAGTAATTTAGTAATTTAGTAATTTTTTTTTTAGTAATTTAATAATTTATTCTTGCTAATATACAATGGTATTTGCACAAGTCTCACAACAAGGAATAAAATTAGGACATAAGTACAAGAAAATATTGTTAAAACTATGGAACAGATACTTTAAAATAATTGTGTTATAAAAACTACATATTTTAACACTAATTACATGTAATTTAAATTGTAAAATTATAAAACAAAATCACGTAGCTATTCATGATTAAAAAACATTTGTTAAGAGGATTTAAATCACTATTTTTTGTATATTATTATAGTCCTCCACAGAATAAAAAAATTTTTCAATAAAATATTTTTTTAGTTTATCTCTAAAATATCTATATGGTAGGGCGTTGATATGTAGAGGCAGCTTATTAAAAAATTTGAAACATAAATAGTTTGGACCGTTTTGGGTCTATTCAACCCTTTTGACACCAAAATTAATTTTGGGGAATAATGGGATATATTTTCGGATACCGAAACCTACACTTTCCTACAAAAATCTCTGAAAAACGCGTTCTGTCCATTTTGCCTAAAACTACTGAACTAATAAATAAATCCAGCATGTTGGTGATTAACGCGGTAGGTAAGTTGGATATTTTCCTCATAATATTGCATCGCGAGCTGCTTTGCTGAAATACATGCGATTACACGGTATTGAACACTTCGATTGGAGTCTAAAAATAACTGGAAAGTAGGTAATATATTGAGCGTTAAGTGAAAGACGCGATTTCCTTGTGAAGATCGTAATTTCTTATTTATAGTTGTATATTGTATTTATTATTGAAGTTTAATGACCTCACTATGTACCTTACAATTTTATAGCGAGAAGACCATTACATCGTGCTATCCAATAGAACTATTAACCTAGATATAAGTATAAAGACCTGTAGCAAATGTTCAATATACATTTATTTAATGTATTAATTCCATGCTTTTGTGCAGCCTACAACCTTAGCATATTGTGTAAATAAAGATCTAGATATATTTTTGGATAATGGAATAATGTTTACGAAATTATTCCATTATTAACTTTCGGAAATTTGGTGAAAGAATTAAACTCAAATTTACACAAAACTTGTAACATTTAATTTATAATTAATGCTGACAAGTTGTTTCACCAACCTGTGGCATTCTCAAAGCTAGGAGTTATCAACGGAAGTTAAATCTGAAATTATGTCCTCAAATATCATGAGATGATTTAAATCACTATAGATAAATTGCTTTGCAGTGGTTTTTTATACATATTCATATACAATTTCGATTACTCGTTTGTTCGTTTCGGTGAAAGGCATTTCTAATTGAAATTAATGCTATAACGACGCTTTGTGCTTGATACAATTAGTTTTAAGTAATCCCCTTTTAGAAAGCGGTTATTTTTGATTCTTCTTCTGATAATGGTCGTGAGACCGAAACGTACGAGACGAAAATAGCAAACATATATGTTAGTGTGAGCTATCTCCTGAGAATTTATGTATAATTCATACCTGGGTCAATAATCATTATTAAGGTTGCATTTATTGCACTGTACCGGGTGTTGTTTAATGTTATGTACTTATTTCAATGGGACATTTTGACTAAATTTAAGTCAAAAAGCTCATATAAACTAAAATGTCCTGAAATGTTTTATTTCCGATATTCAAAAATTTTTCTTAAATGTTCCGTACCCTTTAGGTTGAGATGCCCATAGCCTCAGAAGATCTCGCAGATCGTCCAATATCATACCATGCATTTTATCGACAATTTCTGGAGTTGCAACTTCAATTGGACGACCAGAACGTTCGGCGTCCTTTGTGGTCCTACTACCACAACGAAAATCAGTAAGCCACTTTTGAATCGTTCCAATCCCCATAATGTTTAACAAGCGATGCTTTGGTTTGCCTAATGTTTTTTCCACGCAACAAATAATGTTCAATCAAAACGAGGAATTCACAAAATCTTCAAAGTTGCTTGATTTCGATGGGTGTCAAAACAGAACTGAATGACATATCAGTCTGCATATTTGAATGCGTTCTAGTTAAAGATGATACATCACAAATGCCATATGGGATTTTCGATTAAGGCGACATCTGTTTAATTTTTTAAGGACTTTTCAACTTGTTCTCTTAGTATAAATTATCATTCTTATTTTGAACAAAAAGGAAATATCAAACATTTTCGTAGTACAACTCACAATTCTGAAGAAGAGAATTAAAAATTCTAGTAGTTAAATAGATACCTGCAACTTATCCCTAAGCTAAAACCTTCACATAAAATCACGTTAGCTTTGTCTGTTGCCAAGGAAACGTCGGAATTTTTGTTTTTTAATAAGCTTATTCTTATCTCATGTTTGACATTTTGAAAAGTTAGTTAGTATTGTCCTTTTCATTGGTCAAAGTACTTTTTGTTAGTACTAAAATTGGTAAAATATTGTTAATGATCTTACACTAACAATTCAAAAAATAGTAGCATAACAATTTTTCTGTTAAAATTGTATCATGACGTAGTCATACCTACGCCACTGGTTGAATTGAAAACAATTTTTTTTGGTTAAAAAGTGTGTTCTAATACCAATATCTGCAACCCTGAAATTTAATATAATATCTCATACGGTTTTCGACATTTTTGGTAAAACCGAAAAAAAAACATCAACATCCTATATATCGAAAGCGTTTTGAGACACATATATTTAAAAACTTTTCGGCTTGTAATTACCCGAAGGTATAAATCTACAAGATTTAACATTTGTGTAATTAATGTTGTTTAATTGTTTCTCCAAAGAATAAACCTAACTGCCGTACTCAGTAAATAGGTCCAGCCAAAAGTGTGAAAAAATAAGGGTCATTACAAAAATTTTATAGACCGCACGAGAATGTAAAATTCCTTTTGCACGTGTTCAGGATGGCTTACACATCGTCAGAAAAAAAAGTGCTCGTGATTATGACTATTAATAAAGTATGAAAAACCATTTTCAATTAACAAATGGAGTGTTTTCCATAACAACAAATGGAATATCTCGGTTTCTTTCAATTCAAAGTTTCTGAAATTTGCTATCAGGAGGTTTTTTGGTTCGCTGAACCCGAATCTTAAGTCAGAAAACGGTAAAACCGGCCCGTTTGCTGGAAAACCTTATTATTACAATGACACTGACTAAAATTATTCGGAAAAGACCATAATTAAAGTTTGTCGTGTATAAATTTTCAGGAGTTTCACTGAAAACTATCGTCGGTTTTGATTTTTTGATCATAAAATAATACTCAGCGACCACGATAACATATAATCAGACACGTTGAACAAGGACCTAGATATGATTATGAAGGAAAAACGACTCAATTTTCCAGAATTTCCCTTCTTTTAGTGAAAATTGTACCGAGACACATCACGGCATTTTATTATTTCAATACCTCTCCGCGACAATTTGGTAATATTTTCAGGGTTTTCCAGCAAACGTGCCAGATTTTCCTTCTTCCGACTACAGATTCGGGTTCAGCGAACCAAAACCTCCCCAGATACCAAATTTAAGAAACTTTGGATTGAAAGAGCCAGAGAAATTCCATTTGTGATAAAAGACATTCCACCAAAAAAACACTTGATACCAAATTTCAGAAACTTTGGATCAAAAGAGCCCGAGATATTGCATTTGTTATCAGCGACATTCCATTTGTTAATTGAAAATGGTTTTCCATTGTTTATTAATAGTAATTATCACGAGCCCCCTTTTTTTTCTGAATTACGACTTCAGATTCGTGTTCAGCGCACCAAAAAACCATCTGATACCAAATTTCAGAAACTTTGGACTAAAACAGCCCGAGATATTCCATTTGTTATAAGCGACATTCCATTTGTTAATTGAAAATGGTTTTCCCTTGTTTATTAATAATAATAATCACGAGCCCCCTTTTTTTTCTGACTAACGACTTCAGATTCGTGTTCAGCGCACCAAAAAAATTCCTGATACCAAATTTCAGAAACTTTGGATTAAAACAGCCCGAGATACTTCATTTGTTATAAAAGACATTCCATTTGTTAATTGAAAATGGCTTTTTATTGTTTATTAATGGTAATCACGAGCCCCCTTTTTTTTCTGACTAACGACTTCAGATTCGGGTTCAGCGCACCAAAACAACCTCTGATACCAAATTTCAAAAACTTTGGATTAAAAGGGCTCGAGATATTCCATTTGTTATAAGCGACATTCCATTTGTTAATTGAAAATGGTTTTCCATTGTTTATTAATAATAATAATCACGAGCCCCCTTTTTTTCTGACTAACGACTTCAAATTCGTGTACAGCGCACCAAAAAACCCCCTGATACCAAATTTCAGAAACTTTGGATTAAAACAGCCCGAGATACTTCATTTGTTATAAAAGACATTCCATTTGTTAATTGAAAATGGCTTTTCATTGTTTATTAATGATAATAATCACGAGCCCCCTTTTTTTTCTGACTAACGACCTCAGATTCGGGTTCAGCGCACCAAAAAAACCTCTGATACCAAATTTCAGAAACTTTGGATTAAAAGAGCCCGAGATACTTCAATTGTTATAAAAGACATCCCATTTGTTAATTGAAATTTTTTTTCCATCGCTTATTAATAATAATAATCACGAACCCCTTTTTTTCTGCATAAGGAATTCAGATTCGGGTTCAGCAGACCAAAAAACCCCCTTGATACCAAATTTCAGAAACTTTGGATTAAAAGAGCCTGAAGAGTACTTTAATAAGAAATTTCGGTGATCAAAGAGATGAGATTTGTTCAATTCGAGATCTCGTCCTTTTGGAACAAAATAACGAAAATGCTCCACAGTTTTACGATAAAGTTATTAGTCTGCTCAATTTACTTTGCTCCCAGGTAAACCACACGAGGAAACAGATGTTGGTAAAACTATAAAACGGAATCTTTCCAATAAATTAGCACTGAAAACCTTCTTAGCTGGTCTAAAAGAACCACTTGGTAGTTCAATTCGCGCTATGCGACCTGTAGACATGCAAACTGCCGTATGTTATATTAATGAGGAAAATGATGGATACTGTCAAAAACCTATATTGGGTCCTCAAAATATTCTGACCAATAAGAATTTCAGATTACCAAATCAACCATTAAATGTACCACAAAGGGTATCAAACGAGCCATTTGCTATGAAAGAAATTTCATTCGTGATAGTAATAATCACGAGCCCCCTCTTTTCTAACTAACGATGTGTAAGCCATCCTGAACATGACGCAAAAAGAATATTGCATTTTCGTGCGACATATAAAATTTTTAGATGTTTTTCACACTTTTGACTGAACTATATGAAGAATATGCTACGGAATGATAGAGCGAATCAGCTCATACCTACGTGTATAATCATAATACTGCTAATATGAGAATCAAATCTATGTATTAGGTTAATGAACCAATGATGATATATGCTCTTGCTTTGTATCGGACTACCGACCATCTAGCAGGTCCTCGATTCAAACAAATTTATTTCCAAAACAAAAACGCTACGAGCTTACGTATCAATCTAATGCATAATATGAACAGATAATTATTCACCACACGATAAAATAGGTTTCAGATGTTTTTATTTTTAGTATGATTTACCAGCTAAACAATGATATTTGATAATTCAAGAAGTAATTCATAAGAGAACAACCATATGACATGTATTCATCGTGAGCCGAAAAATATTCTTATTAATTTGCGTTTATTGTTTATTTCAAACATATTTTAATTGATATCCTTGATTGATGAGTTCAAACAAGGTCGAAATAATGGTACAATTTCATGTTGGAACAATATTTAATAATTGATAAAATACTATAGAACAATCAAAACTCACTATTCCTCCATCGAATTTTTGTTTTCTTATTAACCGTAAATTCTCTCTTTGCATTCCATTTTTCCTTTCGATTTTGCTTATGTTGTTTGATAAAGTTCTTAGCACTTAGCACGATGCTCTCCATAATCACAGACAGAGTCACAGATTACACAATAATTACTAAACGAAACTCATGAATAATTTAATCTACAACCGAAAGTATGTTTATATTTGTTATTAGCACCTTCCCGGCATTTTATCAACGAAAAAGTGAATCGAAGTATTTTCAAAGTAGCGCGTATTGAAGTTACGATGTTTGAACAAAATATTATAACGGCAAGTGGATCACTTTTGCGGTACTTTTGGCGGTTTAGGAGGGATTCGCTAGAGCCATCATCATCTTTGTGCCAGCGGAACAGCCAACAGAAGTGTGAGGTTCAACATCTCTTCTGGACCATATCATCACTCTTGCCAGTTTTCATGTTGATTTCTCTACAATTCGTCATCCACATGGAGCGGCATTTGAAATACTTATAGTAAATAACAATTAATAATGATTCTTGATCCAGGTATGAATTATATAAAGATACTCGGGAAATAGGTCACACTAACACATATGCTTATTATTTTCGTATTTACGTACGTTTCGGTCTCACGGCCATCATCAGAAGACGTATCAATGTTTAAAATGGGATTTCTTAAATCTAATTGTATCAAGCACAAAGCGTCCTTATCGAGTATATCGAGTACTCGAAATTTGTAAGACATAAACGTTTTAAGTATATGAATATATAAGAATCCACTGCATAGCAATCTACTTATAATATTCGAAGTCATCTCGAGCAATGTTTGAGTAAGATTGAAATTAAAATGTGATGCTCAAGTATCCACTTTCAAACCAGATGTTAAAGATTTATGAGGTGATAGGAAAAGATTTTCAGACTTTACTAGAGATATTTTTAACATCATAAAGGCGCATGTAGGAATTTGCAAGGATTTTATTCAATTAAATTAGTATAAATCTGACTTAATCATTGAACGTCTGAACTATGATTTACAGACTTGGAGTCACGTTTTATGTGAATCATCTCCAGGAAGGACAGATCTTTTATGATAATTGATTCTTTTAGTTGAAATATCAACATTTTTGTAATCGAATTGATGGTTATAGTCAAAACAATATTTAGTAAGGGTGGTGGAATTTACTAAGGTTTTGTTTCTAGTACCATACTTATGACCATACATTCTTTTTGTTGATATTGCTTAGAGATCTCTGTAGTCTCATCGCAATCCAAACAATTTAATTTATATACTATGTGGGTATGTTTATCTTTAGGTTTTAAAGGTTTGATATTTGAAAAATATTTACCAACATAGTTAGTAGGTTTATGGGCAACATTAACATGTGTGTGTGGAAAATTATCTGTATTACCGTTTATATTAGTTATACAGTTGACCCATTTAGATTGAAAACGCCCCTGTATTCCAAATTGTCAAGTCATGAAAGGTCTACTACGGGACAAAATTTAAAATCTATATTCCAATTTTCAGAGCCTTCACGATACTTTTTCATATTCGAAAATGGAGAACTTTTATTAGCGATTTATTTTATTTAAAAAATTACTACGCCACTGGACTCGCCATAGAGTGGCCTAAATATCAACTCCTAAAATACCAAATTCATGGCCAATCCAGTGACGAGTGAATATTGAAGTAGGTGGACGAAATCTACGAGTGCAAATATTTAGGTCGAGAAATAAGGCAAAAAAAATAAAATCGGCGAAATATACCGCCGCATGAACTTTGTATATTTTGCAAACTAAGAGAGACTCTTAAAGGTGTCTGAAGAAGAAATACTATAAACAATGTGTTCTACCAGTTATCACGTATAGTGCCGAAATGACACACAGTAATGAGGCCGATAATAGGTCAACTAAAAAACTAATAGAATGGACCTACAGGAAAGATAAAAGAAACAGAGGTAGACCACCAACTGGATGGAGCAACGATTCAGAAAAAGTGTCGGGAATTGGATAAGCACCGACCAAAACCGAAATACGTGGAGAAATTTAGAGGAGGCATATGTTCAGTATATGGGGACGATGTAACACATTATGATGACGTCACTTATTTTCTGCTATTCTATTGCAATGTAAAAAATATTGAGGGAATTAATACATTTTACCTTTCCACCTTTTATGGTGACTTTTATTGAATGTAAATATGTTCTATTAATTAATTTGTAATGAATTAATACTTAGTTAATGTGAAATATAGATTTATCAATTATAATTACCACTACAACTGAGAAAAATTTAACGCCTTTGGTATCTTTCGAATATACGCTAGAAAATACCGATTGGAATGTACAACAAACATGAATATTAAAAAAGCTGTGATGAAGCGATCGCCGGACTTCCCTCACTTTGTTAGAAAAATAGCTTTCTAACACTCCTGTAGGTCAAATGTAAATGATTGTAAGAACAGAAAATATATTGGAAATGATTTAAAAACTGCTAATGAAAAACGTTGAATCATGGTACATTGATACTGGTCTGCATAATATATTTCACAACTCTATGTTTCATACTGACAACTGATGTCATGTTATTGACACTTGCTGTCACCACATGTACTTTCAAAATGTACCACAGAATAAAGACAAAATAAATCGTGACGTCACTTGAATCTTAAAATGAGAATTTGGGACCCATCCGCCGGTTAAATATATTCGTGTGATACAGTGTGATCCATTTAGATTGGAAACACCCCGGTAAAATTTTAAGCCACTGGATTCAGAGTGCCTCCAAATAGCTGTGATCAAAATGTTATAAAAACATATTTATTAATAACAAAGCTACGACAACAGTCACAAAAGAACATCCTGTATCAACAGATAGCCATGGAAATTATTATTTTTTTCATTAATTGTAACAATAAACCATCCCTGTATGAACAGAGTGTTTGGAATAGCATAAAGATATAATGAAAGCAACGGAATTGCATTTAACTCTACACGCAATTAACTATTAATAAAACTGAATAATTTAACAAACTTAACTGAATAAACATTTTGTTCATCCAGTGGTGGTTTATTGTTACAATTCATAAAATAATTACCATGGCTATCTGTTGATACAGGATGTTCTTATGTGACTGTTAGGTTAGTGAGTTGTCGCATTTTAAGTTGTGGTAACTTTGTTATTAATAAATATATTTTCATGAAATTTCGGTCACAGTTATTTGAAAGCACTCTGAATTCAATGGCGTAGTAATTTTTCGAAGAAAAAATTGCTCCATTCTCAACTACGAAAAAGTATCGTAGTATGCCCTGAAAATCGTAACAAACATTTCAAATTTTGTCCCGTAGTAGAGCTTTCATTACGATAATTGAAAAAAATTGTTTTTTCAGGGGTATTTCCAATCTGAATGGGTCACTGTATATGACGTAACATAACGGGGTTGAAAAATATTTTTGAATAGCCATTCATTTCCAGTGTATTTCGAACAATTTTCAAAATTTTGGAACGGTCCTCCGGGTGGGACAATTTAACAGCGCGATCTTATAAGGCTGTTTATAACATTTTTTTCATAACTTCTTGCTGCAACTGAATTAGAGTGAAGATATCGTTGAGACCAAACTTTTTTAGTAATTCACGTTGTTTTATTTTTCCACCTGAATCATGCCTAATGTTGATATCTAGGAAATTTATGTTTTTATTCACTTCCATATTTCACAATTGAAGTTTACAGTGAAAATTGTTAAATTTATTAATCACGTACTGAATTTTATCATTGGGAACATACTTTAGGCAATCATCTACATACCGTGCATTCTAAACGAAACTTTACTGCAATTTATAAATTCAGATTGATCTAGAGCTGAGGGGTTTTTAATATCTGATCAACGTTTTTTGATCCTACTCAATGCCAAAACGACTGGTATATTTGTAAATATATTTATAAATAACGTCCAAGGGAATCAATTGATGGTCTAGGGGTACAGATTGATTTTGTATAAACTTATTAAAATGCCATGAGTTCTTTACATCAAATTAATTTTTTCATATTGTTGAAAGATTTTGATAAAAATTTACATAAATTATTGTAGGTAGGCAGTCCCATATTACTTACAATGGGTCTTAAAGGTATATCAGTTTTATGCAGTTTCGGAAGCCCATAGATATAGGGTGCTTGCTCATTATGGCAAATTTATTTATTTTTCAAGTTCTATTTTTGTACCATTTTAAGTAAATAGCAATCAAAATATGTTTCTTATTTGAATGTTTTGAAGTTAGTCACATTCTATTTTATCATCATCACAACCAGAAAAGTGGATTTGTTATCCATTGTTCCAACGCATAGATATATAATAGGAAGTGGAGGATGATATTTTAGAATTGTAGGTCCTTTTTGGAACGGACATGTCCTAGAAAAACTGTTTGTTCATATTGATTTTTTTTTCTTGTCCCACTGAATCTGTAAATTGGGTTTGCACTGAATTATTATTACCACCGTCAACTAGTAGTGTGAAACAAAAACGGTGGAACCACCAGGGAAAAGTTGCAGTTAGTTATCTTGTATTTCTAAAAGGAAATTATTTTTTTCTTCTTGAATTTTTTCCTGCAGACGTTCCTTTGAATTCTTGAAGACCTTCTGGTGACCGGAAAATTCCACATTGTAGGTAATTTGATACTCTATACAAATTTAATATTGATTTAATAATGCTAAATCAAACATTGGCCGACAAATCAAACATGTGCTGCCAATACGAAGATTATTTCTTACCATCATCCTTATTTTTATTTCCAATATTACTATTATCTGCATGTTAGATGCGTAAATGTAGGAAAGGAACTATTTCTAAATTTTGCGAAAATTGCCCGACGAACAAACATTAAGGAAACGGCGTACACAATAATATGAATAGAAATATTCCCCAGCAGTCTTTGTTGATTATTAAATTAAAAGTTTGATAGTTATTCTCTTCATCATCATCGCAACAGAAGAAACTGGATTTGTTATCAATTGTTTTGATGTATGCATTCCCGGATTGAATACTTCCCTAGGTAACAGCAAAAATGCCGCCCTATTCTTCCGCTTTCTTCTGTTGACATTACTCATCGTTGATTTTATGTAAAGAAAGGTGTGTACAAAATTCATTAACATTAATTTCGTGTAATATTGGATATACAGTGTGAAATTGAGTAAGCAATGCTTTGTTAAGTCTTTTGAATGTCCGAATTTGAAGAAAACACACAAATTTACATTTTAATATTATAGCTGAATGAAGTATGAAATTGATATTCCCGATTAAAGGAACGTTGTAACAATGTAGCTTTCCTTCTGCATTACCCTCGTTTGAACCATAAGAATATCTTCTATTTGAACCCTCTAGATACAAGGCCTGAATGCTTAGTACAAACGTAAGTCTGACATCATCAATAGAAGGCTTGGAGAAGAGACGTAGCTTACGAGTCGTTTAGTATTAATAGCAAATGGCCGGTATTGAATGTGACAGGTGGTAAATATCACAATTAAACAAAGTTTCATTTTTTGTTGTGGAAAATTATGAAATGCAGTTATTCCTAAGGTGATTGGAACGTATTTATACCTGTAAATAAGCGTGTATAAGAGTGTTACGACAGAATAAAGTGCGTTGCAAAATGACTTCCTAAGTGAATCTTTATGTTGGTTCTTACTGAGTTTTGTGTCATACGTACAGTTTACTGACGTTTGTTAGTTAATTACGTCGAATAAATGTTGTGCTCCTGGCTGCAAGGGGAATCACAAAGTACTTTGGCTGTCTTTGTGAAAGATTTCATGGTAACAACAATAACTGAACAAATTCTCGTAGTGGTGCCGTAGTAAGTGTAAATTTTGTCAAATATTTTCAAATTGGATACAATATATTCTGTATTATAAGTGACAATAATGCAATCAATAGCAAAGCCATGAACAATTTTTCTAAACTCAACAAGTTAAGTATCGTGTATCATTCAAACGATAATGTAGGTATAAGGAATAATTAGCAAGTATCCAACTTTGATTCGGGAGACTAGGACATTGTCACATTTTATGTTTAAAGAAAATGCATGAGCTAGAAGATAATAAATTGTTAAAATTTGGATATTCTTTGAATTTGAAAGCACCCTATTCTACAAATTTGGAGCGTCAAAATGTTAAAGTATTCGTGTTATACAGGCTCTATTTCAATTTGGTTCAAATATATAGCATTTCGAATCCACAGCCCAGATTATAAATATTATATTAACTTGCAACGATTAAGGGACATTTTCCAGGAATGAATCGTGAAAGGTAACTCAGAAGATGATTAGAAAATCAAGTTTATAAGAAATTTATTAAATTGGTTAGATACGTCGAAGTCCATTTCGACAGAAACATTAGGAGACATGTTTTTTACATTAATAAAAGCAAATTAGGTGCAACTAAGGACTCTGGCAGCCCCATTTAAACAAAAAGTCCTTATATATTATGTCCTAAACAATAAATTGAACTTTTGTTTTACTGTCGGTAAAGAAGCATTGTCTTCTATAACCTACGGGTGACCAGCTGCAACATAGCCTCTGGCTTGTGACGTCACGATCGAACGTTCAGGCCTTGTACTTTGGAGGGTATTGGTAAATGCCGCCTGAGGCTATCAGATACATCAGTCCAAGTAGCTTTTTACGTTTGGCATTGCCTTGTCTTGTTCCAAGGGGCATTCAATGGACCCAATCAAGAGTTCTAAGTGCACTGTACTTATCAGCCCTCGTTTTGATTGATTGATACCGAAATAATTCTGGAGCAATTAGCTTGTGAAACGAAAATAGCCTTGAAGGAAGTTTTGGTGTTTATAGCCAAATATGGGTTCAAAATGGAAAGTCATCGATATCTGGAAGTACTCCATGGTATTATCCTTCATTTTATTTCAATACCTTCTCAATTAAACCAAGTTTAGTCATATCTCAATATTATATGTTAAATCACACAATTTGCAAAGGAGGTACGTGTTCTTGGTGTTAAACATATATCCTATGAGCAATTATTTAGACAATTCGAAAAATACGTAATTTTGTAATGAAAATAGATTTTTACCTACGGATTGGAACTAAGAGACGGTTTATTATGATTCAATTGGCTGTTTGATTATTTCAACCAGAATAACCTAGAATAAATAAGCTTATCTGTAATTTGTATTGGAGTAGGTGAATTGTTTGTAACAAAAAATAGCGATTTAGTGTGATCATACCGTTGTTCAGGCAATACAAATACACCCACACTCACGAATAACGGGTTTTCACTAAAATTTGTTTTTTTAAACTGTTGATTGAATATCATACATGTCATGCACAGTTCAAAAAATTATAATTGCAAGGATTATTAGCCGAAATTCAAGATCTTAGATAACAAGCAGATACTTATCTCTGCGTCACAATCGATCTAATGATGGGAAATTCACAACACATTAACTCAAAATTGAATCCAGTGATAGAGTCGATATTTTATGAAAGTACAAAAGTTGGCTGGAATGCTGCTATAAACATCATAATAATAAGGCACGTAGCTACCATAAGGTGAAGTTAGGCAGTGCGTAAAGAACCAAGCCTTCGCACGAGCAAGATAATATGATTCCAGCTATATGTCTCACTTCTCCCAAAATCCTCATACCGAATGAAAGAGATTGGAGTAACGAAACTATCACCCTATTGCCACCAGGTGGGCTAGTATGGTTTACAGACGGGTTCAAGGTAGGTCAGGCTTCTGGAGCGGGAGTGTACCTAAAAAGGCCAAAGGTCCCTATCTCAGCTACTCTTGGCGCTTACTGCACGGTTTTTAAGGAGGAGGTCTACGTCGACTTGTGCCATGGAAACCTGCGAAGAAACTATGTAAATAGGCGCATATATATTCGCACAGATGGCTCTGAGAGCTCTCAGGTCACCCAGAATCACATCAAGGCTTGTGTCAAAGAATGCAGAGATACAGTAGCTGAACTAGCCAGGAGAAATAAAGTTCAACTCATCTGGGTCCCTGGACACAGTGGAGTTGAAGCAAATGAAATGGTCGACTCCCTGGCCAGGCGGGGGTCGTCCGGCGCTGTCGTTGGACCGGAGCAAATGGTCTCTTCATCAAATTGCGTTGGAGGATCTCACCCTTCTGGGCGAAGTAATCAAAAAGTGGTTTGAATTGTGGCGAGAATTACAACGCATGAGGCAAGTCAAGCTCTTCATCAAAGGGCCTGTGTCTAGGCTCTAAAAGAAACTCCTTTCTCTGAACAGAAGAGACGTCAGAGAGATGACTGGAATCCTAACCGGTCACTGTCGTCTTAACAAACACCTTCATACTATGGGCATCTCAGATGATCCTATATGTAGGAAATGTAGAGAAGCGGAAGAAACTGCCTCTCACATCCTGTTGGAATGCCCTGCTTTGACATCTCTCAGGCACCATCACTTCGGAGAATCAAAACTACTCCCGAAGAAGGATTATGGAGGCCAGCCTTGGCGGCGACATTCTGGGTTTCTGGGGGGCACAAACCTGCTAGAACAGAATAGGCTTCTGACCATGGGGCGCACATGGGCTCAACTAAGTTGTCTAAGTTCATCTGGGAGCTGAGCCCCCTCCCCTCAAATGATGATGATGATAGTCGGTATGGATAGCTTTTCCTTCCATATTGTAAAGGGTGAAACAGCAGACCTAGGGATATTCATATTCTTATAATAATGAATCCAATTATAAATGGGTGCACCAATAGAGTCCGAAACTTGCAGTAAATATTCAAAAAGTATTGTGAAAATCAAACTTCAAATATTTAAAATTAGTGCGAACTCACACTTGGGTAACATCAATTCATAAGAATAATTGTGTATTATTTGTGATTATAACAAAGTGTGAAGTGAGAGGAATATCTTTGATATTATATCAATATATCTAACGCAGAAGAGGTTACATCCTTGTTCATGCTTAGAACAGTTATTACCATACCCAGTTAACTTATTTTTTTTTCAGATTGGAGGATTATTTAGAGAGGTAGTAATCTACCGAGTATATCCTGGAATCTGTTCTAGTTGAAATTGTAACATGGCAACAAACTGGTTCGACGTATGTCGAATCTCAACTTCCAAGTACCGTAATTTCAATTGTATAGTGGTACTGTGTGGTACTGTATTTTTTATTTCATTTCCCTATGGTATTATATTATCATTAGTTCAAACCATTATTCGAGCGAGGAGGTGGTATATTTATATTTTCAAATTACTTATCGACGTTATATCATAATATGTAGAATTTGGTTTCTTCAAGTTGAGTACAACACAGATATTTGATGATAATCAGCGTTGCCAGACGTCTTCATCTTCGAGCAAAAAGAATTTACTGCGCGAGACACCTAATTTCACGGTTTCCCAAAAGATCTGCATTATTTTGATAGGCGAAGAAGTGACGTTCGACAGAAGCCAACTATCCGGCGTCGTGGTAACGCTAGGTCTATTGAAAAGATTGTTGGTGTTCGAGATAGTGTACATGATAATCTAAAGCTTCTAATTCTCAGATATCAGCAAGAATTTGGTTTTGTCTTTTTTAGTCCCACTTTCGCGAATCTTGCGCAAAGAATTGGGCTCACAGCACATCCATATGAAATCCAGCTGATTATGGAACAGTACTCTAGTCGAATATGTGCTTTGTATATCATGGGGAGTTGTTGGTGTGAAAATTAGCTATACATTTTTGCGAAGCAGTCCCATGATACCTTGCATAGATATTGAGAACTCCATAGAAGCAGTTTTACAAACTTGAGTTCTGGATGCATTAAAATCTACTAGATTATCAGATCCCGATTTCAAAATTATTGTCTGACCTCCTTTTATTGCATCAACCTGCCCCTATATTGCTGTTCTGACTGTAATGGATGATATAAGGGCTCTAGAGGAGAAAGCGGTATGGAATGTAACATCATGCGCAAAGCTGTGGACAGACCAAGAGGTCAAGTCAAAGATTTCGGTGATATAGAGCACAACGAATGTTGGTGCCCAGACAGATATCTGTGGGACACCAGTATTGATGGCCATTCCATTGGAGGAGACTCCGACAACCACCACACCTATCTCTGGGTCTTGGTATGGTGTTTTTGTACCATTGGCTTTTCCGACTTAGCTTCGTATTAATTCTTTCACGAAGCACTTTTGTTTTGTCTTGGGCATGTCCAAGTATTACAGTATGGAGGCATCCATACCCACTTTTGGTGATTCCCTCTCCAGTCGTTCAATGTGTTGTCCTTATCGCCTTAATCTCCACTGCCATATGGAGAGATGTGAGTTTTAGGATTACTTATATAGCAGCCGTTGGGCTTGTTCTCATTGCACCTGTTATGCATACACAGGTCTTTTGATTCACGATAGATTTATCCTTCAACTAGGTTCACTAGTTCTGCTACCCCAGAATACTGCCCTATATGTGATGATCGGTCTCACTATTGCCGCGTATATCCACCGCAGGGTACATGTGCCCTAGATATTGGATGAGCTCAGTGTTCAATCCTCAACCCATTACTTCAGAGATCCCAGATAGTAGTGCAATGGCTCTATGATTATTGGGAAGTTAATTGTTGCCGTAGTTGAAATCGTTTCTCGTTGAAAAGTAGTTGAGAACAGAAGTAGGAATATAAGGCCAAAACTTTCGACCATTCAAATTCCTCGAGAAATGATGGAAATGATATGGGTACTACTTCGATATGCGTGCTACAACATAAAAATATAAAAGGGAACGTAACGGTGTCCTTTCTATGGGACCTTTAGAAGTCATCTGAGATTATAAGTTTCACAATGTAGAGAAATAAAAAAAAACTTTTGCATTATTCCCTCAAGAACTGATTCTATACCACAGCTTTCAAGAACTTGACGAATTCCAAAAAAATATTCCTTAACCGTCGTTCCCAAAAATTCGCCATTGCTGAAACTTCTTTCCTCTAAAATTTGCCACGGGGCAGTTTTCCATGTTACTTGTCCGTAAATCATTAATTGATCTCTAAATGATTTACGGTGATTCTTTGTATTCAATAAGAAGAGTAGGCTCAAACTGATCAAATTAGCCACTGCTGTCCTGCGTTTTTAACAAGAATATCACCGTCACTGCTGTACATATCCGATACGCCACTGGGTGCTGCTGTAGCTAGCGGTTTTTGAATCAAATTCAAGTGATTATCTATTCCAACAAACAAACCAGAAACAAATAGTCATTGTAGCTAGTAAATAGTTCCCACTGAGCAGGAAGTCGAAAGAAGAAATCACTTTATCTTCATGAAGTAATAACATATCTCTACGTAGAGCTTCAGACAATAAAGCACGCCTACAAGTCCCGGGTTAATGGCCGTTTACAGGCACTTGGTCACTGGAACCATCGTGAGCCGTGGTCGTACCAACGTTACCACACGCAATATTACCAGGGATCTACCTTGGCACGCATTGATGTTAGGTTTATTATCAGAGCTGCTGACGACCTCATTTGTTATAACGGCACTTCATACAAGGCCGGCAATATGTCGAGAGCAGGAGTGGACTTGGATTTGCCTTTTGGATTTCAATGATTTCACGTTACATAATGTCGTCGGTACAATGCCAAAGCCATGAATGTGCAAATTCTTAGCTCTGAGAAAACAGTCTTTTAAATATTTACATTAATGCCTAAATTTGAAATCTCAACTTTTTGAACTATATACTATGCAATTTTTTGCTTTTTGTGATCAAGAAAATCATACCAGTCTAACAACTTGATTCCTAGCTGATTAATGTGAAAAAAAAACACATTTGCTGTTTTGGCATTGCAAAATAAATGGAAAAGTATTTTTCGCTAAAATGAAAAAACAGATATTCTGTTGAAACAATGGTTTTTTGACCACAAATTTTTGATAAGTTTGCGATTTATCAAAATAAAACATAGTTTCAGCAAAGTAACATCTTTGGAGTGGTAATTAAACTCTGAGGAAAATCTTCGGAATTCTAACTTCATAGACTAAGTAAAATAAGTTCAAAACGGAAATGCTAATCTGGTACAGTTCTTGAGATATTTTTTGACTATTCCCCTAATTTTACAAATTTTCTCAAATTCTTAACTCAATTCGCTATTCACCGGCCCCTGTAGTTCCGATAAAATTTTAAAATTTATTTCCATAAAATCAACTATGTTATTACAAAATTATAATATATTTTTTCAATTCACGTGGTGTGAAATCAACTTGAACAGTCTAAAGATGAAAGTATATGATACTTAGATTGATTCATATCCAATTAAACAAAAATAAGTTCAATTCAGAACAAAACTGAATCGAACATATTGCTATAAATAACTGACATGATGTCAAGATAATTAATGAAAGACTTCAAAATAAATTTAATAAAAATGCCCTTGATTTAATTTATCAACAGCTTAATAATAATACCAAATCTAACTTCGAATAACTTATCTAGATAGATACTCACAAATATTTAAATTTTTTAGAAACTTAAATAAAAGTGATGTCTTAAAACAAAAAATCGTGGCTTTAATGCCAAAACTCATTAGTCAAAATTTATTATTTTTTTATTTTGTTCAGAACTTTTTAAGTCACACTTCGCGATTTGGTAAATGAGTTTTTAGAATATTTCAAATCACAAAATTATTATTTCAATTTTTCTCACTAAGTCATTATGTTCATATTCTAGAACGCAAAATCTCACTAAGTCACTTAATGAGTCTTAGGTAATATTATTATCATGATGAAGTTACGACTTAGTGAGTTTTGATTCTTTGACATAACCTAAAATAACAACAGGGTGTCTATATGTTATGTTTATTTTATGAAGTTCGCATTGAGTTTATTGTTAGTAACATTGTTGTAATATATTCCAATCATGTCCAACCAATAATGTAAAGTTCTTTAGAACATTCTGTCAAGAGTAATGAAGGGCAAAGAAACGGCGAAAATTTAATCCGGAAAAATGAAAAAAATATATCAACAAAGAGAAGATGAACAAATGTTTGAATTATTCGAATAAACCAGGAAAGCAAAATCTGCTTAAGCACCCAAACAATTTAAATGTACTTCAAATTCCAATCAAACTGAAAAAGAATTGATATTTAAAGAATATTGGAGTCTTCAAAAATATGGAAGTAAAATGACTTTATCTTAAAAAATGATAATGTGAGTAGTTCGGGATTATTTCAAAGAACAGTTCGTAGAGGCAAAATAGCCCAAGTGATAAAACCAAAGAATGTGACTTTCAAATTGTCAAATCTCATATAGAAAGTTTTTAGAAAATGGAAAGTCATTACACAAGAAAGTCCTCGAAGCGGTTTTATTTGAACTCCAACCTCTCCATATCAAAAATCTACGAATTGTACATAGGGTTTTGTTTTACAAGCAACCATAATCCTATATTATCTAAACCCGTTTACCCAAAAATATTTTGCACCAATTATAATTTTTCGTTTTTTAAACCTAAGAAAGGTCAGTGCCAGATTTGTGCTAACTGCACAACTGCAAAACTTGAAAATAAACGTTTAATTGAAGAGGAGTTTAAGAATCACATCAACAGAAAAAATAATGTTGCAAAAGCCAAAGAAGACGATAAGAAGAAACCTGGATTTTGTTTCTGCAACATTTGACCTTCAATCTGTTTTGCAAATTCCATTTTCTGAAGTTTCTCCAATGTACTACAGCAGAAAAATTAATATTAACAACGTTACAATTAATCATTATCAGAATAAAGCTTACTGTTACGCTTGGACAAGAGTCAATGGCAAAAGAGGAAGTTCAGAGATAGGAAGTTATTTGTACAAATCACTCCCCTCAAATGTAAAGAAAATATCTTTATTTTCGGACACCTGTGGCGGGCAAAACAGGAATCAAAATATCGCTGAATTATTACTCCATGTTGTTCAAACTATTCATATTGAAGTTATTGAGCAGAAATTTCTCAAGAGTGGTCATTCCTATATGGAAGTGGACAAACAGAGAAAAAAAACATCAGTTTATACTGTTCATGACTGGCTTAACATTTTTAAGAACGAAAGATCGAAACGAAATCGAAATACGGTCAAAGATCCCAAAGATGTAAATGAATTAAAATGTAAGGTGTTCCTAGGTTGGCAGGACTTATCAATAAATTTAATAAAAAATCGTACTATGGATATAGATGATGCAAAAGTAAGCTGGCTTAAAGTGAAACGTTTCCGATTTAAAAAAGTCAACCCCACAAAATAGAATACCGATATGATTATTGTGGAGATTATGGCAGAATTAACGTTTAAGAAAAAATCGGTTAACAAAACGCACTAATACACAAACACATCATTCAACTGAAAACTTTATATAAGAAGAACTGCCCATATCAAACTCGATTTGTTGAAACTTTGCAAAAAAGAAGCTATTCCGATATAATTTCATGGATGATACCAATCTTTACCGACACGTTCATCTATAAGAGCTGATGACATTCCGGAATCAGAGAATGAGGTTGAAGAGGAATGCTTATAATTTCTTAATACTGTCAAAAATGTTGACAAAATAAGTAATTTTCTAAGTTTTATATTTTATTTAAATTTAATAAGTCACCATAAACTTTATCCAAAGAATTTTCAAAAACTAACCAAGTCACATTTTTTGAAAAGCTTGCAATTATTTCCATAACCGAAACTGATGATAAATTATCCTTTGGCTTACAATTAAATGTATTTATAAAAGTATAATTTACAGTACCTACACAAAATTTAGGTGATCATCATCTTTATTGGCACTAAGTTCATTTGAATTATTAATTATTTTGAAACTATTCAACTCAAAATGGACGGTTTTGACTAATTGAGCCCACAAAATGATGTATACTTATATATATATATATTAATAATTCAAGACTTTGTCATGAGGAAAAGTAGACAAACAATATGTTGGATAGAGAAAGAAATTTCCTTCTAATAAGGCTAATTTCTGCTACCCTTTAATAAACAATTTTCTCTCAGACATAATGTTGCATTTTCTTGACCCAAAGCATTGTAATTCTTATACGCACTATTTTTTCGATGAAAGATTAAATGAATATAAACATGTTATTATTTAACTTAAGAAAGTTTTTTTTTCCTTCAGTGAAGAACATTTATCATATTGCATCATTCAGTAGCTTAAATAATATTTTAAAATAATTTTCAATCAACAATAACATTTTCTACATATACACGTGCGTTGTCTTATGTTGTATCTTGTTGTTATATGTCCATTGTCATGAATGTTACATAGCATCAATTCAGGAATAATCGAAAATAATCAAATTTATCGTATAATCGGTGGAAACGATGCGATCAGCATCGACACTGTAGTAATAATACTGTTGCAATAAGTAATAATACCGTTGCAATAAAATTGAGATGAAAAATTCTTATTATCTTTATATTAACAACCTATCTCAAATAACGACTTCATTCATCGAATATTTAAATAAGCCTAGTAGAATATAAAAACAATCATGCTTTTTATGATTTAAACATTCATGTTTTTTCATTTTCCTGGAATCAACATATATATATAAAGACATGATAATAAATCAATATGTTCTCAAGCAGAATGTTTTCCGATCATTTATTATGATTAATAAATAATGTATCATCAATAACATTAATGTGTTTGAAGTAGTAAATAAATATGATTTAATTATATATTAGAAATAAATCAAGTACTTAGTAGGTATTTGCTCCTTCTAAAATTATACTGGTATATAGTAATAACGTAACATGGTAATTTGATTAATATTTACCTGTTGCTAAATAGTGTAACTTTTTAGGTATTGAAAATGCTCGTCAAGTTTTATCTCAGATATTATGTTATAATCACATACGTGTTCGATAACGGATAAAATACATACTAGCATAGGACATATTTTGATACTTAGCTCTAATTGCCGATTAGAAGCTACATATTTAAAGTTTAAAACGATGCGATCATTGTCTTGTTTGACAATAATATAACTGTATGAAAGATTTCAATAACAATATATTATTGACTTCAGACTCAGACATTTTATTCATATCGAACTGTTCTAGGAACCTTGAATGGTGAAGAATTAATAAAAACTACTTATATCATGCGAGTATCACTTAACAACTATTATCGACAGAATGTTCATTTTTAAATAGCTTCTCTTCTAAGAAACTTCTGATAAAATATATTGTATTATTAAATGTGCCTATTAATAACGAAATTTTTTACGCAATTAAATACTTTCCATCTAGAGTTGAGTAGAATTCTTTGTTATTATAAACTACCTATCTGATTATTATTATAACTTCACCATTTGCTGATTATAGAGAATCATGAATTTACCAGTCAACAAATCAATAGGTAGATAGGTAATTACTCTAGACTAATTTTGTGTCATTATTACAAATTGAATTATATATTGTGAATAAAACGCAAATTGTCACAGCAAGTGATGTTCACTACTACTACCGGGATATCAAAAATTATCTTGGTCAAGGGTGGTTGTGGAATCTAAAACATGTGTCTTACTTTACGTTTGAAATAATTATGTCACTGTCACACTGACATCATCAATAACCTACAAATTTCATACCTATCTATTTCAGCTGTAAAACAATAATCAACTACAAATTATGAAATAATTATGTGAACTTTGAACCTTATCAGAGGTCGTGATAGCCACAATCCGGGTCAAAAACTGTTTTGAAATAGTTAATTTTCCGTAAATCGGATGACGTTCACGTGAAAAGCCCGTAGCACGCGAGTTAGAAAAGTGAAAAATGGTTGTACCTAATACGGCTTTACGACGACTTTTCGCGTGCCGTTTTCGCCCCATGTAGTTAGATTTAGTATCGGACCGTGCCCGACGGCCTTTCTTTTTTCTATACATGTCCATTAAATAGGAAAATTTAGCTAATTACATAGGACCTCTGGCGTTCATGCAATTATGTTTTTGGATAATTCAAACCTTCTAATTTCGATAGGCCACGTGAAAATCCCGAAGTCCAAAGCGCTAAAGACTTCTGAGTGTTACAATATTCGTATAAAATTGCGAAATTTCGCACTCTTAGAAACTTCAAATTAATTATGACAATTATTTCAAACGTAAAGTAAGACACACGTTTTAGATTCCACAACCACCCTTGACCAAGATAATTTTTGATATCCCGGTATTTAATTGAAATTCACAAATTCACATATGAACCTCTCAAATCAGATTGTTCTTGTAATAATGATCCATGCCAAAATACCTACAGCTACCTAGATGATTTACAAATCGATATTGAGTTTATTTTGGAATCAGAAATTAAAACTCTTATATCCGATTTAAATAAGTTTAATTGTCTTGTTAATTATTCTCAGAATCTTCATTGTATATTACCATGCACCTTGAATATATCCTAAATAACCTCAACTCTCATCGCCTCCGTGGCGCAATTGGCTAGCGCGTTCGGCTGTTAACCGAAAGGTTGGTGGTTCGAGCCCACCCGGGGGCGTCTATTTTTGTTTCTATGTAAACACTAATTGATTAAATTAATGTATACTTCCCTCACTATACATTGTATACCGGGTGTATATCCTTTCCTCCTTCAGTTTTGAAGATAATTGTTTGAAATTTGGTATATCCAATATAATACATAATATACGCGCACGCGCCACTTTTTGACATACAAGTGATTTTTCTTCACTTCCGCTGGAAGTGACACTAATTTCCGATTTTTAAATGGCAGATCCTGTATATTATTGAATTTTTGAATTTTGCGTACATTTATGAATCTAACGATGCCAAATAAGTGACATTTCATACGACAATATTTTTTGTAATATGATCTTTAATTTTTCCATTTAAGTGTGCCATGATGGTTCTGGTTTAATCTTAAATGAGCAGTGTAATGCTAGAAAAATCAAAATCCCGTCAAAAATACTAAATTACGTGATTTATGAGGAAATGAAGTTCATCAAAATGGTTTTTGGGGCAAAATTCAATTTTTCAAATGGAACCGTATTGGTGCCGTGTTAATTATGTTCAAAATGCCACAAATTCTTACACGAGATAAAAAATTGACATGACATGTGAATTATTATATTCTGATAGACAATGTCCAGTTGATAAGACTTGTTTCTTCGAAGCAAATTTGGTTTGAATTAGAAATCAGTTACCAAACAGCTGCATTTTGCACAAATGCCACTGTAAATCTTTCAAATATCAATTGCACCAGCATTTGTACGACAATGATTACGAATGAAGACTGTTTAATCGACAAAATATAAAATATTGGTCACATGAAATCAAAAATTATTACGGGAGGGTAACTTTCAAGTGCGGTTCGGTTTCAATGTTTACCTTGGAATAATCAGTAGTAGAATCATTCGTCGAATAATTTTTGAAGAACCCCTGACTGGTGCTAGTAACATGGATTTAGTGCAAAATGTAATTCATGACAGTTTAGCTGAATTATTACTTTTCCATTTACGACGGAAAAAGTATTTCCAACAAGATGGCGCTCCTGCCCATAATTCAACGTTATTAATTGATTACCTTCAACAGAGATTTGGAGAATACGAAATTTCAACGAATGGTCCTGTGAGGTGGCCTCCAAGGTCACCTGATTCTACACCCCTTGATTTCTTTGTTTGGTGTCATTTAAAAATTATTGTCTACGCAATTGCCATTAGAACCCGCAAGGGCCTGGAGGTGCGAGTAACGCGAGCAATAAATTGCATAATGGCCCAGCAATTGGCGAACGTTCTTCGAGAAACAGCTATATGTGTTCAGAAGTGCGTTGGCGTATATGGACAGCATTCGAACCCACTCGTGGTATTTATCTGTTTTATGGTCTGATGTATAAACATCATTATCTAACTAAAATTATTATCTAATTATTATCTGTACGATATGTGTATGCCTGCTGCCTGCACCGCTTCATGTTAAGTGGAGGTTTGTGATTACTTGATTAGAGATTAGAGGCCATCGATTACATTTCGATTGCGTTATCTATGAACTCTATTATTTGTCACGCGTATTACTTTGTATGTATGTATCTGTTTCCAACGTTTCGTAAGCCTCCGTGGCGCAATGGCTAGCGCGTTCGGCTGTTAACCGAAAGGTTGGTGGTTCGAGCCCACCCGGGGGCGAATTTTATTTTCTTTTCATCATGAGTCAGAAACGGCAAAATAAGCAGTAGTTCTTCATCATAATCTTCTATTGAGAAAAGTAGGTGAATTAACAATGCAAAATGCCCTATTTAAAATCAAACATAAATTACCCCATCAAGCGCAGGATATCTTTCAAAATTGAATCATTAGTGGACATCATTACCCTATAGGACTTAGTTCGTGAGGAAAAAAAAAACAAAATAAATGAAAAAAAACAACAGAAACCAATATTTCTTAATCCCATTTCTAAACGCAGGTCTTACTAACACTTTCCTGTAGTAGCACTAACTGTTATTGACATTTCACTAATAATTTTTACTGAACATATATTGTTCCCATTCATGTTACTTTCAGTGTAAAAAAATCTAAATATTGAGAAGCAAATGCCAAAACAGACAGGAGCTTTGTACTTTTCTGTACTTTCAATGAACATGTAGATGGCATTACTCCCAAAGCTGTTAGAATAAATTTTTTTATTGTAATAATATGTGTTTTTTGAATTGCTATACAATTATGTGCTGTGTAATAAATAACTCTTTGAAATTATTTTGTTCTTGCCTTCTGTATTGTTAATTAACTATATTTATTGTTTTCAAATCATGCATAATTATGTAGTTTTTGGATAACTTATGTTGAAATATACGTATTATATTGTATGAAACTTGTATAGTAGATTCCAAAAAAGTAGATTTTATTGTGATATTCCATTATAACAATAAAACTAAGGTTCACTTCGTTAACTATTACTGAATTTATTAAATAGACTTTGATTGCAATTTATAGCTTAATATGTTAATTCAAACATATGTATGTAAGTTTTTTTTTGCATATGAATTTATTAAATTTGAGATAGCTTATAACGGAGTAAACCTTAGTTTTATTATTATTCTATGTGGGTATTTTTCAAATTTCGCGGTCTCTTTCAATTCAAAAGACGCGCCAAAACATATTCCTGCTGTAATTCTGCCAACCTACAAGGGGAGGGACATATAAGCGGGCTTCTGTGACCTAACACGGTGCTTCGCTTCTCTTTATAGTAGTTTTATGGGACCATGGAAAATTGATGTGTATTTTTTTTCAAGACTATAGATTTATAAAGCTGCTAGCTCCTATAAGAATATCCTAAATCATTCTTAGAATGTCAAATAAAAATTATCCTAATGCAAAAGTTGTGTCTTAATTTACACTGTAATTTCCCGCGATCTACATATTTTAGAATTTTCGATGATCTTTTACTCTTTATTGTATAAATCTCATGAATCCAATTGCACTTTAGTTCCAATTTATGCTTGAACTGTTCATTGTTTACTTCAAACTTTTGTATCAGTTTGATAATGACACTGCAGTGATGAAACTACAGTAACGTTTGAATGTTATTATTAAAAGTGGTATAAAAACAAAGTAATTTATCTTTCATTTAATTATAATCTTCCATCGATATTTATAATTGTTGTATTTGAATAAGGTTATACACAAATCGAAGCTTGATGATCCATTGACGTACTTTCAATCAAAGAATGGAGAATTAAAAATATATTGTGAATGGAGGCCATTTAAAACATGTTCCAAATATTATCGTGAGTTTTAGTTTATCTGACTCAATATTTTAACTTATGTTTTGGATTTTTTAACTCATTGTCCTTTCATATTAAGACCTTACCTTTTAAGATGTTCATAACTAAAGGGCGACTCACATTATTTGTTTTGTCTAACTGTTTAGAAGATATTAAATATGGCTTCCCTGGCTCATTCTTCTTTAAGCCCTCCAATAATAAGATGTGCGATATATCGACCACATGAGTCTGTGCTTTCATCAACAATAATATAAAAATGTTCATCGCCCAGTGAAACTTTAATTTCTTCCATTACGGTTTCGTATACTGTTTGCACATACTTCTTTCTGAGTGTGGATTCGTCAGGGATATTTTGAAGACAATATTTTTGCAAAAAATCTCTGAATTGTGTATTTTGCAGTTTCTTCAAAGGTATATTTGCTGCGACTAAAGCTTTGCATATGTCTTGATGAAACACCTCCTTTTCACTCTTTGGTTTGACATTTTGAAACGCGGTTTGCACACACTGCTGAACAGGCACAGATTTATTTTTCCGCAACTTAGCTGTTTTCAAGTGTTGATCAATTTGGAACTTCTTTTCACAAACAATGATTTTGGCAGAAACTTTTCAAAACACTTTATCCGCACTAAACTCCAACTCAGGAAAATTTTTAATCCACGAAGCGGCTTTCGGCATTTTAGGCGTTTGAAATAAATATTTCCGAAATCACTCTTTCCACACTGGAATCTATCGACAAACTAAACTATACAATATAAATACAAAAGAAGAGACCACATTTGCTCTCCAATTAGGCACCGAAAAGAAACAAGACAAAAAGGTTCACTTGGCGTCGGTACTTTGAAGTCCGAACTATAAAAGCAAGCCGCCGCATTCCAACTAGACCCCCGCGCACCGAACAGTTTCTGTTCGGTGACAATACTTACTACCACCGAACACGACTTGGCACCACCAGGGATTATTTAAGTGTGCCAGCGAAATAGACAACAGTGGAGCTTCAAGTGAACCTTCTTGTCTTGTTTCTGTTCGGTGAATCAGGTAAGCTGATTACTTGGAAATTCCTAAACATCCAATAAATGCCGGCAATAAATCTTATAATAATGAAATGGGTCCATAAACCATATAATAATAAAACCTACCCACCTTTTAAATTATTTCAATTATCTGCAAGGGTCGCACTTAATCTTTTGATAAAACGAAAAACATAAAAATATGCACACAAATTTTATTTTTGTCGAAATATGCAATTTTTTATGAAATCTGTAAAAATATGCAAAATATGCAAATATATGCACTTTGCATATATTCCGCCCTTTATTCATAACCATAATAAAACTTTGACTATTGGAAAAATCATTTTATCCAATTGGAGAATTCAGTAGTATTAACATAACAAGTGATTATGTAGGCAAGTCTTCATTTCTGTTTGGATTTTTGTTGTTGTGATTCTTTGTATTTCACGTTGAGCTAATTTTAATTTTTGAATATTACATGACTAGATCTCGGGAAATTTGAACTTAATAAACCCTAAAATATGCATGCAAATATGCACGAAAACCAGTTGAAATATGCACTAAGATATGCTTCTATGCTTCCAAATAGGCATTTATAAAAAACGCAGCAATCTTTGTATTGAAGGTATTTTATTTATTATATGCTAAAGTCACAAAAAATATTTATTAAAATTACTATTAAGAGCTAGGTACCTACTTATTACTTATTATTGCTTATTTTCTGTTACTACTTGACATATTATAACTTATTTATTTATTCATTATCAATATTATCATCAATCATCATTATATTCATTAATTCATCATTATTTATATTACAGTTAAAACTATATATTATTAAATGTTTTTTAAAATTTTCTAGAGAAAAACTGTGCCGTCTATCTGATAATAATTGTTTGTACGCGGAAAAACTTCTTTCTACTTCACATAAAGTTAAGGGAGCAAACATAAAATATTGTATAATTGAGGGTTCTGCCAGTAAAATAAAATTATCTTCACAATTTCCCATTTTAATAATATTATTTATTTGAATTATTTTTTGATAGTCCTCATTTTTCTTTAACACCGTGCAGAATTTTTGATATACTTTGTTGGTATCCCCGAGGTGTTTAATTTTTTTATTTATTGAATTGATAATTTCAATGCTTTGGTCCAACGAAATGTTTCGCTTTTCAAATTTCGTAATTGATTCAGCAATATTTACAAAATTGGTTTGGATATGTGCCAAATGACTTTTTGATAACGGATTTTTTTAAACTTCCATAAATTTTTTTATAGCATCTGAGCTATCTACATCGAAACTACAAAAAAGTTACTAAGAGATTCATTTACAAATCTAGAAATAGTTAGATTGTTAAAGTTTGTTGCAACTCCTTATTGAATTGATTTACTAGCACTTTGTTTTGGCATTACCACACTTCTGATAAACACTTGAGTAAACAAAACTTTACTGAACTAACTGAAGACAGGGCAGAACTAAATCTTTTTCTTTTCAAACTTCAAATTTTAAAGGAGGTGTGATTTCATTGGCTCAATGTCAATAGTTTCCTCCACTTATAAAATCTAAAGACAATTTATTTTGGTAACACAAATTCTGAAAATTTGTTAAGCTTTCGGGAAAAACCATATTGATTTTATGACGGCAATCGGCTTATCGCTCAGTAGGGTCTATTGTAGTATAATGCTAATACCGATATGGGGTATTTCCTAGGGATACCTACTTCGCTTATTTCATTACCTGTTTCCACAGATGTTTGTCCATATTGAAAATTTAAATTTTTTGCAGAAATCCGAAAATTAATGAAAATATACACTTAATAAATGCATATGTACTTATAGAATTTATTCAAAACATGCAAATATGCACTTAATATGCATTTTGCGTATTTCCCTAGCGCTATACATATGACTCGTTAACATTTTTAATCTATAACTTTGACTGTTGCAAGTACTTCTGTATAGCTAGCACCAATAAAATTATCATTATTATTGTCATTGTAAGCGATTGGAATTCCAGAGTTATCATCATAAGCGGTTCAAATCTGAATGAAATATTGAATGATGATCTATCAATTATTAAAATCAATGAGATGGCAACTCCGAAACTCGAGTCTTGATCAATTTTTAAAAGAATTGAATAGCTGCTTCCAAAAATTCTATTTTATAAAATTTATAACCATGCAGACAGGACGGTTTGCTTTTCTAATATTAAACTTGTATAAATATGCTCCCATTGATGGATACTTTCTTACCTGTTGTGTTATTCATATTTCGCATACTTTCTTTCACTACACTTAGAAGATTGAAGATATTTTGGTGACAACTATGATTGTTGTAAAGAACCTTGTCATGAGTGTGAAGCGAATGAATGCAATGTGATATATCCTCATTCTAATATAACTAACGTAATTATAATAATAATTATAACGCATTTAATTATTCGAGTGAAACACTAATCACTGTTAATCGAGTAATGCTGCCACTTTTATTTTTATATATGTTTATGTAAGTCAAATAGTTTTACTCGTTTCACTGATTTATAGCGATTTGAAAATTTCAGGGACTGGTAACAGTTTCGAAAACTTTTGAAATTCAGAAATATGATAGGAACTGTCAAAAATTTGTTGAGACCATAACGTGATTTGTGAAACTCAAAGGTGATGAAACTAGATGATGCCAAGTAGAATAACATTCTGGAAAAACTAAATTTTCCCGACTGTGTTCACAATTTTGCATCTCATTCGCATTCTCCCAATACCTTGACATAAAAAAGAATATTCCTCAGTCTCTAATAGACAAAACGTATGAAACATTGTTCTTCGGAATTCATTATTATAAATACTTATTCTGAAACTAAAAATATATCTACATATTATATATAAAAATTCTCGGGAAATAGGTCACATTAACACCTTGTTTTATATTTTCGTCTTACGTAAGTTTCGGTCTCACGACCATTATCAGAAGACTTATTATGTCAAAAAGGTTTTTTTATAACTAATTATAGCACAAAGCGTCCATATCGTACCAATTTCAATCAAAAATGCCCACGAAATTGAACCGTCAAGATTCTTGTTATATTTTGTACTTGAAATATTGACGGTTCAATTTCGATTATTCGAGGTTCTGTTCGTTTCGACGACGTGGCCATTTTTGATTGAAATTGGTGCGATATGGACGCTTTGTGCTATAATTAGTTTTAGAAAACCCTTTTTGACATAATAAGTCTTTGGATGATTTGTTTCAATTTGATAAAATGTACCTTTAGGATCTAGTTTTTTTTTAATTTGCACTTCAGACACACAATAATCTAGGGAAAGGATTCTCTACTCGTTTTATTTAATATTAAAAAAAGCGCAATAATTCATCTTAAATTCATTTTATTACCGTATACCAATTTTAAACTCATTACTCAATATTAAAAAAGTGCTATAATGCACCTTAAATGCATTTTATTATGCATTCTATCATTTTCCTGATAACTTTAACTAAGGATTCGTAATTAGCGACCTCGTATACCAATTTTCACCTCATTTTATTCAATATTGAAAAAGTGCAATAGCGCATCTTGAATGCATTTTATTATGCAATCTATCATTTTTTTCTGATAACTTTGACTACGGATTCATAATTAGCGACCTCGAAAATCCCCGTATACCAATTTTCAACTCATCTTATTGAATATTAAAAAAGTGCAACCGATAGTGCAGCGTAAATTGCATTTAATTATGCAATCCATCAATTTTCTTATAACTTTGACATCGGATTCGTAATCAGCGACCTCGGCAACTCCCGACTGATTTCAGACAATATTAAGGAAATGAAGAAAAAAGTGCATAATAAAATGCCATGATTCTTTCACATAAATTTCATTTTTTTTCTATCATATTGTTGACAAATTGTAGGTAGGCGCTCCAATAATAAGTTGAAATTATTCATATTTTCATACATTTGTACCGTTTGAAGATGACACGCTAGTGTTGAAACTATAGTCACGAAATTCTATTTAAAACGTAACAATAACAGTATTTTCAGTCCTGGCGGCGCAAATCTTTATTTTAAATGTGCCGGCGACGAAATGGCAGCGACAAATAGCCCCAATTTCCGATCATAGCAATGGTACGATATTTCGGAATATTCTTTTATTTTTACAATTTTTTCTAGATCTGAGCATGAGCTTTGACGTTAATTGATAATGATTATTTATATCACATTCAAAATACCAATATTCAATAATAGCAATATACCCTAACATGCAAATGTTGAGTGTTCTAAAGGAATTTGTTTTATTATGTCCTGTTTTCATTTTGGCAAACAGTGGAGCTGTGAATAACAAAAGCCAGCTAATAAGACAAACTAAGTGCTCGCGAGCACCGTTTACGAGCACTAAGCTCTAAGCACCGATTTAAAGAAGTGCTCGTTAGCCAGTGCTCATGAGCACAAAACTGATTATAGTGCCTAAGCACTATAATCAATCTTAATTACAGTGCTCCGCACAGCTCTGGTCATATATGACATAGTGTATAATTTTTTTTATTTTGATTTATTATATTAGTGATTAAGAAACATATATTCAAGAAAGCTAATGAATATATATTAAAATTGTCCATTTAGCCCCGAAAGTTTCCGAAACCGAAAAATTCTTCTGACAAAAGCAGGACGAAGCAAATCAGTGATCTAGGGATCACTTAATTTGATTAACTCGAATGTATTTCATTATGTCAATAGCAGAAAATTACTACTCGGGAATACTTTCAAAATTGTCGAGCTTGGAAAGTGCTTTCTGAACACAGATAATTTTTGTAAATTTCTGAAAATTAAAATATCGTAACCGTGTACCTGTTTTCTGATTGATGTATCACCAACGCTGTTCACAGTGCACTGTAATACTTCTAATTACTCCTATCATTATAAATGATCCTATTGTATAATGAAATTGTTGAAATTACAATTTCAGGGAATATGATTAAATTGAAGAACAATTACCTTGTTCCTATTCCACTTTCAATAATAATATGAAAACGTCTTGGTTTAGTGAATTCAAGGAATTTATTAAATTAAAAGCCAAAATTTCCTGTTTAAAAGTAGATTTATTTAAAGATTGCTTGTCAAATAACGTTTTCCCAAAATTCAACAATCCACAATAAATTCCAACAATTATTACCAAAAACCCCTAGAGAAGAAACTAAGAATATTAACATTACTTACAATAAAACCGAAATTAAATTCAATCAAACGGAAATGAGTTTGTTGAATAAAGGTTCGAATTTTGCAATTGATGAAGCTATTATTCGTAACAAGTGCAAGAAAATTATTGAATAATGAAATAATATGTGTAAATCATTAAAGGAAGAGAATACTGTTATTAATTGAAGGCAGATAAAGGAAACTGCATTTGCAATTATGTACAAAAAGGATTATTACAATTCGGTAAACACCTTGTTGGATGATGGTCCCTAGAAACAGATTTACAGAAAAGCTTTATCTGAATGCGTCAAATAAGTAAATCAATCAATAAATCATGTGCCGATAATTGAAATAGGAACTTAGACTTTCGAATTCTATTTTTTTTTCACTTGATTCTGTTTCACCATATAGAAATACCCCAATCCCTGAGTTCACAAACTGAATAGCTTCCTAAATTAATATCCCCGATAAAAACTGCACAGAATACTTGATCCTTACGTCTTTATGTACGAAGGAAGATTATATCACTTTTAGCAAAAGCTACTCAAACAAACAAGCGGATGTGCAATGGGCATTCCACTCTATCTTATTTTGGCCAATTTTTCTAAGAGAATGTGAAAGCTACAATTAATATCAAAATCAAATCAGATTCCAAAAGTTTGGCATAAACATATTTAGAAGTAAAGATATTGATCTGTTTGACTTTTTTAACAAACTCATTTCATCTCATGAATATTTCGATTTAAACCAATTCATTTCAATTTGCAACTTCAACGATCATATTCTTGATCTAGTGATCACAGAGACCTGTTACGTAACAAAATCTTATTGCCGTAAGACCCCCATCACGATGCTCTCTCGATATAATTACCAGTCAAAATAAAGAAGTCCGACAAAATATATTTCCTATCAAATCACAATATATGTTTTTTATTGAAAAATTTTATTGAAATGTACAGAATGATCTCGGAGGTGGACTACACATTCTTATCTGATGTACCGATATAAGCGTGGCAATTACGGAATTTTATTCTACACTGTTAGACATTTTTTCTGTACTGTTCCATGTTACAAATCTATAGGCAAAAATAAATATCCTACCAGGGTCGAATTTAGAGTGGTGGGGGCCTGTGGGCACAAGTTTGGTGGAGGCCTCTATGGCCACAAAATATTTTTACAATACAAAATTACAATGCAATTATAATGTCATTTGAATAAAACTTTTCTGGGAGATATATGTATTATTTATTTGTACATATATTAATTATCGTTACAAAGGCACTTTTCGCACTTTTCTCTCCGATCAAGTCGTTAAATTTTAATTAATTACTTATTGCTACTCAAAAGCGGGAGATCGTTGAGACGTTTTAGGCTCATTGCCGTTCGCAATCTGTTTCTGTAGTAATTTTAACTTTGAAAAGGATCTTCCTGTCTTACAGTTAGTGATCAGAACAAGATAATTTTTTTAAATTATCTGAACACTAGGTAAAGCACCTGTTTTTTGATTATCAACGCGTACATGAAATGTTCACGGCTGAAGTATCTTGTTTTCTGCTGCAAACTATTTGTAAAATTCTGTAAATTGACTAAAAACTAGAAACTTATCTGTTATACGGCGCCACATACTAAACACGCGGGAAAATTAAAATAACTAATTTTAATGAACTTGTTATTATGTTGTGTTTCAAAGCAATGTGACATCAGAAATAACTTATTTCAATTTCTTCCTGCCATTACGTAAATATTAAATATTTAATATCTCCTGCTTTTATAATGTAGAATAAATAATTACAAATTTTTGAATACAAATTCTGCATAAAATTACGCAAAAATTATGAATTTATTACTATATTAACAAAATCATCTTAACATTTTTGTTCACAGCCAAACATTTTTTCAATATATTATTCTTGGTGGGGGGCCACTTACGTCATGAATCTGTTTTGTGGAAAGCATATAAGCATTCAAGTGATATTAACGTTATTGAAACTTTCTCTCGTTTAAGGTCTAAATTGCAAAATGATATTTATTTAGCCCAAATAAATTATTTATTGTGATCCTAAATCTTTCTGATTCTCAATTAATAATAAAAAACAAATTTCAGGTTTTCCCTTTTCTCTAAATTATAATTGCAAACACTCTACTGAACCTAACTCTATAGTCGAATTTTTTGCCGATTACTTCAATTCATCTTTCACGACTTCTCAAGTTTACAGCTCTGATGAAGCCGAGGGTTTGAGTAAAAATCATATTTCTATAAATAAAATTAATAAATCAGAGATTTACTCTTAGCAAAAGCTACTATAAATAAACAAGCGGATGTGCAATGAGCATTCCTCTCTATCCTATTTTGGCCAATTTTTCCAAGAGGATCTGAAAGCTACCATTAATATTAAAATCGAATCAGATCAGTGGCGGCTCGTGAACTTTTTAAGAGAGGAGGCTGGACATAAAACGTTTTTGTAAAAATATACTCTATTCAGCCAATTAATTTAACCTTTGCACAGCGACCGTACCAGCTACTTCAGTGACAAAATTAATTGTTGCCAAGCCAGAACCAACGTGGAGGTGTAGAGTTTCCCTTGGCAAAAAATTTTTTGTACGTTTTTATTTTTTTTATTTGGATTTTTGATATTTTTTCTTTTTTTAAAATTTTTTTATTATTTTGTTTTTTTTATTATTTTTATTAACTTTTTTTATATATTAACGGAATTCTACGGTCTTTAGTTTGCGAAAAATGATCAATAATATTATCATAAAATGTATCATTTTGTTTTTTTAAGTGTTTTACTAAATCTTTTTCAATAGATATCAAACTAACATTGTATAAACGATTTTGGCCCATTGTATTTCGCATGTAAGTTTTAATTCGTTTGAGAGTAGAAAATGATCTCTCCACCGATGCCGACGTGACAGGAATGGTGACTGTCAAACAAAGTAGTAACTGAGGTAAAATTTGTTGCAAATCATTGTCTATCATATATTTTATCATATCGGCGTGAATGTCGTACTGGCCTAAAATATCTTTATCCGAGTATACAACGCATAATTCATTGTGCCGTGCTATTTTATCAAAAAATTTATATTTCAGAACTAAGTTATCTAAAAGTGTATTGGGAAACTCTTTTGAAAAAGATTCGAAAAATCTTCTATTCGTCAAGTCGAAAAACTTCAATTCATATAAATCGGAAAATCGAATCTCAATTTGACCTTTAATAGTATCTAAAATTTCATAAAAAAAGTTGTTTATAATGTAGTTTCTTGTCTACCAAATTATATGTTTTCCTCCTTTAACAATATTCTGTTTACCGGTTAATTTAAACTTAATACTCGATGTAATATGTTCCCGCGATTTTTCATGTCTGTCTATACCACGAGCCAAATTTTTCGAATGCCCCCAACATGAAGTTGTATCAGATGTAAATAGCAAGCAATACCAGCAATATAATTTATTGTGTACCTCAGATCCCGTTAACCATAAATATTTTTCATAATTATCAGTATCAAATGATCGATTTTGAAACATACCTGTCATCACTAATCCTTTCAAATCCGGTAAAGGTCGTTTATTTCTAAAAACACTTTTCTGTCATATGTTAATCCACTAAATGGATTTTCTAAGATCTCAGCAACTAAATCACTATTCATTTTAACGTTTAATAACCAAAGAACTTTTTGTTAATAACTCACCGAACAGATAAATTATAACTTAACCTTACATCGCGTGGCGAAACAAAAACAATAACTGACGGAGCACGTGTCGCTGTCGTAGCAAGTATCGTATTTCATACGACCGACCGAGTTCGTACGAGAAGCTAGCCTACATAGAGTGTTGCCATATTCGCTGTTTTACCCTATTTGGCAATTGAACTGGTTGGAAAAACGGCAACTGTGTTGACCACACGTATTTAGCGTTTGAGATATATAGAGAATCTAGCCTCTGGCCACTGTTGCCAGATTAAGAATAATTACTGAGAACGGGGAATTAATTGTAAAATTCAAAGAATTATCAGAGAAACAGGAAATAAAATGGAGAATGATCATTAAGATAAATTGGTGAGGAGGCTGAGCCTCCTTAGCCTCCTTCGAGGAGCCGCCACTGAATCAGATTTCAAAAGTTTGGCATAAACATCTCGAAGATATTCAGAAGTAAATATATTGATTTATTTGTTTTTTTTAACGAGCTCATTTCACGGTAATCCCGTAAATTTGCTATTAAATCCAAATAGTATTTGAACTCTAATTTAGTTTAATCTGATGATGGCTACTTGGTAGTTGGGACGTCCTCAGTACTTTAACAGTATTTTTAGTGGATAAGGGTGATTGTTTCTCATTTATAATGAAAACAGTCGGTACTATAGTTTCAACACCGGAGTGCCATTACAAAACAAATACAAAAGTATGAAGTGAACATTGAATATTTCAAGTATAAAAAGGAACGACACTGCAATAGAGTTACTGAGACAATTATGGAATCATCGGAATTTCCAAAACAGGTAGGACCCGGGAAAATACAGTGTAAATTAACAAACAATTTGTGCATTAGCATAATTATTATTTGAAATTCTTAGAATTGATCTACGAGTGTTTTGAAAGACAAATCAAAGATCACTTTGGTATAGGTCTGTCAACTGATCATTTAGGATATTGTTATAGTAGTAGTATATAGTTTCTTACACATCTAAATAAAGTAATTTTAGCAAATTATGAGAGATGGTGTCCCTAATGATTTTTATCATGAAACAGCAGAAACTCAATCTTGGTAGTATACTCTCCACATGAATACTTCATGTTAGCTTTTGATCGAAATGGACTCCCAAAAATCTTATGTTTGTTATGTTTTCCAATTATTTATTTTCAGTTTGGATAATTATACTTCAATCCATTGTTTTGTTTTTTGGACAAATTGCATTGCTTATGATTTAGTTGTATTTAGCTTGAGCCCGTTCAAACCGCAACATGTCGATATTAATCTCACGGCGGATTTATTATTTCCAATGAGTTCTTCATTATTATCGGCTATGACGATAACATTACTGTCATCGGCGTACTGTACTGGGTTTCCCGCTGATAGGACGTATTCTGGTAAATCGTTATTGTATACATTGAAAAGAGTAGGAGATAAGCAGGAGCCCTGTGGATGTGGACTCCCCACCTTAACTTAACGTATCTGATCTAACTCCGTTCATTTCTAGTGTCTGATTTCTTTGCTCGAGATACGAGCTTACCCAATTTAAGGCTAGGCCTCGTATTTCCACTGTTTCCAGTTGGTGGTTTACGGTGTCAAATGCTTTGGTCATGTGAAAAAACAGTCCCATAACTTGTTCAATAGCCATATTCAAAGCCGTTTGAGTTGAGTGTCCGGCCCGAAAACCATTTTGAAATTTTGAAAAAAGCTTATACTTTTCTAAATATTTGGTCAGCCGCTGATTGAAAACGTTTTCAAATATCTTTCCGAAATGTCTCTGTAATGCGATATATCTATAATTATTTGTCACACCTTTCCCTCTGCCCTTGTATATAGGAATTACCCGGGATTCTTTCAGTCTTTTTGGGTATACTCCCTTAGCAAAACTGTGGTTTGTTCCAGGTACATCATCCACCCCGTATGACCATTTGTTACATATCTTTTTTATTACTTTACATATTTCCTGAGGATTGGTTGTGAATAAAAAGAATGACTAGTGGGTGTCCTGTTTGTGGATAATGTTATTCACATTTATCAAATTCCTAAATGAATTTGCAAATTACATTTCACTATAATTTTAAGAAATTAAAACCTAACTTATAACTATGAATCCCTTATAATATACTTGATAGCTAACAAGAAATTTTGCTTTGTTGAATATCACTCTATTTAAAAAAGTAGACTGCAATTTCGTACTTTACAGTCCAATATCAAAAATACAATGTATGTTGCAAGCAACTTACTTTCTTTTAAATAAAGTGATATTTAACAAAGTAAAATTTCTTGTTTTATCTGTAAAAATGGAATATTACAAAGTAACGAACACCTCCATTCAAATATACTTAATGGGGTGTAAAAGTTAGACTTTGAAGAATTTAAAAAGATTCTAATAAAAAATGGGATTGTGAAAATAAAACTTTGTTTTATTCTATTAAAATGAACTCACACTTGAATAACCCCAACAATTTAAATATATATAGTTATCACAGTCTGAGAAAACTAGCTTATAAGCTCCAGGTTTACAATATTTATTGGTTTTGTTTTTAACATTATACAGGGTGTAAATGAATAATTCCGGAAAAATTCAGGGGGTGATTTCTTGTTGAAAAATAAGGTGGGGTTTTCGTATAAAAAAATCATTTGACCCCCTCATTTTAAGATACAGCCTTTTAAATGTGGCGACAAAAAAATTGTTTTTTATTTTTATCTTCTGAATCCAAAAAGTTACAAAAATTAAATTCAGCACACATTATTTGCTATTAAGAAGGCATCCAATAACTGAGATTAATTACAAGAGACCTTTTTTGTAAAGAATGAAACAAGCTACCTAAAATAAATTTTTAAATGGCAATATACAAATAAGAGAAAAAGTTAAGTGGAAAACAAGTTTTAGGAGTGGTTATTTCCACCCCTTACAAACATAGTGGAAAACCAGCAACTCAGTTATTGGATGCCTTCTTAATAGCAAATAATGTGTGCTTAATTTTATTTTTGTAACTTTTTGGATTTAGAAGATAAAAATAGAAAACTACTTTTTTGACGCCCCATTTAAAGGGCTGTATCTTAACATTAGGGGGTCAAATGGGTCTTTCATATACCCACCTTATTTTTCAACAAGGAATCACCCCCTGAATTTTTTCGCTGTTATTTATTTACACCCTGTATATAAGATGAAACTGATTCACATATTATGGCGAGATAAAATGTCCGCAATATTTGAGCACAAAGATCAATTTTGTTGATACATGTATGTATTTTATATACGGGTAAATATGGTAATAACTTAATAGGTGTTGTGTTCGGTTGATAATTTTGTTATTTGATCTACAAAAAATAAAAAAAATCATTAACCGCGAACAACAACAATTATCTTATCATAATATTTACCCGTATATAAAGTAAATAGATGTACCAACAAAATTCATTTCTCTGACGTATTTTGGTTCCATAAGCGATAATATTGCTATTATTTTATAACGCCATTATTTAAAAATCAGTTTCAAACCACAAAATAGGCTCTGCCATCTCTCATACCGTGATATCAAAAATTATCTTGGTCAAGGGTGGTTGTGGAATCTAAAACGTATGTCTTACTATACGTTTGGAATAATTATGTCACTGTAACCCTGACATCATCAATAGCCTACAAATTTCATACCTATTCATTCCAGTTGTAAAACTATAATGAACTACAAATTATGAAATAATTATGTGAGCTTTGAACCTTTCCTGAGGTCGTGATAGCCACAATCCGGGTCAAAAACGGTTTTGAAATAGTTAATTTTCCGTAAATCGAATGACGTTCACGCGAGTTAGAAAAGTGCAAACTGGTTGTACCTAATACGGCTTTACGACAACTTTTCGCGTGCCGTTTTCGCTCCATGTAGTTAGATTTACTATACTTCTTTTTTAGATAAATGTCCATTAAATAGGAAAATTTAATTAAAACAGTTTGAGCTATTCTCAGATCTCAGCTACGCGACGTACCAAAGGGAATTTTCTCGCGACTTGAATATACACGAAGCGGGTGAAAGCTAGCGGCCCATAGCCAAAAACACTTTATTACAACTGGCGCCGGTCGCACAGGGCAAGAAACGGCCCCAAATTATTAAGACCGAGGTAAAATGTATAAACTCTAACTCGACGCATATGTCAAAATGATTTCGTTCGTAGCTAATTACATAGTACGTCTGGCGTTCATGCAATTATGTCTTTAGATAATTCGAACCTTCTAATTTCGATAGGCCACGTGAAAATCCCGGAGTCCAAAGCGCTGAGTGTTAAAATATTCGTATAAAATTGCGAAATTTCGCATTTTTAGAAACTTCAAATTAATTATGACATTATTTCAAACGTAAAGTAAGACACACGTTTTAGATTCCACAACCACCCTTGACCAAGATAATTTTGGATATTCCGGTATAATGCTAAATACAAAACCAATAAATAAAGTAAGTCTGGAGCTTATAAACTAATTTGCGCAGACCGTGATAACTTTTATATAGGTAAAACTATAAACTATAGCTTTGAACTAATATTCCAAGAAAATGTTCGTTCTCTCTGACGTAATAAACAGCCTCAAGCTTAGTTAACTATTCATTTACAAACAGGTCTTACTTTCCTCAAACCTAAGGATTTTACATAATCAAACCAAAGGTTTTAAATTTAATACATTAGAATCAATAGAGATTCATGAAGGTGAAAAAAACTCCAATAACAATATCCTAAATGGTCAGCTAGACCTATACCAAAGTGATATGTTCCTTTGTCTTTCAAAGCACTCTTAGAATAATTCTTAGAATATTAAATAATAATTATCCTAATGCACAAATTGTTTCTTAATTTACAATGTATTGTTTTCGAATTATCGAGGATCCTTACTCTTCATTGAACAAATCATTAACCCTATTGTACTGTAGGTCCTATTTACTACATACGTCTAGCGCGCAAGAGCAGACCAAAAAACATAATCCTTTTTTCGAACGATAGGGCGCAGGGAGCCGCTGTACGTCTACTTCGCCAACGGTTCCTATTGCTCAGGCTGACTTTTATGAACTGGGTCGCCCCTTTATGAGAGACCTTGATTCTTTTGTTGGATAATAGTGATAATTATAATATATGTGGAACTTGTTTTTGAAAGTCTGAAGCTCTGAAGCCTCTTTATGTTCATTGAACCTATTAGGTTCAGAGTGTGATAACTTTAAATTGGGAAATGAAGTCCTAATATAGGAGGTAAATATAAAGAATATTTTAGATCCTAAAGGATCCGTTTTATAAAGTCTGAAGACTTTATAAAAAGGATTTATCTTACTCCAATATTCTAGGAACAGACTTAAAATTTTGCATTATTAGATTATATATAAAATTCTCGGGAAATAGGTCACACTAACACATATGCTTATTATTTCCGTCATTACGTACCTTTCGGTCTCACGACCATCATCAGAAGACGTATAACTGTATAAAAGTGATTTCTTAAAACTAATTGTATCTCCACAAGGCGTCCTTATTGCAATCATTTCAATTAAAAATGCCTACGTCGCCGAAACGAATAGAAGCACGAACAATCGAAATTATAACAGATTAATGTTTGAAGTATATAAATTAAGAATCCGCTGTTAAGCAATATTATTATAAGCTGTATATACATATCGAATCACAGTATGTAATACGACTACAGACCTGAACTAAAAATATAACGTTCGAGGATCCACTTTTGAACCAGATGTTGGAGATCTATGAGGTAATGGAAAGAGGTTGTCAGACCTTATTAGTACTATCGCTTTTGAGGATTCTATCTAAAATATTAACATTATAAAGACGTATGTAGGAATTGGCAAGGGTTTTAATTAATTAAATTAGTGTAAATCTGACTTAATGATTGAATATCTGTTCTATGAATTACAGATTTGGAGTCACGTTTTATGTGAATCATCTCCAGAACAGATCTTTCATAATAATTGGTTTCCTTAGTTAAAATATCAACATTTTTGTAATCGAATTGATGGTTATAATCGAAGCAGTGTTTAGCAAGGGCTGTGGAATTTGCTAAGTTTTTGTTTCTTGCACTATATTATTATGGCCATACATTCTTTTTTGTAAATATTGTTTAGACATTCCAGTATAAGTCCCATGGCAATCTAAACTTTTTAATTTGTATACTGTGTGGGTTTGCTTATCAGTAGTTATTGAAGGTTTTAGATTTGAAAAATATTTCCCAACACAGTTAGTTCAGTCAATAAGCCGGGAAATACTGTATAATATGGAAAAGTTGGGAAACAGCTCGGATTTGGAAAATTTTTGATGCAATGGGTTCTGTGAACCCTCAAGATCATTCGTTACGACTAAAATCACACCCCGAGGACAATGGGCAATTTTGGGGGGTGCTTTCCCCCCCAAAGATGAGTCAAATTTTGGGGCAACTGAAAAAAAATTCACATTCGCTGATCACGAATATGACATCTAAAAAGTCACCACATGCACCTGGGGCACAGAAAATTTGGTCATAGAGGTCATCTCCAGGAAATCAACAAAATTTCCTCCACTCTGGACCATTTTGTGAATTTTTTTTAGTTGCCCCAAAATTTGACTGATCTTTCGGGGGGGGGAACACCCCCCAAAATTGCCCATAGCCCTCGGGGTGCGATTTTAGTGGTAACGAATGATCTTGAGGGTTCACAAAACCCATTGCATCAAAAAATTTTCGAATCCGAGCTGTTTCCCAACTTTTCCATATTTTCCGGCTTATTGACTGGACTAAGTTAGTAGGCTTGTGCGCAACATTTATATCATACTTTTTAAACATTTCTTGCTTATCTCTGAGGTCTCCGGAATGTATGGTGATGTTATAAAATTATCTGTATTACCGTTTATGTTATTTTTTATATGACGTTCCATTATAGATTTCGTTTATTCTTTCTTTAATGATTGATGTAAATAAATGGCTACCCAAAGGTAGTCATTCATTTCCAGTGCGAACAATTTTTAAATTTTTGGAATGGTTTTCTGGGTGGGACAATTTAACCGCGCGATATGTAAGGCTGTTTATAACACTTTTCTTATAACTTGTTGGTGCAACGAAATTGAAGTGAAGATATCGTTGAGACCAAACCTCTTTAGTAAACCACGAAGTTTTTATTTTCCCATCTGAATCATGCCTAATGTTCATATCTAGGAAATTTATGTTCTTGTTCACTTCTATTAAACAAGTAAATTGAAATTTACAGTGGAAATTGTTAAATTTATTAAGCACGTATTGAATTTTATCATTGGAAACATACATTAGGCAATCGGCTACATACCGTCTAAAGAAAATGGGTTGAAAATCTAATGAATTTATCACAGATCCCTCTAAGTATTCCATAACTAGGTTGGCAATAGTAGCTGAAATAGGAAATCCCATTGCTGTGCCGAATATTTGGCCAAAATATTGTTCACCGTATTAGAAATAGGTGCATTCTGAACAAAACTTCACTGCATTCATAAATTCAGATTGTTCTAGAGGTGTGTGGTTTTTAATCTCTGCTCAACTAAGGAAACAACGTCCAAGGAAATTAATAGATGATTTACGGGTACGGATTGATTTTTTATAAATGCATTAAAATACCACGAGTCTCTCACACAAAATTGATTTTTCCCAATCATATTGTTGATAGATTTTGATACAAATTGTGATAAATTGTAGGTAGGCGCTCCAATATTACTTAGAATGGGTCTTAAAGGTATATCACTTTTATGTAGTTTTGGAAGTCCGTAGATAAAAGGTGCTTGCCCATTATGGCAAATTAATTTATTTTTCAATTTAATAGGTATTATCTTATTTTTGTACTATTTATTCATCAATTTATTCATGTCATTTTGGTCTAAAATAAATGCCCTATTCTTTATACCTTTATAAAATTAGGCGTTGTCCGCTGCCCACGGTTGTCCGCCTGTTTATTGTTTACTTCATACTTTTGTTTTTGAACCTGTTTAATAATGACTCTTCGGTGTTGAAACTGGAGTAAACTTTTCATGTTATTATTAGAAGTGATACAAAAACAAAGTAATTTTTCTTTGATTACATGATAATGATAAATTACGATAGAGTAACGGCTTCTACAATTTTTCATGGAAAACATAAATAACAAGTCTGTTCGAATTAGAAAACCTTAAACTTTGAGCTATATAGCTGCGTGTTCACTTAAATTCAATTATAAAATTAAATTAATTTACCCTTATTAAGGATTGTTTCACCTCGCGATATCTTCAGAAGAATTTATTTACTCTCATAATTATTAATAAATAATTAAGTTTTTTCCATTATAAATCGAACATCATCATTTTCCAATTTTTTTTATTTGTGTACATATATTCACGTGCTATGTACAAACTATGATATACTCGTTTATAAATTGGATAATTAAATAACTGGAATAAATCATGTCATGGCATATATCTAGATTATATCAAATACACATACCTGCACTCGTTATATCAAGGGTCTTCACAACTTGCATTGACATTCTAGTAGCGTTCAAAATAGATTGCAAAAGAAACATTAGTTGGAAGATTCCTAGGCACTTCAGGTATTCAAAAATCAAGGTTAAATAATCTATAAGTCATCTAGAAGATTTTAACGTACGTATTCAAATCATGAATAATAGAGGTACATAACATTCAAATATTGTATTAGTCAACAAGAAAACGTTAAAAATATTTTTATCAACAATAACTTTAAAAATTTTAAAATTCTAAGAAATATATTATTATCTACAGTTTATATCACAATGTTTATTGACGTACAACCGAAAATTATATAAATAAGTGTTATGCTAAATCACAGAATTGGTCTATTCAGACAATCGTTTCGGTAAAATAGGAGCATAACCACGCTTTGCAGGATTCATAACATAACTGACGGATCCTGCGTGGATTCCAAGGTATTACAACATAGGTTGCACCAATCGTCCCTTAATCAATATGTTGGAGTGAGAACACTAGGGAGCTCCGAGGTTGTTTTGAATATCAATTCTTGTAATTTACCGGTTAATAAACATATGTATTTATATGATAATTTCATTATGATCAATAAACAAGAAATCCAAGTATAGTTTTGGGATTTCTGAAGGACATCTACAAGTTTCAGAATCAATTGAAGCTTCGAATAGAAGCAGTATATTCAAAGGCATACATGTTGTTGTTTTGAATCTGCTGTTGGCGATTTGTAGAGTGAACAAGTGCGAAGGACCTTTATTAATAGTCACGCCTTAAATACTATAGTTCCTTTAACTATTGCAAATTCACAATAATAGTATGTCGAATCTAGTCTTTCCCCATATCCCTGGTTTTTGTTTTTAGCCTCTTTCGGAAAAGCCACTGATTTTTTTCGCCAAACTGTCATCTATCCCAACGAGATGTCTATAGCAGTTGCCAGTAATATTCCAGTTCAGTCCAAAGGGGTTAAAAATGTAATGGTAAAAGAGGTGGATGAAACACTTAGTTGGCCACATTTTTCAACTAACATATCTGCGACTTATTCTGGTCTCGGCCACAAACACAGGGGTCATATCATAATGTAGGTATATCATTCCTATTACTACTAACGTCTGGCGAACGATGGTTCAATAAAATCTGTTTAAGGGCCGTCGCTACAAAACAAACAGCATACCGTCGTTGGTGCGGAAACCAATGTTTGGAGACCAGAACAAAATATGTTGAAGCCAAAAATATGTGCAATGAAACAATAAACGTCTCGAAAGATCAAAGTTTATCAAATGCCCGAATGGTTCCCATTCGTTTTGGACTTTCGTCCAAAGCAATTGGTAGAAATTCCAATTTCAGTTTATTTCCTCCCCTAACCAAAGATTATGGCACACTGGCTACTACACAAGAAAAAAGCAATCTGTTTGCTGGAATGTTTGCAGCAAATTCCATTTTCGATCCACAAGGGAAGAACTCTCGTGATATTGCTGCCGTTGATAGCAATATGCCTGAAATTGTCTGTCGACAGCGCACAATGAGGCCCATTTTTGATCTCAATACCAAAAAGTCTATGAGCTAAGCGGAATCCCACCTGTCGCCTGAATTAACACCAGTTTTTGCAGGTTGTTTACCCTTTCATACATATTCAATGTATTTTCTTCCATCCGGAAGACACCCAGGGTTCAACCAATTCCAAAAAAGGGAAGAAGACCCTTCCTATTAATAATTATAGACCCATTGCACTATTATCTGTGATCTCCAAAGTGATGGAGAAAGTAATAAACATCCAATACCTAGAGAGCTCCAAAATCGTGAATGACCTGCAATATGGCTTTCGTCAAAAGAGATCAACAGGAGATCTGCTTGCCTACCTAACGCATATATTGCAGAAATCTATTGGAAAACTTGAGAAATCTGTAGCATTGGATATCTCCAAAGCATTTGACCGAGTCTGGTACTAAAGCCTTCTTGGGAAACTTCTGTCATATGGTTTGCCGCCTCAAGTTTGTCACTTACTATAGAGTTCTCTCAGATAGATCACTCGATGTGGTGGTTGACGGAGCATCCTCCGATTCAATGACTATCAACGCTGGTGTTCCTCAGGAATCTGTCTTGGCGCACCTTTGTTTCAGCTCCGTATCAACGATCTGCTAGAAGTGACCGCCTGTACCGTGCACAGATTTTCAGACGATGGTACACTCCATACCGCTTTCTCATCTAGAGTCCCAATACCAAAGAATGAAGCCCGAGGAACGAGACATAGACAAGTTGACGTAATGAATGGAGATCTGACAATGATTTTGAAATGTTGATCTGAAAATCTAGTAGAGTTTAGTGCAACCAAAACTCAAGCTTGCGTCTTTTCTAGGAAGGCGGATACCACAATCCCTAATATGATGATATCCAAACTTTCAAGAAAAATTCGAATACCGATCTCCTCTCCCAATATTTCACCGCTGACTCAAACGATACATGGCGCGGTTGCACCCACTTTGGTGCATCATGCATACACAATTCCGAATCAGGTATTTTACCTGCGTAGAACCGGTTATATAAGAACGAATCTCCAGCCGGCTTCAGCACTAGAACCAGATCTAGCCGCACCAGCATCACCTATGATGCGAAGCAACATATCTGGTAGAGCAAGCCTGCTCAAAACACCAAACTTGATCTCAGAACTAGGAGAACCCGAATCAACATCAGGGTCTCCGTACGAACACACTAGCTGGAAATGTTGATGACTGACGAGCTTCCGGAATTCGCCGACCTCTGGGAAATCAACGAAGCCGGTTATGATGCCACAAAGCGACTCGGTCCGGAAGGGCGGAGTGAGAGACCGCACGGTCGGATCGAGAAAACTGAACACTAAAAAGTAAATCTTCTTTAAGTGATCCATTACCGGTCATCATGAGAGTTCCACAGGATACACAACTGGGCCCTATCCTTTTCTTGTTGTATATTAACAGTATTTTACTATTGATCAACTCGAAGGTAAATTAACGTCCTACGCTGGCGACACCGCTGTGTCTTTTGTAGGTCACACCTGGGATGATTCATATGAAATTGTTGAATGGCAATAGTCTGTAGTTGGCTTAGTAATAGTATGCTAAGCCTTAGTATCGAAAAAAACGAATTCATAACATTTTCCTCGACAGCCAACGTAAAGCAACGGAATATTTTCGTAAATATATGTGGTGGCTTTCGGCGTTGCTTCAGTCTGAACTAAGTCTTATTCCAAAGGGTGCACAACAACCCAATGAAGCGATCTCAGTACACTGGACTTGTCTACACCCACTTTCATTGATTGATTGATGTGATGAGGGTTTGTGGAGGTGCAGATACAATTTCGTGTTGTATGACAACTACAAAAAGACATCGAGAAGAAAAGATATTGTAACGGTTGTCAAACTGAACTAGCTATGGTGTGTTTTGGCTTTGTACTCGTAAGTAGATTCCGCCAAGAAAATTCTGGATACGGAACCAGTGGGCAAAAGAATGAGAGGCAGGCTGAACTTTTTTGGATTGGCAGAGTGACTAGGGATGCTAAAGTGAATGTGAAAAATCCGTCCAGCTCAAGTATTTATGTTCCTTGATCCCGGAATAGAAATTGTAAGACAAACCAGGTACCGGATTTCAATTGTCCTATTGTCTCGTTTGGAAAATGAAGAATATCTAAACAGTACTAGGATTACCTGATTTTTTTCAGTAAATGGCACTTAAGCCGAAATAGAGAAAAGAATAAAATTGTCAATCATTATTACTAGAAAAATTGGGCAAACCATAGTAATTATTGCAGGGAAATTCAATTTTTGTCATACACAGAATGAAGGTGATCATCTTTCTTCCAAAATTTCAACTCCTTAGGTCTTATTATTGCTGGCACAATATTTGGCAATATAAATTAAGTACGAAAATTGCTTCCCGGTGGTATTGCAACTGAGGTAAATAAAAAATTTATCAACCAAAAACCTTTATTCATTTATTCATCTTTGTCAAGAAAATAAAGCAGAGCCGGTTTTAATTTTTTTCTGGAAGTCATTCAAAAAAAATGTTACCAGTTTATTCTCTCATGATATAAATTTAGCATTTCTGCAGAGGAAAGTGCATCTTTTTGAATGCATTTTCAGGAGATAATATTAAAAATGTTGCAAAAATTGCCAAATATATCGAAAATAGTCCAAAAATTCTTACTTGGGGGTTTTAGGGGTTGCTGAATACAATTCCGGAGCCAGATACGAAATACGACGCACCTGGGGCTCAGGACATCCTGGTACTATCGTCGTCTCCAGGGTATTCGGGGAAATATCTTTTGCAATGGAGTGAAACCTATTGGGGAGGTTCTCTAGAGGTTTTCGGTCATGACCATGATACTCAATTGTAATCTGGTGGTCAGGATACCCTGATAACCTAGGTCATCTCCATGGATTATTTTTTAATATGCTCTGAAATGCAACTAAACTCGGTTTTGGGGCCGCTGAACACGATTCAGATCCCAGATTTGAACTATCACGCACCTGGGGCTCAGGGCATTTTGGTACTATCGTCGTCTCCAGGAAATTCGGGAAATCTTTTGGGATAGGTTGAAACTTGTGGGTGAGGTTCTTTTGAGGTTCCGGCTGTGATCATACCCTCAATGTCACCTGGTGGTCACTGATCATGATTCTGGAGTCGGAATCACTCATCATCATCAGATGCATCATATAAGCAGATCTGTGATTTCGGCAAGAAAGGATTCAAAAAATACACACATACGGAAAGTAATCAAACTTGATTGAGTTTTGCAAGTGCGAAAAAAATAATAGTGAAATATTTTTGATTTTAAATGTTGAAAATTTTGATAATTAAGCTCGTTTTTTTGAGAATCAATCTACAACAGATAAGTTTACAAGAAAAAACAACAAAAACAATATCGTAAAACACGAACTTCATCCTCAACTTTTTGAATTATTCATTAGAAATATTATATAAGTAAAAATGACGTAGGCTTATTATTATTATTTTTATTATTTTTGTTTCTGACTCCAGAATCGTGATCAGCACCTCAAAGATACATTTGTAGAGCGCATTGCCTATACAAATTTGGAAAACTCACGGCACACGAGGATATTATTTTGTGATGTTTTCGGCTGAAATACAACCGATACAGTTGAAGTTATATTACCTAAAATTTGAGCTTTGTAGCTCTAGTTATATTGGGATTTATTTGTTGATATTTTTCAATGTACTAAGGGTATTAGTACTGTTCATCTATCACAAAGTAACAGCTGCCATTGACAAGTATTTGAGTTACAGCCTAGTTTAACTCCTTCTATATTGGTCTACCGAAGGCGGCAATTTCACTGCTGAAATATGTATTTAAATTCCTGAATATTGATTGGGTTTCGGTTGGTGCAATAGATTGTGAAGGCCTCTTCATGTAGATTGTAATATTCTCCATACTTGGAATAGAATTATTTCTATTACGAAGTTTCTTTAATTCAAGAAAATAAAACCAAAGTGCTTGAGTTAGTGTTGAGAAGCATATTCTTCTCGTAAATACATGATAGGTAATAAAGGTAACCTTTTTTTACTAATGATTTCATGATTTGGATGGCCCAAACTAATAACAAAGCAGATAAAGTGGCAACTGACTTGAACCTACCTTATTGTCGGAAATGGTTGTTTAGTTCATGTTGGTTGTGCAACCCCAGCTTGGCTGTGTCGTAATGACGTCACGATATTGGCGTAGGTCGATACAATATTTCTTTGGCGCTGTATAAGCGGTGACAAATTTTTGGGTGATGATAATTTTGTAATTGCTCAACTTATCAGAAGAGGTATGGGTTAGCTGGCCAAAAACCAATCGCATTATAACATGAACATCATAGTAGGAGAAACGCACCTATATGAGTGAACTAGCTTTATTTTTACGATCTTGACACAGTTATCTCTTCTTATGAGTTATTATTAATAAAGGAAAACATGTAGGTATTCAGTTATGGAAAATGGAAAATTTATTTTAACGTTAAATGAACGTACAAACATTTATAAGATATAGTAAGAAATGTATATAAACAAAATATTTTACAAAATTTAAAATATAATAATAGTATATTATTCAACGAGCATATTATGGTGGCTATTATTCACGCCTGCGGCTCGTGCCGTAAATCATCCAAGTGAATAATAGCCATAATATGCAAGTAGAATACTATACTTTGTCCACGACCCATAAAGAATACTTTGATACTAATAAACTTTGCTGTTGAAACAAGTCGAACCAACAAATTGTTGACGTTTCAAATTAAATTCGATCTGACTTGACGTTTCATAGCACGCTCTATTTGTATCGTATTGGTCTATACGTTTCTATCATGTTTGTCATATTGATTTCATTATTCACTAGTGATTAATGGATATCATTATGCTTGAGGAAACACATGCATTATGCATATTTTATACAATAGTCGTGGACAAAAATTAAAAATGCATGTTAACGTTAAATATAGAAACATAACGGACTGTATGTAATACTAGGCATACTACGACCGACCTCAGCCTACTCAGTTGTCTTACGGCGACCTCTCGGTCTACTATCCGCCACACATTCCAGTGTTGGCGGTAGCGCGCTTTCCTGCTAACCGTCCCAGTAGCAGTTGCATAGATAACTCTACTATCGTAGAATGAAATGTCTTATGGAAGGGACCAAAACCGTCAAGTATTTACGCTTCCAAAACACGGGAGGGCGCGTCAAGCGTCCGAAATCAATATTAATTATAATGCGCATGCGTTTGTTATTGTTGTTCAATAGTAGCCATGTTTAATTCATTTGTGGATTTTGCTTGCTATCATACACGCTATTTCTACAATATTATTTTTGCATAATATTTATCATGGGAAAACACGGTTGTGCTATACGCAATTGTCGGCCACTTCAGGACCATAAACGCTACAGATTTCCGAGCTGTATTTCATGGATTGAAAGAAACTGCGAAGAATATGAAACGTAGTGAGAAACATTGTGTTCTTATTTTTGATGAAATGAGTCTTACACCATACCTGCAGTATAATGAAAATACGGACGAAGTCGATGGTTTCGAAGATTTTGGAAGTTACAAAACCTCTAACATAGCTAATCATGTACAGGTGAACTATATGTGAATTCAAAACATTGTACGATCTTTCAGGGAAATTGGTTTCAATGTGGTGGCCACAATTTGCGATCATGGCACAAATAATGTCAGTACGATAAACAAATTAGTGAAGGAAACGAAAGACGAGTATGCAATGCAAGAGGAGGGAAAGAATTATATGACTTCATATTTGAAGTTGATGGACAAAAAATTATCCCATTATCCACCACATTTATTGAAAGGTGTGAGAAACAACCTCCTAACAAAAACCGTTTATTACACGCTAAACGGAACTTCAAAAAAAGCAAAATGGGAAGATATACAAAAGGCATGGCAACTGGATAATGTTAGTGGATACTTGAGAGCAATGCCAGAATTGACTGAGTTTCATGTAACTCCTAATAAAGTGAAGAAAATGAAGGTGTCAATATGTGCTCAAGTTTTGAGTAGAATATTTAATTGTATTTATATGTATATTTTATATATTTCTGTTCTAACTCAGCAACATGTATATTTCATGTATTTTTCTTTTAATTAGTCTCGGTATTTAATTGTATTTATATGTATATTTTTTGTATTTTTGTTTTAACCCAGTGTAATTAGTCTCGATATTTAATTGTATTTATACTTATTTCATTTATATTTTCTTTGCCGTTTTATTACTTATTTAGTTTATTTTTCTTGGGAGTATATATGTATTTATACGTATATTTTATATATTTCTGTTCTAACTCTGTTGTTGAATAAAAACTATTGGTAAAAACTATCGACTTTCATTTCCTACTTAAATTTTAGAAAACAAAATTTGCATTCATGTGCTGTGTAACTTCGAGTTTCCCTCCAAACCATCATTTAGTACGCTTCCAATCCTCACGCAGCGCTCTTGTCGCGGTTTTGGTACCTAACATGGAACATTTCATTCTACGGTAGTAGTGTTATCTATGAGCAGTTGTCTTCGGAGTCCTGGCGGTGTACCACCTGCCATATATTTCAGTGTTGACAGTTGCACGCCTTTTTCTAAATTTCAATGACTAATCCCAGCAAATCAAAATTATAATTGTTTTTGGAACTCTCTACCGTCTAGCCCCTTTAGGACGATACCTCAACCACCACACTACCCTCTGTACTTTTCTGTATCTATTAATAGATAGATTTTTTTTTGATAACCGCCGTAGGCCACGTTGCGGAGGACCCTCATACGGCGCGGCGGCTTTTGTCGTTTTGATCGATGTCTCAATGCGCGTTTAGCCTGACAACAGGCTAAACAGTAAGTATACGTGCACTTGGTGCAGGCAATTACTATATATATGAATTTGACTTATATTAGGTTTTGATGTAAATTCTAAAACACTACAATACCCTGCATCAACATTGCCAGAAAAAAGTAAACGGAAAATAATATTTCCAGTGTCATAGTCAATATTTTCGTTGTTATTTGTATGCAACCTACATAAATAATCAATAATTGAATATGTTGAAGAAAACGACATTTTAATCAATAACCAATCGGTATTTCGCCAAATGAACTCGTGCGTGTCATCAGTACAAATAACCCTAAATAAATTCAAAACTGAACTGGATAATGATACGTTTGTTGTGGCTGTGTTTCTTGACCTCAAAAGAGCATTTGAAATCATTGATAGATCTATATTAGTAGCGGAATTGAATGGATTTGGAATAGAGGGCACAGTGTACAATTGGTTATCTAATTATTTGACCAATAGAAAACAACGGGTTAGACTGAAGAATATATCCTCTTGTGAGTATGTTCTCCAGGGTAGTGTTCTGGGTCCCTTTCTACTCATACTATATTCAATTGACATGCCATTGTTTGTTTGTTGAATTTAAGAACTTTTTTGCGGATGATACACTATTAACATGCAATGATGAGAACCTAGAAATTGTAATTTATTGTGAAAATAATTAGAAGAACTCAAAAATTCATCACATTTAACTAATGGTAAAACCCATTCAGTTGTACAACAAATATTCTTGGATTTTCAAGGAATTCATTGAAAAAGTTATCATACCAAAAAAATGTACCTCAGTATTTTTAGATAAATGAACTATCATCAATCTATCACTGACTTTCCTCACCTTTGTTAGCAAAATAGCTGCCGGACACTCCTGCGGGTCAAATCTATAATTGCAGGAGCAGAAAATATATTAAAAATAATTCAGAGACAGCTGATGAAAGACGTTACATAATACTCTATGTTACCTTGAAATATTATTCAAATGGTTCTACATAATGTATTTTTCAACTCTATGTTTTATACCGACACCTGCATGTCAGGATTACTTCAGAATTTAACCCATAGACCGCCTAGTACGTAGACCGCGCTTTCGCTATACTACGTATAGCGAGCGAGCTATGTGTCAACGTATGGAGTAATTCGCTCGGGTCAGTCACACTCTTTCTATTGCTTTAGGCACACTAAGTCGCAATGAAAAAGTTAATCTGCGACGGATAACCAAAGACCTACCAGAAGGTATATGTGCATAGCACAATTTAATTGTTTTCACGTGCCTTATACCAACTAATGGGTTTCTAGTTTCTTTTGATATTTCCAACATGCTTTCAAATATACCAAATACAGAATGTGAGCCTCTATTCAAGAACATTTTAGGTAGATCACATATTAGCCCTTTCATTCATAATGAAATAGAACTTGCGTTGACCTATGCTTAAGTCAAAACTATTGTCAGCTTGATAATAAATTTTATGTACACAATTCAGGTCTTGCTATGGGTAACTCGTTGAGTCCAATATTGGCAGACTAGACTAGAAGACCAAATTATGAACTATACATTAGCAAAAAATCACATTCAATTTTGGCATAGATACGTAGATGATGTACTTGCCTCCTTCAAAGGCACATCCAGACAATTGAATTCCTTTCTTTCATTTATTAATCAGCTTCATCCAAAAAATTAATTTGCGTTTGAAACAGAAGAAGACGGGAGAATCAACTTTTTAGACTTGACACTGATACGTGATAATAGAATAAACTTCAACATTTACAGAAAACCCACGTTTACAGACATCACTATTCTTAATTCATGGTTTTGTCCTCCCCCCGTAGCCATAAATTATCACTCAATGATACCTAGATCATTTTCAATTCCATTGCCAAAATAACACCTCCTTATTGAATTGGACAAATCAAAACGAATAGCCCTATCAATAATGGTTTTTTAGTAGATCAAATAACAAAATTAATTAACCGCAAACAACAACAATTAACTTATTACAATATTTACCTGTACATAAAACATATCATCTCAACAAAATTCATTTCTCTGAAGTATGTTGGTTCCGTAAGCGGAAATATTACAAACATTTTATCACGCCATAACTTTAAAATTAGTTTCAAACCACGAAATAAACTATGCCATCTTATATCTAATTCTAAATACAATTCCAATAAATGTAGTGAACCTGGAGTATATAAGATAATTTGCCCACTGTGATAACTTTTATATAGGTAGAATTTGTAACTTTAAGCTTAGATACCAAGAACATTTTCGGTCTTTCAGACTTAACAAAATTGATACAATCTTTGGTAACCATTTTTTACAAACATGTCCCACTTTTCCCAATTTAGATATCTTAAACATTTTACATAATCGATTCAAAGGTTTCAAATCAAATACATTATTTTATCATGCCATAACTTTCAAATCAGTTTCAAACCACGAAACTATGCCATTTTTTCCCAGACTGTAATAACTTTTATCTAGGTAGAACTTGTCGTAACTTCAAACTTAGATACCAAGAAGATTTTCGTTGTTTCATACTTAACAAAACAGACTCAATCTTGCTAACCATTTTTATACAAACAGGTCACACCTTTCCTAATTTAGATAGCTTAAGCATTTTACATAATGAACCTAAGATTTCAAATACAGTTGAATCAATAGAGACTTATAAGGGTGTCAAAAAATCCCTCAACAACACCCTAAATGAGCAGTTAGACCTATACCAAAGTGATCTTTTTCCGAGATCTACCTGTTTTAAAATTTCCCATGATTCGTAACTCTTAATTGTTCAAATATCATTAACTCTTATTGTACTTCATTTCCTTTTTGTAATTGTTTATTGTTAACTTCAAACTTTTGTATCTGTTTGATAATGGGACTTCGGTGTTGAAACTATAGAAATGTTTTCATGTTATTATTAAAAGTGGTGTAGAAACAAAGTAATTGTTCTTTCATTCAATCATAATTATGAATATATTTGAATTTTGACCAAGGTTATGTTCATTTCTTCCTTTTTTTTGATTAATCTTATATATAAAGAAATTAATTTCACGTCTTGAAATTTGGATCTGGCTATTCCTGAATACCAAACAATCAAAATCGATCCAGATAATCCAATTCAAAATTATTCGAGATTAGTCTTATTTGCTATACTATAAAAAAGAAATAATCACCCTTATTCACTAAAAATACTGAGGACCAATTAGCCATCATCAGCGTAAACTAAATTATGAATCAAAATGTACTTGCTTAAATACCATTTGAGAATTAAAGAGCTACATTTTGATTTATAATTTAGTTTATTCTGATGATGGCTAGATGGTAGCCGAAAAGTCCTCAGTACTTTAAGAGTATTTTCAGTGGATAAGGGTGATTATTTCTTATTTATAGTGTGATAGAGTATCCACAAACTCTTTTATAGTTTATTGTTTGCTATACCTATAATACCATCAGCTTGAATGTCTTTTCTTGAATCGTATATAGCCTTTACTTTCCTTGTCACATTATATCTCATCTAAGCAATTATTGTTGTGCGTTACGTTTGTACATCTTCTCTTTCCTCCCTTTTATCACTTAAGCTGACTTTATCTGTACATCTTAGGTTAAGTGTAAGAGTAGCCTTTTGCTAAACTGCGCCTATTTTGCACCTTCACCAATAAAGACGATTTATTATTATTATTATTATTATTATTAGTTAAATAAATTATCCCTTGTATTTTAATCGTATTGCAGATTTTTGGTTCGTCCATTTTTTGAATTTTTCTTTTTTCCATCATTTTCAATTCTTTAAATGACAGTTTGTCCAAGAAATGTTATTTTAGCGTATTCCGACTCCATTGTATATAAAACTTTAATTTTAATAGTAAAGAAGTAATTATATCTTATATCTACTATTTTATCTATTTTTTTATGAACGTTTTTATGATGATCATAAAATTGAGAGTACATAACTCAATTATATTCTATGAAGCAGACTGAACAAGAGTTAAATAATTTAATTGGTTCCAGATCAGTAACGTATACTATTAAATTCAAAGCTCCCACCTGTGAGTTCAGTAGAACTAGAAGTAAAGTCATAGTAAATTATAAATTATAAAACCAATAAATATAGTAAACCTGAAGTTTACAACCTAATTTGTCTATACTGTGATAACTTTTATATAGATAGTACTTTTGAACTTAAATACCAAGAACATTTTTGTTCTTTCAGACTTAACAAAAAAGACTCAAACCTTTGCTAACCATTTTTAACAAAAAGGTCATACCTTCCCCAATTTAGATAGCCTAAGCATTTTACATAATCAAACCAAAGGTTTCAAATTGAATACATTAGAATCAATAGAGATTTATAAAAGTGTCAAAAACTCCTATAACAATATCCTAAATGATCAGTTAAACCTATACTGAAGTGATCTTTTCCTTTGTCTTTGAAAGCACTATTAGAATAACTCTTATTCCTTAATTCTACTGTAGTTCCTATTTATACTTCAGCTGTTCGTTTTTTTCTCCATAATTTTGTATCTGTGTGATATTGGCACTTCATTGTTGAAACTATAGTAACGTTTTCATGTTATTATTGAAAGGTATAAAAACACAGTAGTGCAAGCAATTTCCTCTCGTATCCTAGTAGAATATGCCCAGCACTGGCTTGTCGTGAACTGTAACACCTCGGTAACGCGTACATGCAACTTGAGGCCATAAGATACTTTAGTCCAAACAGTATCCACGCAATAGGCGTTGCCTTGTCCTGCTATACTGAGTCTTGTTCCAAGGGGCGCACAATGGACCCAATAGGTCCAAATGCACTGGACTTGATTGATCGGTTAATTGAATATAAGCTTTCTTGGCCCAAATCGAATATTTTAGCGAAAATCCACAATTTTTGCAAGAAAGTTTACGATAGTTCCCTTATACTACGTATTGTGAGGAAAGTACAAATCAATAACAGTGTCAATTATTTGAATGTTATCGATATAAATGTCACATGTGAAGGATTTTCATCAGTCTTCTGAACAGCCACATTCTAATAGTTCTCCGTTTGTCTCGTTCAAAGCCATATTTTTTAAACAACATGCCTCCATATTCTAATACTGTTATTTTTAACATGTCTGATTGATAAGGGATGCAATAAGTTACCGATAACCGACTGAGTAAATGGGTTTCAAGTGTTATGTCCGGCGTCTTGACGTTAAGCGTCTACAGTTTCAAAAATACTCCAAAGCCTTCGACCACAGTTCAGTTCATAATGCATGTGAGTTCACTATTGTTAACTCCTATTCTCATAGTTCTGTGGATTTGTTTGATACTCATTACTAAATATGGTGTAGTTACTAACCCTGATGGCATACATTTAAAAACTGGAAACAACAAAAGCTCGTCGCATGTTAAGAATAAGTCAACTGATTACAAAGTGAATACGATACAATCAAAGATGAACAATAAAATTAAATATCACGTGCCTAAGTTCATGTTGGAATTGTATGAAAAAAGTAAGATCGGTGTTCTGAATTCTTCTAGTCCGGATGTAGTTCGGAGTGTTATTCCGAAACAAGCAGGTAATTGTATATAGTAATAAAGAAAGATCAATAAAACAATATTTACACGAAAATTAATTTGAAAAAGTGTATCACAAACCAGTTGACAGGCAACATAATTTAATTTTTTCCAGAAATGCTTCCTTCCCTTTAGAGTTCAAATTTTCTTTAACGTCCTTTTAATTATATGTTTCGCTTATTGACCATTATAGAAAGAATGGAGAGTCTATTAAATCTTAAAATGGTCGATGAATAGCTAAAAATGTGGCAGGCAAATGGGGTGAAAAAAATTATTTTTTTTATTATTTTAGAACGGTGCAGCCTCTTTAACCAGATTTGGTTTGACCACTCTTGAATGGATACATATTATTTAATAAACTGCCCTGCAATTTAAGAGAAATGCCTCTTCGTCTTTCAAGTAGTGGGTGAAAACATTTCTTATAGAGAAAGGATATTACTATACAAATGATTTCATTCAACACAAATTTTAAATCTGTATATTCATATTTATTTAATCAATATTTATGATGATTTATTACATTTGTATATGTCTCTATTTATTAATCTTTCACTAAATATATATTATAATGATTTATTTATCATCCTGACATGTGTAAGCAAATGTTCTTGTATCAACACAAAATATCTATCTATCTATTTATCTTCAGAAACAGTCGTTAAAATTGTCTTATGGATACTCTTAAGAATGACCATTTTTTTGGTTCAATTTATAAAAAGAAATCGTCCGTACAAATTTTGATAAGTACAACCATTTTTGAAACAATTGAGGGTTAATATGGTCGTCCTATAGACTCGAGTATACAATTTTCTTTGCAGACACTTGTGAGGGGTGGGTTGTGTTCTCGCTTCCAAATATGAGAAATAAATACAGAATAATTGTTATCTGTTCATGATCATACATCCAATTATAAAAATCACAAATTGTAACAGCTGCTCAAAGTATTAGCCATTCTACTTTCATAGATGGCTATTTTCAACTTCAATTATTTCAAAAACGACTTCTTGTAATCTGTATAGCTGCTCTAATTTTTTGAATTTAGCAAAAAATAATAAAAAACCTACTTGATCAGGCAGATATACAAATTTTAAAATATCCCAAAATATACAAGAAAAATGTCATTATAGATTGAATAGATAGGATTATAAAACTCACATTCATGAATCAGCCATATCCATTATTAAAACGAAAGAAACTCTAGTAAAGTATGGTTATACAATAGATTAAGATAACTCTATAGGCTACCAGCTCCACACTCGTTTCAGATTTAAAGGAGGTATCTGTATCTATTCGATATAATGTGATTCAAGCTTAATAATCACAAACAAAGAAAATTGCCTTTATTTGTCACCAATTGAACCACCTCATGGTGAACTCTTTGAATTTCATTCACTGAAACTTGACCTCATTCCGTAGAACTATCCAGCAGCTGAAATTTACATGAGGAATTTCAACGTTCACCACTCCACTGGTATCAAAGCCTTCTTGGGAAATTCCGTCATATGGTTTGTCGCCTCAACTTTGTCGCTTACTATTGAGTTTTGTGTCAGATAGATCACTCCATGTGGTGGTTGACGGAATATCCTCCGATACAATGCCCATCAATGCTGGTGTTCCACAATGACCTATCTTGGCACCAACTTTGTTTCTGTTCCATATAAACGATCTGCTGGAAGGGACCACCTGTTACGTCCACAACTTTGCAAATGATGGTACAGTTCATACCGCTTTCTCATCTAGAGTCAATATACATATATGAAGCCAGAGGAGCGGGACAGAGACAGCTTGACGCAATTAATGAAGATCTGGCAAAGTTTTCGAGATGTGATCTGCTAATCTAGTAGAGTTTAATGCAACCAAAACTCAAGTCTGCGCCTTCTCCATGAAGGCGGATCCCACAATCCCTAATGTGATGATGTCATCTACAACTATTCCTATGAAGAAATCTCGTCTATTGTTCCACCACGAGAGATTCCAGATAGGCGGACTAGACGAGCTCAAACCAGTCACCCCTTCATAGTCAAGCTCGAGACCTGCCGTTCCATCGAACAGCAAAGTTGTTGAACTCTTTACCTAGTGAGGTTTTCCCTATGCTTATAACTTCCAAATCTTCAAGAAATATCCGAATGCTTATCTCCTTTGTCAACATCAGCGCTGGCTTACACGATGTTCTTCGAACATTATAGGTTTCCCTCTTGTGTAGTCAAATTAAGAAAAAAGAGAGAGTAAACAGTAACAACACGTCTATCAGTCCCAGATAGCTGTTTCGCTTTTGTTAGCTCATCAGTGAAACGAAAAAGACGAATGATATCACTATTGGACCAGCTCCACCACAAATACAGAAAATCCCATTTGAAAATGCTGAAGCACCAAGTGATCCAAACGCCATCTACCAGAAGATAGATGTCACACTGAAAGAATCATTCACAATGCAACGCATTGATTCAATGTTTTAACGCGTTTCTCAGAAATAACTGGGAAATGCCGAACATACGGCCGCCAGGTGGAGGTACCTTAATAATGTGTTTGCGTTACAACCAGTACATATATAAAAAAATTACTGTCCTAATTAAAATTCGTTCTCTAAATCAAACTAGGAAACGAATATATCTAGTGGTGAAAGAAATAGGGTGTGAAAAGAAAAACAGCCCTCTAGCTATGTCACTTGGACTTGACAATTTTCTCGATTGTGATAGTATCCAACAATAGGTAGGTCAGAAAAATTCTTCTTCTTTAAGTGGTACTGTTGTAAAATCTATAAGAAAATGTGGCAATGATATTTTCCCAGATAGTTGGAAAAATTCAGTCCGTCATGTGATTACTGTAGAAAATTGTTACATTACTCTAGATCATAATGTAATTAAACCGATTGTAATAAATGTTTGTGAGGTTAGGGACAGCGGAACGGAACTAGTTATAGAACAACATGTGAAAATGTAAATAAATAACATGTAATTAAAACCAGGTTATCTGGGTAAACAGCACGCTACAAAAAATAAATAAAACTTTGTTATTAAAGTTAATTTTTTATTATGGATAATTTATTTGATTGAACTATTATAAACAAATCATACGACTATGATTAGTTGTTTTCCTTAGAATTATTTTCAAATTACATGCAATAAATACATAATTATAATAAGTAAGGGCACTTTTCGACCCTCTGTTCATTTATTTGTCTATTGCCGAGCTCATGCATAGACAATGGGTATTTTTACAGCAGTCAGTAAGTCAAAACCATTTTTCGTGAAAAGAACTTTATCTATTTTAGGAATTACTTGAACCGAATTTGGTCAAAGTCGCTGCAGCAATTAGAGAGTTGAGATAAAAAAACGAGATTGAAGACTGAACTCTGAAGGTCCGTATCTTCATGAGGAAGAAAATTAAATTATGTGTATGAACTTATTTTTTCATGGACTATCGACTGGTAAATTTCATGACACATTCTTTTCATCATCCTGTATATTATATGTTTCTGCTATTCACCATTATTAAGAGAAACAAGTTAGTTTGATTTATTGTAATATGACATAGTTTTTGCATAATTATAACGTGAAATCATATTACGTTTATAATTTTCAATCAACTTTTCCATTTTTACAAATCGATTCATAAACATTAAATTTGTACATTTGTTCACGATGTCGTAGCTGTTCATTTTTGTATAATGTAATTTAAAGTAAAGTAAAAGTAAAAGTAAATTTATTTTCTCTATAATAACTGTTGCAAAATAATTAAGAAAACAAGAAGAAATTTAAAATAAAAGACAGGAAATTACATACAAATTCAAGTATCCATTAACCTGTGATAATGAATATTTCATTTTTAAATTAACAGAAATTCTCCATACATTGAATATCAGTTGGCAGGTTGTTGAAAAATTTGATGCACATTCAGGGACAATTTTTCTCTGTGAGTGTAAGCGTATGTGCTGGATATATATATATATATATATATATATATATATATATATATATATATATATATATATATATATATATATATATATATATATATATATATATATTTATGACATGTTACGAGAGTAGTAATTGGAAGATTTTTTGAGATCTCTACAAAGAATCTTCTATGTTTGAAAGTAAAAAGGAGGGATTGATAAATGTATATTCCAATAACAGTAAGCAAGTTATTTTTCTTGAAAAAACCTCTACAATTTTGTTTAAGCCCTAACCCAAAGACTATTCCTATAACTCTTTTTTGCTGCCTCTGGCCTGAACAGGGCCGAATTTAAGGTGGTGGAGGCCCCTGGGCCAAAGTTTGGTGGAGGGCCCTATATGTCAGAGGCTAACTTTTTTTATTCAGTATACACCGACTGTATTCTGAATGCAATATTAATGCATTTTAAAATGTTCTTGTGATAAAAAACCTGGACAATATACATTATTTAATGTACATAAATACCAATAACTTTACACAGGTATTTTTCGAGCTTTCCTCGCCGCGAAATCGTCGATGACATCGTCAAAATTTAAGGATCTCAAAATATTCTTATTAAGCTGTGTTTTAGAGGAATGTGATATTAGAAATAGGTTTTTAATAGCAAAAAATGACGCAAATGACGATATTATTCATTATTGATTACCAATATTCACATCAATGCTATTGATAACCATACTATTGATTACTATATTAAATAATTGTCATATGATTTCTGTAATAAGTAAATTTGTTTGTCTTCACTTAACTTTTGGTGGGGGCCCCTGGGTGGTGGAGGCCTCTGGGCCATGGCCCACCCGGCCCACCCCTAAATCCAGCCCTGTGCCTGAATATCATCTCAACCTGGTAGCTGTTACCTCACAAAATTTCTCCAAAACTCAACAGAGACTGACAGTTGGCATAATAAAAAACTTACAATGTATTTCCCTCAAGTTGTGGTTAAACCATGAATGATAGAACTCAGCCTTTTACATCGTTGTTCGATTTCTTTACGCCAGTTGAGGTTTATATCTATATTTATTCCAAGACATTTCGAATAATCCCTCATTTCCAAAAAGGTAATCAGTTATCTAACCTTGAGAAACTCCCATTTGTGGCGACAATTCCCCAGAAACGAAATTTTGGTTTAATTGTTTATCTCTGACGTATTTCTCCAGTTCTGCAAGAAGGATTTCATGATCAACCATGTCAAAAGCCTTGGAGAGATCAATAAATAGTCCGCATGGGATGTCCTTATGTATCTAACTGCAAATTTTTTAATTGTTCAGTAAATACAAAAATATTTCATTGAGGGGAATCAAACTAAAAATCGATGACCGAAGCAGTTACTTGGTAATTTATCATTATGATTAAACGAAAGAACAATTACTTTGTTCTTGTACCACTCTCAATAATAACATGAAAACGTTATTATAGTTTCAACATTATCAAACAGATTGAAAACTATGAAGTGAACAATGAACATTTTCAAGTATAAACAGGCACTACAGTAAAATAGGGTTAATGAGATTATAATTGATAGTAAGGGATCATCAGAAAGTACAATGTGAATTAAGAAACAATTTGTGCATTATGGTAATTATTATTTAATGTTCTGAGAATTATTCTAAGAGTGCTTTGAGACACAAAGGAAAATATCACTTTGGAATAGGTCTAACTGATCATTTATAATATAGTTATAGGAGTTTTTGATACCTCTATTTGTCTCCATTGATTCTAATTTATTTAATTTGAAACCATTGGTTTGATTATGGAAAATGCTTAGGCTATCTAAATTAGGAAAGGTGTGACCTGTTTGTATAAAAATGGTTAGCAAAGATTGAGTCTGTTTTGTTAAGTCTGAAAAAACGAAAATTTTCTTGGTATCTACTTTTAAAATTACAATAACTTTAACTATATAAAAGTTAGGGCATCTACGACTAGCGCACAGCTCATTAAAAGTAATCCCCTTTTCAATCCACTAGCGCGCGGGGTCAGTGTACGACTAGCGCACGAGCTACCTGCGGTATACCTACCTACCGGCGACCTTTTTATGAGCTCAAAGAATGTACTTTTTTTTGCAAATCAATTTTTTTCCTTAATTAATCAAATAATAATAAAAAGATGACTTCAGATCACTTTGAATTTTTTTTCTAACTTAAGTCAAACTCATATTATATACATTAACATTTCCACTCTGTGTTTTTGCGGGGTTGTTACCGCCCTAGCCCACATTAAAAATGTTTTTTTTTCAATTCTCACTACGTCGTCATTCCTCATTGTGTACATTTAGGCCTTATACTTGGGCTTTCCTTTGGCCTTTGTACATCGCCACGTCTTTTCCCCACATTTCGCGATATGCTTTGTGTCTAATTTATACTAAATCTTATCAGGATACAAAAAATTACTAATTCTATCCTTAATAAAAGCACCCACTGTCATTAGGGTGTTTCCGGTCGAGCAGCTCGGACCTGTCTTCTTTGGGCAATTCGGACGTGACCTTCTGAAAATTTTACCTGCCGTCGAGCAACTGAAAGCTGGCCTTCCTGTTATATCGTCCAGGATCTGATGATGTCTGATGTCGTTAGGCTTTCTAAATTTCTTTTGTGTTCCTTTTGAGTTATGGAGCGTAAGACCCTGACCTGATTTGTATGTTGACTGATTTGCAAAAAGAACACATTTGAATATTCATCAACTCGCTGAACGAAATGTATATAAGGTGTTCCATCTGAGACGAGCCACCCCGTATATTTTTTATCCCATAGTGAGTGGAAAAATCTCCCAAAACACGTCGAATGATTTTGTTTGGAGGACATCTTTTGACGTATATTTGAGGCTTGAACGAGCAACCCCCTGATAGGGGGCGCTTCAACCCCTCAAAATTGAATAGGGGAGAGGGATTGAGTGAAACGTCATTTGAAAGGTCTTGGAAGCCTCTTTACAACGGTGTATGAAAAACGTAAATTTGATAAACCGTTTTCGCCAAAAATTAATTTTGTTGCTCGAATGCGCCACCTTGAATATTTTGGTTATTTGTACAATGTACAAGCTCATTTTTGTTAAGCCTTTTTTGCAAACTTAAACAATTTTCAAAAAATTACATTCGTAAAAATATTGAATTGTGTTGTCATGCTTACAATGAAAAAAATTAAATCTGCGTGTTTAAATCAAATGTTCAAATTGTCCTCCATTGACTTCCATACAATAATACATTCTCTCAAACTAATGAATACAAAAGCAGCAAAACATTTCCTTATGTTGCCTTCATTTTTTGTTCTTAGAAGGAGTTTATCTAGTTTTAACGTTTCTTCGATCATTTCATGATTTTAATCAATCTGTTGAGTTACTACTTTGCTGATTTGTTTAAAATTCCAAAAAATATGGTGTACACATTGCAAGAACGTGTTGAGCTGGTTAGCCTTTATTACCAAAATCAAAATTATGCCCGAGCGGCTGCAAGGATATTTAACGAAAACCATCCTGAACGTAGCGCTCGCCATGAGTACGTAATGGAATTGATTTCAGAATTTGTGGAGACGGGTTCAGTAATGGATAAAAAAAAGGGCACCCATTGGAATTGTTAATGATGAAGGAGCAGCTGAGGCGGTATTGGGACATGTTCAATCTAACGTTTTCAGAATTTTACATAAACACAAGTTCCATCCGTACAGAATTAAATTATTTCAGGAATTAAATGATGATGATTGGGATCGAAGGCAAGAGTTTTGCGGAATTATGGTCGAGCGTATCAGCAATAACCCAAATTTCTTGTACAACGTTTGCTTTTCTGACGAATGCACTTTTTTACTTAATGGAGAGGTTAACCGGCATAACTGTAGAATTTGGAGCGATACAAATCCTCATGTATTTCGAGAAGCTCACACTCAACATCAGGAAAAACTAAACGTTTGGGTGGGAACTTTGGGAGACCACCTAATTGGACCTCTGTTTATTACTGGTAATTTAAATGGTGAAATTTATTTTGAAATGTTGGAAAATGCGATTGATCCGTTAATAACTGAACAATTAGAAAAAGATTCCAAGATTCCTCTACTACTTGAACAACAATTGCATTTGCAACAAGACGGAGCTCCTCCTCACTACGCCGCACCAGTTCGCCAATACCTCAATTTACAATACCCCGGTCGTTGGATTGGAGGAAGAGGTCCTATTGAGTGGCCTGCCCGATCTCCTGACCTGAACCCTCTGGACTTCTTCTTGTGGGGACATCTTAAGTCCAAGATTTTTGTGACTCAGCCAGAAAATTTGGACGAACTACGCAAACGAATTGTAAATGAGTGTCGTCAAATAACTCCAATTATGCTGAACCATGTCAGAGACGGTTTTCAGTCAAGATTGTATTATTGTATAGAAGTCAATGGAGGACCATTTGAACATTTGATTTAAACACGCAGATTTAATTTTTTTCATTGTAAGCATGACAACACAATTCAATTTACTTACGAATGTGATTTTTTGAAGATTGTTTAGGTTTGTAAAAAAGGCTTAATAAAAATGAGCTTGTACATTGTACAAATAATCAAAATATTCAAGGTGGCGCAATCGAGCAACAAAATTAATTTTTGGCAAAAATGGTTCATCAAATTCACGTTTTTCATACACCGTTGTAAAGAAGCTTCCATGACCTTTCAAATGACGTATCACTCAACCCCTCTCCCCTATTCAATTTTGAGGGGTTGAAGCGCCCCCTATTAGGGGGTTGCTCGTTCAAGCCTCAAATATACGTCAAAAGATGTCCCCCAAACAAAATCATTCGACGTGTTTCGGGAGATTTTTCCATTCACTATGGGATAAGAAATATACGGGGTGGCTCGTCTGAGATGGAACACCCTGTATAATAATAGGCAGTGACAGTAATGGTAGACAGATCATGAGATCATATGCGAAATTTTAAATATGCACATTCATTGTTAAATTGTTACTAATTTCAATTGAATATTTTCAGGGTCACTTCGCAATAATAATTTATTGAAAGATTTATCCGATAATCATCTACTAATATTCGACTTGCCGGCGGCTAACAAGGATGAGATCTTTGTCAGTGCTGAACTGAAACTTTACACTTTGGTCGAGAAGAGTTCCAAATCATTTTTTGGTAAGGTATCCTTGGCATTAATACTTCATTTTAATCCCTAAAGAATATTTGAATTTGAAGCTGAGCTTTATTATATATTTATAAATTTACGTAGGTAACACTTACCGATTTGTTATTTTGTTTACATCCACATCCTCCAGTCCCTTACTTGAAGTGCTTAATGTCAATACCCTCTACAGTACAAGGCCTGAACTTTCGATCGTGATGTCACAAGCCGGAGGCTATGTTGCATAATGCTGCAGTATCAACAGTAAAACAAAAGTTTCATTCATTCTTTAAGACATATATAAGGACTTCCTGTTTGAAAGGAGTTGCCAGAGCTGAGCTGAGTCCTTAGTTGCACCCCATTTGATTTTATTAATGTAGAAAACCTGTCTTGTAATGATTCTATTTGAGGTTTTACTAACAAAACGTAATTTAAATTAAGCTCATTGGAACAATACGAAATTATTTCTAAAATTCCATGAGATGTGTGTGACCATGCATATGTGTCGGTGTCTTTAATTTATTTAAAGCGGAACTAAACTTCCAATCTAACCAATTTGATAAATTTATTAAAAACTTGATTTTCGAATCATCCTCTAAGTTACCTTCAACGATAGGTTTCCGAAAAGAATTCACATCAACGTTACATTTTTTGTACTGTGAATTACGATATTATTTCAATGTTTCTATATGTATATATTATAGTAAATCTACAAACATCAAACACAAAATTTTATTTTCGAAAAATATTTAAAAAATATTTATATTATACAGTTATATGCTCCCCCTTATTAACTCTTCCATAAAAACAATCATTCAATGTTTAGGACCTTTTCTTAATATAATAGGAAAACTTTTATTGAAGACAATGTCAGGTAAGAAAAAAATTAAAGCATATTATAATAAATAATTTTTCTAAGTTATAATGTTTAATTTCTTTATTTATTTTATTTTTAAAAAATTATTTGCAAAATAATAAAAAAAAGAAGGTATAATGAACCAAAATATACACGTAAGCGCACATCAGGTGGAGGTTATTAAATAAATACAAATGTGTCATCTAAATTTTAAAAAACAATTCTATATTCTTGACTTTTTGAACATATACTATGTAATTATTTATTTTTAGTGAGTAATTTTTTATGTTTTAATATTTTTCAAAAATAAAATTTTGTATGTGATGTTTGTATATTTGGTATAATATATACACATAGTGACATTAAAATAATAAAGTATTTCATAGCACAAAAGAAGTAACGTTGATCCCATAAATCGTTTTTGATATATATACAGTAAATGGCCAAACAATTGATAAATCGGATAAAAGTTGATACGGACATATACCACATTGAAGTACATAAAATAACCTTCAATTTGAGCCCAAGTAGAGAACGCTCCGACTTTTTTGAGAAAACGGGAAGTCATTTTAAAATTTGCCTAATTAGCCAAATTTGGATTTTAAGCGAAACTCTCCAATATTTTCAGTCCATATTTGAAACTCTTATTGTGACTGCCACGACCTACTTTTTCACCAAAAATCATCTAATTTGGTTGCAATTTTGCCAAAATAGTACAATTTGAATTTTTGCTCTAAAAAACGTATTTATATATATATATATATATATATATATATATATATATATATATATATATATATATATATATATATATATATATATATTCCAGGAGGGGAGGTTAACAGAATGTCACGAAATTTAAACTGAAGGCTCCTCAAATACCAACAATGAGAGGGTATCAATTTCAAACCTAAGCCGGAAGTCTGAAGGGTCCAAAAAAATTGAACTTCAAAGCTGACCTACAAAAAAGTGCAAAAAACAGTTTTTTGAAGGTTAGACACGGTTATTCCCAATATTGTTGATAGAAATTTTAGGATCTTATTATTTTTATCATAAGACACCATTTTCTCCAGGTCGCTAACCTGTATCAAATTTTTACGAACCTGGTCCTATTTTTCCGTAGATTGACTCCACTGTTTATCCACTAAAAATACTATTAAAGTACTGAGGACCTTTGGACTACCAAGTAGTCATCATCAGAGTACTTTAATAGTATTTTTAGTAGATAAGGATGATTATTTCTTATTAATAGTGTTATAATGTATACACAGTGTGAACACTTTTACTATGTATATTGAGGGAAGTAATAAAGATTACGCTTATGTTAAAAAAGCATTGTAAACAATATAAATAATTTCAGTCAAAACAATATCACAATTTTTCATAGAGGTCAAAGATAGAATATGCGATACTCATTAGTCATTTTATTATCATTATGAACATATTTCCACGGTCCAAAAACTCACATATCTAAGTGTGAATATCAACTGAGTAAATGAATTAATTTCAGGTGTTGAACGTAAGCTGAAACTTTGGATATACGACGATTTCGAGAACAGATTGGTACATTGGGAAGAGATCCACATCTGCCATTCAAATAACACGTGGATGTCATTTAATTTAACCAAGCCAGTAATAGAAATGCTAAGCCATCACTGTCGCAACCTGAAAATAATAATCACAGTATCTTCTTTGTTGCCAATAGCTTCTGTAAAACATGTCGATGGTTTGAAATTATCTTTAATGCCATCTTCGGTAAATCTGGATCACAACTATCCTATTTTGTTATTGTCTTATTCTTCAAATGCGAGTAGTAACCAGGAAGGTAAGAATAAAGAGCACGAGGATCAATTACCGAGGAGGAAACGAAACATCGAAGAAGATTATGAAGAAGAGACAAATAACATATGGGATGAACAAATATCGAAGAAAATTTACTATAATAAAAAATTAAAAAGACTGAAAAACACTTGTAAGCGGAAACCATTGTATATCGATTTTTCCGAAATCAGCTACGACGATTGGATAGTGCAACCAGCTGGATATGAGGTTAGTATTTACTCACTCTACCCGCAATCACAATAACATTGCGGGTAATTAAGTAACATCAACAAATCACATTTTTTAATTGAGGTGTTTAACATTTATGTATCCGTAATGGCCATCATTACTTATTAAAATATGATTTACTAGATGATTACCCAGATCAAATTATTTTTCAGGCATTCCAGTGTCAAGGAAGATGTTTTTATCCGGTTGCAGATCATCTGAATCCTACGAAACATGCCATTGTACAAACACTTCTACATAGCGTGGCTCCATCACGGGCAGTTAGGACTTGCTGTGTTCCGACTACGTTAGATTCTATATCAATTTTATATATTGACAGTAATGGTGTTTTAACATATAGGTATGCATATAAGGAAATGGTGGTTATTGAATGCGGATGTAGATAATAATAACATGAAATATACTGTTAAGAATTAATTAGTCTGTCTTCTATCCTTGTCCATAGTTCAGCAAACATTATGTTCCAGTATTGATGTCCTAGTGAATGGTTCTATATGCAGAACTCTGCATATGAGTATACTGCGACCCACAATTACCCCCAGTGCTGATTTCCTAGGAAATACATATTTTCCCAGCGGAAGGCCAGAACCAGGATCACATTATAGGCACATTTGGTTTCCAGCATGGGTTGTGTATATTTATAAATAGTGGGACTTACGGAATGACTGCTAGGTGAAAGGTTAGTATACCAGATACATGCTTGAAGGCTTACCATCTCAAATCTCAGTAAGCTGATATGAGGCCACATTCAATGTGAATGGGAGCAGACTTAGCCCCCAAATGCACTTAGGCCACTAAGTTTCGCCCATTATGCACCCCGTGGTCAGAAGCCTATTCTATTCTAGCAGGTTTGTGGTCCACCAGAAAACCATGATATTGCCAACGTTGGCTTCCACAAGTTCTTCAGGGAGGAGTTTTGATTCTGCGAAGTGACGTTGAATGAGGAATGAGAGGGAGTTTCTTGCGCTTTGCTGGTGGCAGTAGTGTAACAGTTTCGTTACTCCAATCTCCTATATCCGAGGATTTTGGGAGAAAAGCTATATTGCTACATTTCTAGTAATCTGGTTGATTTCTCATGAAAAATAAACATTCTGATATGTAGATTCCGAAGACGTGAAGAAATGAGTTCTTTCTGAACCATCCTCTACAAGAAAGTTTACATGCTGCGAGTAATAAATTTTTAGATAGTAAAAATGTTCTTGACATGTGGGCTGTCCCCAAAATAAGATCCCATACTTTAGATGAGGATATACATAATCAAAATAAGCGATTTTAGCTGTTTCAGTGTCAAGATATTTGCACAAGTTTTTAATAGATCAAAGGGTGGAAAATTCTAAATTCTGATCAAAAAATCGCGATTGCTATGAGGGTAACTATGATACATTTAGGCATATTTACATTATTATAATAAGTCAAAATTGCTAAAATTCACGTGAATTAGGCTTATTGATAAAATAAGATCAATGCTGTAAAATGGCTAAGAAGACAGCAGTTCTTAAGAAACGTAGAGCTTGGGGCATTACATCGAATCCATTTCTCAATTTCTGTTTGTCTTTATGTGTGAAGAAGTCCGATGAAAAAGCAGCTAATTTAGCAATCAATGCAGGTAGAGAATGGAGGAAAATGAATGATGACCAGAAGAAGGCATTTTACATTTTGGCTGGTGAAGTTAAATCGAACAAATCTAGACTAAACAAGAAGAGGAGTTCTGCCGTACCAAAAATGATTTACGATCGTAAACGCGACCGTGAAAGGAACCAATCGTCCAGTAAGACGAAAAATGAGGTAGATAAACCAAATGAAGAGCAAACTGGTGACAAAAAACCCAACGCTGATGCAACCGTTACCGATACAAAAGATAAAAGTAAACCTCCACGTTCGTCTCCTCGACCTAGAGAAGAGAGAAATAGAACTATAGGACCATCACGAAAACGAAGTATTTCTTCTAGTTGGGATGAGTCTACCGATTAAATTCTCAAAAACTTACCCAAATGCTATTTCTGTTTGTCATTAAGAAGACTGAAAGCAAGGGGAGCCTTTTAGACGTAACTACGTATTTGTTATGTTAAATTATACGTGATGTACTTGATTAATATTATTTATATAAACATGGAATTCGTATCATTGCATACAATGAGAAGGAAATATTCCGTGGTTTTTTAATGAATTGTGAAATTTTCTAGCTACACGTTCGTGTCTTAATTTTGAGCAATAGTAATTGTTTGAAGTTTGTGGGACAGAATCCAAGAAATAGGATGGGTGATTCATAGACATACCGATTGAGAAGACTTTTATTTGAAAGCAACAGAAGGTGATATCACCCATAGTCAAAGTATACTTTGACTATGATATCACGGGTTTTAAATAAAGTTCGTTAAGTGTAGGTTTCAATTTGCTAAAAATGATCATTTTGACAACCTTATGACGCAACCAAGATGACAATTAATATTTCCTAGCAGCACTCATAGGACTTATATGATAACATATGACCCAAGTGACATTAAGGAATGATAAATTATAAATTCCAATTGGCAAAAGCGTATAAATGACTGATTTGGAATTGTTTTGTCACTTTTGGCACTTGATGTATTTACAACAGCAGCTTGAATCAGCTTCAGCCAACCAACCTGAATGGGATATCTAATCATAGTGGTGAACATATTATTATGTAACTTGTAGATTGTCAACTTATGTACTATACACTACGTGGGGCTAGTCATAGAAAGTCGATGTTTCTAGAAGCAAATTGCACTGAATGTATTCTCTATATTTGAAATCTTGCATTAAGCAACTGATTTGTGAGAAATGGTAAAAATGTTGGTGTCAACAGTTAATTTTTACTTCCCTCACTGCACGTAGAATGAGTTTTCAGTCTTTCTGAATAGACTGTGTGTGCATTTGTGCATATCTAATCCACGGTAGAGGAGATTGTTCCATCCCTACTGGTCATACAGATTTAAAATTTTGCAAATCACTTCAAAGTGGTGAAAATAGAAATTGTGATTATTTTGGGCGTGGAGTCCCATCTTGAGTGGTTTTTCTGGCATCCACCTTAAGTTGTTCAAATAGAATCACATTTATATGTTATTGAACCTGCGGAAATGTTCAAAATTCTCATTTTAAGATTCAAGTGACGTCACAGTTTATATTATAGCACTGCTGTGATAAGTTTTGTGAAATCTCGTCACTTACACTATCTATCTCGTTCTGTGCTTATCAGTGTTAGTTGTCTGTTTAATTTGTCTTTTGTCAATCATTATGTAATTAATTGGTTGTTGTGAAACAACAGACGAGGTTTCTGATGAACACCGACCATGGAAATATCTATAGAGAAGGGAGAGATCGCATACCTTTCTATGTTCTAGAGAGGTCAATGAATTCGTAAGTGTGACATCATAAATCAGACGAATAGAATCTTCTGGATAGAATCCAAGAGCTTCAGGGTATGTTTGGGAGCCAAACTCCAAATATGTGAACAGTACGCCAGGACAGCTAGAATATGTGCTTTGCAGATTAGGAGGAGTTGCTGGGATGTAAAGTAGCTCTTGGCACGGAATAAAAAACCAAGTTTTTGAGTAGCGATTTTCGCAATGGATCTCACATGATCATCCCATGAGAGGGTGCTACTGGTGGTGATCCCGAGCTTGTATATGGGAGATTTCATATAGGTACGTGACATCATCATATTAGGGATTGTCGGATCCGCCTTTCCGGAGAAGACGCAAGCTTTAGCTTTGGTTGCATTAAGCTCTACTGGATTATCAGATCCCCATTTCTCTAGATGAGAAAGCGGTATGGAGTGTACCATCATTTGCAAAACTGTGGACGTGACAGGTGATCACTGCAGATCGTTGATATGGAGCAGAAACAAAGTTGGTGCCAAGACAGATCCCTGTAGAACACCAGCGGTGATAGCCACTGTATCGAAGGATATTCTGTCAACCACCACATGGAGTGACCTATCTGGGAGAAAACTCGATAGCAAGCGACATCCGAACAGCCTCATAATATCCCAAACAATTTTTAAGTAGCATATCCCTTTGACCATAATTTAAATATCACAACCGTTCTGAGCTTGTCATGACCCTTCGAAGAATTGCCTTCCAACAGGGAGAATTCAAGTGAATTGAGTCCATTCGTCGAAGTAGGAAATTAGGAATTTTATGAATTTGATTTCCATTTAAGATTCGGCTTTCTTCCTGATACAACTGTATAGCTGCTTTTTTCAGGCATGGTGTCAACCATACATTAAGTGTGTGGATCAAAAACATGCTTGAACAAAGAGTAGTCATGTTAAATGTAAAGAGTTCCACAATCAAGGGAACTGTTATTAGAGGATGCCCAGTGTAATATACTGTCAATACCTGCAATGGAACATAGTAATGGATGGATGACCTCCTGCGACGTCTTAATGAAGTTGGATTCAATAATATAGGGTGGTGACGCCTATAATTGACTAGTTAAGACTTTTCCTCACAGAATGGATTATAGTTTACAAACTATTAACTTTTCACGTGAACTAAAAATAAATAGAAAAACAACAAAGTTTTTCGATTATCATATAATATGAAATTGAAAAATTTGAATAAATGTTCTTTTTTGGTTAATAAATATATGAATAAGAAAAGTCGTGAATCACCAGTGTTTGACCAGCAAGTGCTAGTATTTGACCGCAATTTTACCAATTTATAACATGAAGTAAAGCAAGTTTTCAGTAAAATTCAGATTTATACTTATCGAGAACCTATTGAAAGATCTTTCTTTGGTTTCTTTGTTAAATTGACGAGTGGTTCATTTATATTATCACTGCTGAAATGTTCTGATAAATCATCCAGCCTTGTGCCATTCGTCATATTCACTTTCTGAAGTATCTGAATATTTTCTTTTCTTTTCCGGTTTTTAGGATCTGCTTTATTATCTTCTGATTTTTTGACTATTTTTCTTCCTTCAGTTTTTTTAACTTTTCCTCTCTTGTTTTTCTCTCCTTTTATCAGTTTTTTTCCTTTCTTTCTCGTCATGGTACTGCAACCAATTAGATGAAGTTTTTGGGTAGGGCAGTTTTTCTTTTCTCGTGAAAGCTTACTCTCCAGGAGACTCCTCTGGCAAAGAAAATATGATCCAGGAAGGCTACACTAACGTTTCTTTTCTGTGACTGTTGTATCTTTTTCAATCAAAACTTCTTCAAACTGGCTTGGAACTCATTGTTATAATCTTTTAATTCAGTCTCAATAATAGATTTTTGTATTTCAGTTGCATAAGCTTGTGTTTCAGGTCCTTTTGAACAATTTCATTATCTTATCATTATTATTAGTTTCATGTCGTAATTCAATGTTAACGTTTTTTTCGCCAATCTGTTCTTAGCATCTGTTTTTAATTTTTTCTCAAAACATGGTATAATTCTTTTGCTGACTCATACACGACCCATGCTTAACGCTTCCGTCGGACGTTACATATCTGAGTATTATCTTTGAAATCAAGCTTAGATGAAGATCTCATCTCACTTTAACCAAAAATAACCAAATATTACTTGAGAGTTTCGGAAGAACCTGTATTTACATGAATCACTACGGGACAATTAAGAAAACAGATTTACTTTATGGGTATAGTCACGGTCACGTATAGTAGAGGACGGTATGACGGATCATGTGCTGAGCACCTGTCCAGAGTACCTGTGCTGAGCTTGCCGACATTAGAGCGTCCATGTTGTGCAAACTCCGGCCAAGCACGTTCAGCATTAGAGAAACTCTCCGAGTGCTGTGCTCTTATTTGTCCACACTTGTGGTGGTTGGACAGCTAGAAATAAACTGGAAGACTAAGTAATATGAATATGATACATAGGTTACGTTACTAACTCAACCCAGAATAAAACTGTATTTGTTTGGATACACGCTTCAATTTTTTTGCTGATAAAGGTGAGGAAAATATTCTACAAATGACAATTATGGTTGAAACTTAATAACAAGTTTATCATCTAGTTGAGCATACAAATAAATATACAATTTTCAACTTAAATACACAATAAGTCTCTTGCTTCAAGTTTGTTAAACATTTTACAATCCCATGAGAATTCACTGGAATATTGCACTACACATTTCATTGTTCTTTTTGTTCAGAGAGTATGTTAATCCTGGGGTAGTGTACTTCTTGTATTTGGCTATCCGCAATTTGTGTTTGCTTCCAGGTATCCTTTCGATTTTGAATACGTTGTGCCTAGAATAACATTCAGAATCAATCACAATGTGATAAATCGAAAAACATGAAGAAGTAGATAATAAGTATTCGATGGGAAAGATATTATGGCACCGCATGTATTCTTTGTTCCATCGAGAGTTTGATTTAAAAAAGGCGAGTTAACATTCGAGCAAAAAATATGAAATCCCCATTTAGAAGGTTTTAGATAGTGTCTCGATTATATTTAAGACGAGATTTATATATTCGAAGTATGCTTCTGAAACTTCAACAAGACCTAATTTTGACTATGCCAAAATTGCCTCCTCGTAAACATTCAATCAAAACGGGGGCGGACAAGTTCGAAGCACTTTGACCGCTTGATTGGATCCATTGTGGGTTCTTTGATACAAGAATCAGTCCAGCAGGCCTAAGGCAGTGCCGAAGGCTAAGATTTTGCATGAACTGATATCTCTTATGGCTTCAAGCGGAACATGTGTGCTGCCGAGGTGTTGTAGCCCAAGAGATACCAATGCTGGATATTCTGCTAGGATGTGAGAGGCAGTTTCGTACGCCTCTCCTTCTCTACTACGACAATGCCCATTGTGTGTAGATGTTTATTCAGATGACAGTGTTCTCTTAGGATTCCTGTCACCAGTTTTAGACATCTCCTGCTCATAGAGAGTAGGGTTTTAGAGAGTAGGGTTTTAGAGAGTTTAGGCGAGAACCCCCTAATGTGGAGCTTCGCTTGCCTCATGCAAGGGGCACCACAGTTGACCGACAGCCACTGTCTATCCAGTAGCTCCTTGGAGGCGTGGAGCCCTGTATGAAATTCCGATTGTTGAATCGGGGACAGGGTACCTCAAGGAACACCGTTTGGCCAGTTCATTGGCCACTTCGTTTCCTTTCACGCTAGAGTGGGGGTAACCACACTATCTGGAGTTTGTTTCTTTTGGCCTAGAAGTCACTCTAAGTGCGCCCAAGGGCGCTCGGCTGTCAGTGCAGATGTAAATTCGCCTGCCTCGCTAGTTTAATCTCAGGCTTTCCAGGGCATAGGTCCGTATTATACAGACATCAGCCTTGAAAACTGTTGCGTGGGCACCTGGGGGAACTGAAATCTCCCTTCTGGGTGTACACGAGTAGACTCCGGCTCCACTAGACTCGCCAATCTTAGACCCTTCCGTGAACCAAACGAGTCCTTCTAGCGGAAGCGGCCCAAAGACTTTGTTCTCCCAGTCCATTTTCTGTGTTATGAGGACGTCTGGTGTTTGAAACCTGACAGCAGGAGCTATCGCATCCTGCGTCAGTCGGAGGACTGGGCAGTTCTCGCCTGCCCAATCCCAAATTTTGTCATGACCGCGAGGCACAGACGTACCGACACTGGCCCAGCCCAGCCAGCCGATACGCCATACCCGCGGCCACTGTTTTGATACTGATAACATACAGTCAAATGAATCAATATCGATCTCACAAGAGAACCCCTAATTTCAGGGAGCAATTTGTAGAACATCGCAAGACATTCAATACTCTGTCTATCAATTTTCTACACTACTGCAGGATGCAGGTAGTTTATTATGTTCTAGGTCTTCTTGTTATCTAATCTAGAATTGATGATCAAATGGAGAAAATGTATAGGTATGGTAATGTCATCTTGGATACATTCAGAGCACAGTAGCCAAAGCATGATTCAATCACCTTCTATTCGTTCGACATGGATATTGAGTTTCTAACCTACAATTCAGCTCACTCCAAAATAACAGATGGTCTGTTTTTCATTGTAATGTCTTTAGAATGCATCATCAACTATACCATTATAAGGGTTTAATTTCCCCTTCAAAGTGGACAAACCAATATTGCAATTTTCTCGCTGCTGATAGCTAACAATGGGGATGGTTGTGCGGTTATGATTTTATGTTAATTTGAGCACATATTTATTCCAAGCGATGCATAAAACATTATAGAATCAACTCCCTGGATGGAAATCAATAAATCACAGTTGGAAAATTTGCAACATAATAACCTGTCCAGTCTTCCTCGCTATCTACTCACCTAAATAAAGTTTCTTGTTGGGTTAATCTCAAGCAGAATTTCATATTTGCGGAGAAATCGATATCCGATTGGAGGGATAGTTTTGGTTCCAAAGACGAAGTAAATTCAACTTGAGAGGTGACAAAGAAGGTATCAACTTTCATAGTTCCAACCGTGAAGATTCCAGCTCTACAGAACATCAAACATTTCAATTTCTTTTCTGCTGATGTTAATCAGAATACTTACAATTTCTCCACTAGTGACTCGGCTGTTCTACCCCAAATTGATACTTCTACTTTCCCCGCAAGGTCGAAAGACATGGCTCCTTTCGAATCTAATTCCACGATGAACCCGGATCCCAACCTCAAGAATTCTAGATGGTCTTGTAACATTATTAAAGCCTGAAACATAGATTATTATCATAAACTTTAGGAGATACATGAATTCAATTTTTTTTTATTGATTATTCATTATTATTGTAGTATTCTGCAACTACATATTGGGAATAATACAAACTAGTAATTTCAATTAAACTATTCGCCAAAATAATTATCTGTAAGGTTGGCAACTAATCAGTAACTAGAGATGGAACCCGCCAGCGATCGAGCATCGTTTATACTATCATTGCTCTCTGTTTATGTAAGCTAATATTATCAAGGCTCTTAGACTTATTATCCTTAAGTCTATGTTAATGCTGCTCTTGCTAATTACACAATAAGACTCTTAATAATTATAACTCATCGTGTTATTATTACACTGTTTTTCAAATTGATGAGATAACGAGAAGGGTTGCAGAACCTTGTAAAAGAATCAATAGGGTCATGATACGGTGAAATTATCATATTCTTCTTATAATTGCTTTTGAATAGTGAACTTGATCATGCATTCACTCGAGTTGCTAGAAATTCACCTGGAAAGCAGTAGTTCTATCCGATGCTGTACCAGACCAAACATGTCCCATCAGTTCACCTTGGCCGGAAAAGAACACGAAAGGTCGTATCTGTGTTCCTAAGACAGTTAGTTCCATACCGGCTGTAGCTTCCTCATCGTCCTCGTCCCCTTCGCTCGCGAAAATGCTACCCAATCCTCCAGTGAAGATTCCTAACTGGAATGAAAAGAAATATGAACAGTTATTAGGCAATTAAAAAGAAAGAGTATTTGAAAATTTGAATCAAAATTAACGTATCGAGTAGAAGAAAACTATTTTTTTTCTATATTTTGAGGAGATAGGCATTCGCATTTTTCTTGAAGGCTTGGAGATTGTAGGCATAGGACAAGAGCACAGTAGGCAGAGGGTTCCACAACTCCACCGTTCGATAGAAAAAATTGAAGACAACGAGCACCTATCACTTAATATACTATGGTTGTACTAATTTGACTTACGCTGAATAGCTCTTCAGAATGCGAATCTTTGTCCAAGACGATGTTGACGATACCTCGCTTCACTACGTTATTGCTCGATTCTTGAATAGATAGGAGACTACCATTGATGGAACCACTCTTCAGAAACGATCTCTTGATTGCAGTCGACAAACCCTTTGGAGACAGTACAGAATAATTGTTAATATTTTTATCGCCTTTTATGATGTTCCAAATACGATTTCTGAATTGTTTATTGTCTTCTGATAGCATCTTAATCTTTTGCAACGTGTATTGTTTCAATTCGTACGAAGTTTCATTCGATGCTAAATGATAAATTAATCTTTTGAGCGCCACGTCTTCTAGATTGCTCTCTAGTAGTATGTCAGCACTAATTGTTCTAGAGCTGGAGTCATATTTCCTATCAAATTGATAGTAAGCATTTTGGGCAGCTTTTATTACTTCTTTATTCCAATAAGAGCTGTTAAAAGATTTTATGGTTTTCCATGCCAATACGCCTTCTTTCAAACTTCCGGTTTTTATTATTTTGAGTAGTGTTGGAAGAGTCGTTTGGCATTGTAAATTCTTCACCGCTCTCAAAAATGCGAAACGTTCTTCGCCATCAGAATTGTTTAATCCTTTCAATACAACCTCCTTCACTTTAGCAGATATCTGGAAGTAACTGTTAATGTTTAATCATATCTTAATATCATTTGTTAAGTTACTAAAGACTGTTCCATTTGGTTCTTCCTATGAATATTTTGTCATATATTGGGACTTTGAACGCTAGATGTTATTCGCCTAGTAATAACCAAACGGAACAATGCTTTGGAGTATCTATAAGCAACGTTTGATACAAATTATACAATTAATCAGCGGTTTGCGCTACATGGAAGTAAGGGAAACATGACTCCTCAACTTCTACGATACATGATATTCATTTTGCTTTCGCAAGAATTGAATATTCTTATATTGACCTTCTTGATCTGACCCCGTTTACTGAACGAATCTACTCTATACTGGCCGTTTGCCAACTGACGGTGTAGAAGTTGGTCGTTGGAAGCATATCAACACATTGCAAGTGTCGCGCAAATTATACTATCAAGTGTGGCAATCTGCGTTATTGAACTGTTTAAAGTAGACTTGAAGTATTAAAAATGTTTATTATGAGTTATACGTTATAGAAATGGAGCCATCAAACTCGTCCTCATCTGTTCCTTCTTTGCTGAATTAAACTTTCTCCACGCAGTATTTTATCATGGTATTTTGAATATTTAGAATGTTAATTTTAATTTTCAATTCAATTAATCAATATTTTTATATAAATTTCAACATTCTATGATTGAAAAATTGAAGAATTTTTAAATATTATAAATTCGGAAATAATCGGCTTTGGCGTACTGTGGAACAGGTGGAAACAAGCTGTGCAGAATGGAAATTCAGAACCTCATCGTGAACATCTATGAACTGACGTTGTTGGAGGCTTCTGTTTGAAATAATAGATTCCATTTACTGACGAATCAATGACATATTTGAGAATTTGAAATATCTGAAACTTCTTGTATATAAAAGTTTATTAAAATTTTATTAATGAAAATTTCACAGCTGAATTTTTTAAAATTTGGACTGGGTGTAGCTCAAAAATTGCTATTTGTGGACTTGATCCAGTTCAACTTTGAACCCCTCATATTTTGAAGTTAATATAATCACGTCAAGTTTTCATGAGAGACAGCCCATAGATCGATGAATCACTATCACAGCTCAGAGTGTCTATGTCTTACCACAAATTATCCCCTAGCAAGACAGATAACTCTCACATGATATACAGCTGATACATTGACATTCACATAATGTCGGTGACAGACCATTCCATAACATAGATATATCCCTTGCCAATTCAAATAAACTGACATGACATAGGGTATAATTTTACGCCTTTTCACCATTTTATCTGTTTCTACTAATTTAAAATATATATACTTTTTTTATATTAAAACTTGATCGGGGCTGCTGTGCGCTCCGACGATATCGCAGAATTCGCGCCAGAAAAATTAGTCAGTTAACCGAAGCTACTTGTCCCCAGCGGTCGGTAAGTATCTTCAGGTTCGTGTGCCCTAAGTAGTCTTATTGAACACATAATGACTACTTTCTGCATACGGTCTATCAAAATCTGTGCCGACTTCTTACAGGCCGGAGTGATCTTCGAACTCGAACGCACTGAAGACCGAATTCCGCCCAAAACACCGATGATCAGAATCACTAATACGACCTTATGCCCTGAGTATAGCCTGCGGAGCTCGAACCGGAGATCTTGATACTTTGTCCATTTATCCTCCTCTTTCAAGACTATGTTCTTCTCTGCCGGAGCAGAGAATTCAATGACATACATAGTGTTGGTTAGTTCAGAGAGGAGGACAACGTCAAGCCTATTCGCTTGTTAGGACCTGACGGTCGGAAACGGGTAATTCCAGTGGAACTGGCATTTTTTGTTTCCGACAACGGACTCAACACCTCCTGGCATGTAAAGTCCCACCTCCGTTCGAGTGCCTTAGATGGTAATACAGCACCCGTAGGGCCGCATTATGGCGATGGATGTACGCCGAGGCTGCTTTTGCTGGACATGCCGACAACAGGTGGAAAAGCGTCTCAGGCTCCTTTCGACAGGCTCTGCAGGAGAAGGTTGAAACTCGAGGTCGCCCTCTAGTTGGCCTTCTTGACTAATGTGAAATCCAAAACCAAGTTCTTCCGCAGTTTTTGGTGTTGCCTTAACGATAAATGAAATGCCCGCAGTTTTTGGTGTTGCCTTAACGATAAATGAAATGCCCCCACACTCACCATTGAGTCATAGCTTATCACGAAATCCCTGAAACGCTACAAACTGATTTTTCGAAATTCAGATATCAAAGTGAAAAAGTTAAAACGTAATCGGTTTTGACGTTTTTGAAAACTCACTGTGTGTTGTAAATATGAAAGTTTATTTTTGAAGTTGCTACCCTTGCTCGAAATGTAACCGCACGCCACTGTAATAATAAAATGATGTTCATACTAATTGTTCTATTCTCTTACCTTCTCAGTCTTATTTAATAACTCCAACCTGTGCACCATTGCACTAGCCGTGAGTAAAATTGTTTCGTTCACTTTGCCTGGTATATCAGAATTACTTTCATATTTGTTCATCAGGTCCTCGATAATATTGGGATTTGGATGAGTAGCCATAGATAATGCCCATAAATATCTTTCCAACAGATCAACTAGGCTTTCTTCGTTAAAATCTAAGGTTTGTATTACTGCGTCATGACTTCCTGCAGTTTGCACGTATCCCAGAACATCGTAAAGTTGATGACTAGAATAATAATTAAGGAACATAGCGAAATTATTTTAGAAATTATAAATTGATATCATGGAACTAACAACGTCTATATTTCTCGAGATATTTGGGAAAAGTTTTTTTTCGCGACCTTGGACCTCGCATAACAGCCCGTGGTTACAAATTTAATTCCTGGACTATAGATGGGTCTGTCTCTCTCATATGCTCACATTAATCTTATAAACCGCTACATTTGACTCAATCTGTATAACACAAGTGATGAAACACAAAGTAAAATGGGTTTTATTATATGACTATGATAAATTATCACAAAATAAAGGGTTCCCCATCGATTTTTTGAAATCTATATTCCTCCAAAAAAGAATCTCACCAAATAGAATTTCGTTTCAACTCGGTGTATCTGTCTGGTTGATGTAATCGCGGTACGTAGGAAAAAAATAGAATCATCCAAATTCTGGATTGAGTAACTCCTCCTTTTTTGGAAAGTCGGTAAAGATAAATATTTATTTGTATAAAAGATAGATCCTAAATATTCTCGTATCAATTATAAAAAGAATTTATAATTTTAAGCTATTGCATATAGCTTTTATCGCGGGCTTGGAGCGCGGCGACCGAATCAAGAAATTCCGTAACGAACAATAATGTAAGACCTAAACACCTAACACGTGTCAAATTAATTAATTAATTTGAAGTTTCTAAAAGTGAGAAATTTCGCTATTTTATACGAATGTTATAACACTCTAGCGCTTTAGACTCCGGGATTTTCACGTGGCCTATCGGAATTAGAAGGTTCGAATTATCTAAAAACATAATTGCATGAACTCCAGACGTCCTATGTAATTAGCTACGAACGAAATCATTTTGACATATGCCTCTAGGTGTTTGCTACGCGTCAGTTAGAGTTTATACGTTAGACGCGCGTAGCAAAGAGTACCTGTTTCTATTAAGCTATTGCATATATTGCATATAGCTTTTATCGCGGGCTTTGAGCGCGGCGACCGAATCAAGAAATTCCGTAACGAAAAATAACAGGAACTCGTTTATGTTGCGCTCTCTCGGGTGACTAATATTGAAAAATTGTATATCACGACAAAAAACGATAATTCTACATTCAAGTTTTATAATAATCGAAGGCAAGCTGCATCGGCTGCATCTTTGTTGCAAGAATTCAAAAGACTGCCTTTAAATAGTGTTCAGACGACAGCTCAAAGTGTCTTAAGATTTCATCAGTAATAGAAATGGCATTTCAATAATGACTTTCAATTGCCAAAGTCTAAATAGTCACAAATAAGATTTACAAGATTCAGTTACGAGACAAACAAATGTGTTATTTCTTACCGAAACTTGCATGGCGCATGATAATCCGATTGAAATACCTAATTTCAATTGTATTGTTCAATTCGAACGAGATACTGTTCCAAAAGGTGGGGTAGCTATTTATCAAAATAATAATAATGTAACTGATATTATGACTCCGAATATTGAAATAAATATTGCACACGTTAGCGATGTTAATGTTAGGCGCTCATTTGTTGGAGATATTTGTGCGTGCTTATGCAAACTTAGAAATTGCCTACACATAGTCATGGTAGCAATTTACATTTCTCCGAATCCAAAATTGGACGAGGTAGAGCATTTTATTCATCGCACTTTACTGGAGTACACTGAAGAAGAGTCGAAAATACTTGGTACAAATGGTAATAAATTTCCACTTATCTTGGCTGGCGATTTCAACATCAACTTCGCTGATAAAAAATCAGAGCGGTTGACAACTTTTCTTTCGGAAGAATTGAATTTGAAAATGAATAATGATCCACAAGAATCCACAACAAAATATGTGACCACCATTGACGCGGTATTCTCCAGATATTTAGAGGATATCAAGTCTCAAACCTATGTCTCTTATTTCAGTTATTCAGTTACCATAAACCTATAGTTTCAATGATAACAAATTCCTGAATAACCTACATGTATTGTAAGATAATAAAAATATTTTAAACGATATTAACTTCTCATTTATTCAATAAAAGAAAAAAATTTATTTTCTTATCGGTCACAACGCTGAAAAAGTGTAACTTGAATTAATATCAAAGAAAAAACTTGAATTAAGATATCAAAGAAAAAAAAATACTGAATAAATTAAAAAAATAAATAATTATAATTGCATAAGTTGAGAAAAAATGCTATGCAATAGCTTTACCGCGGCAGTCCCCGAGTGCCACACGTATCTTTTTTTTCATAAATAAAACCATTCCCAAAAAAATCAGGTTATTCTGCAAAATCCCCTCGCAATATTTCATCCTACATTCGAAATCCTTTTCGTAGAAGTGCTGGTGGAATTGGTATGTAAAACATTTATAGCGGTATTTTTGTATTTTTTTTTAATACTTTGACTACACGAGGGGGAAATCTATAATGTTCGAAGAACATCGTGTGAACCAGCGAGCCAGCGGTGGAATGTCGGGAGACGAGATGGGCATTCGAATTTTTCTTGAAGGTTCGGAGGTCATATGCATAGGAAAATCGCTTACGAGGCAAATAGCTTCATAACGCTGATCGTTAGAAAAATGAAGTCTGGCAGGAAGAAGTTCGTAGATCTCGAGCTTGACAATGAAGGGGTGACTAGTTTGAGCTCGTCTAGTCAGCCTATCTGGAATCTATCATGATGGAACAACAGATTACTGATGAACACTGATTATGGAAATATCTATAGAAAAGGGAGAGATCTCTCACCTTTATACGATGTTCTAGAGAGGTCAATGAAGTTGTAAGTATGACATCATCAATCAAAATGATGGAATTCAAGAGCTTCTGCGTATGTTTGGGACCCGAACTCCAAACATGTGAACAGAACTCCAGGCCATGTCGAAGCTGTGCTTTTTTTATGAGGAGTTGCTGGGATGTAACGTAGCTCTTGGCATGGCATACAAAATCAAGTTTTTGTGAAGTGGTTTTCTCAATGGACCTCACATGAGGGTGCTGTTGGTGGAACGAGGATGTGGGAGGGCGACAATCTTAAGCTTTCGCCCTTCCTTGAAAATATCCTAGATGCGATGCTGAACGTGTATTATCGAAATGGTGCTCAACCATCAAGCAATATTGGTAAAATGCCAAAGTCGAACTTGCCACAATAAAACTGGAGGAATATTCATGTCGCAATAAAGTCTTATTTAAGAACACAACAACAAATTTATAAATTCTAACGGCAATCATTACACGCTCGCTGAATGTTAAATATATATGGAACATTAAATCAAAATAGTGCTTAAAATAATCTAAATAAGCGCACCTACTTACATAATTTTGGCGTTTTTCTTGGCCTTAAGTGCTTTCTGTATATCATCTTTTGTGGACTTCCTTGCTACAGTGACTAGCCTCACGAAGCTTTTGGCGGAGGTCACACCTCCCATCGATGAGGCATTGAGTTGGTCCCTCACCTCATTCACAGTAGTGAAGAACGGATTAACAACATCGTTTGCAATCACCTCTCTGTCGGTTTTTAATGATTCCTGAGTATATAAATTTCCCTGAGAGTTGAAATTATCGATAACCTCCTTAGCTGTCGACCCGCTTACTATTTTACCGGTGTCGGTTTTACTTTCTACGAACGTTAGAATTTGCTCTGCATCTATTTGATTGCCCAAATCTTCGTTAGCGGCTACGTACATTTGATGTTGGTCTATTGACTTTATAGATGTGAAGTAGGTATGGGGAGAATTCAGTTCAAAAGTGGTGGTTCGGATTGACTTGACTGTGGTTCCCAGTACAATACTGGGATTCTCCAGATACGGGTCCTCTGCTGAAAAACAATTGGTTTTCGTCTTCTGGACTACATGTGGATGGCGTGAACTATATGCCACTGTACATGTACCAGAAGCGTCTGTTTCTTGTATCTCCCCATCGGTTAATTGAAACTGAACAGAGAATCAATTGATTAATTACCATTTTGGATCTTTAAAAAATTCATCTGGGAAAGTACCTGATTATAAACAATTTTATAGTTTCCGGATGGATTCCGCGTTAAAATGGCACGACTTGAAGCCGATTTTTCGCCAACCATTACAGGTGGCATCCTGACATCTTCAGGGCCTGCTTAAGGCTTGAACTGGAACTGATTCATCTGGTTTTTGGCGATATTTATTGGAGGAAAAAACCATAACGCTACACAGTTGTTTGCCTTTAATCCGGTGGTTAACTTAGCTCTGTCATTTGACCCTGCCGTTGTGTCATCATGTGCGAAGTGGAATTTTGGAGGATGAATTTCCAAATGTTGGTAAGGTAATATCCTGAGTCACGGTTTATATTATTTAGAATGTTTTAGAATTTCTGTCGATTCAGGAACTTTTAGTTTAGAGCTCGCGCTAGATCCTAGTATTTTCGAAAAGGTTAGTGTCAAACTTGTGTTCCGCAAGTGCAGATCTACTGGTGTTACGAAGCCTTGTACAGCGCTCATGTTTTTTCATACGAATAGCTACTGTACGATGTGTTTTACCAGTGTAAGTTTTACCGCCAGCACAGGAAACACTATAAACACCTCCTAAATGAAGAGGAGGAAGAGGATCTTTGATAGGTTTGTAAAACTGAGATAGTTTTGGAAGTTACAAACATTCTTGAAGCGATAGATATCTAAACCTTCCCTTCCCAACATTTGGAAACCTATCCTCAAAAATTCCACTTCGCACATGATCACACAACGGCATGGTCAGGTGCCAGAACGGAATTAACCACCGGAATAAAGGCAGTGAACTGTGGAGCGTGAAGGTTTTTTCTCACAATAACTACCGCTACAGAAATAAGAAGAATAAGTTTCAGTTCAAGCTTCAAGCCTGCCCTGAAGTTGCCACTTGTAATGGTTGGCAAAACATCCGCATCAAGTCGTACTATTGTGCCGCGGAATCCATCCGGAAACCAAGAATTATCAAGATTAGCTTTCCGCGGAAGTCTACTATTCAAGATAACAATTTTATATTATTAATATCAGAATGAAGTTCGTTAAAGATGTTATTTAGCCTCCATTAAGAGGGTTATTTTCGAAATAATAAGTTATTATTATGATTGATTGACAAAAATGAGTTTTCTATTCCGCAGCGCTTATTAGTCCAGTCAAGAAGGCTTTTTACTATCAATTTTTTTTCCAGTAAATGATTTTTAATGAAATTTGGGTTCCTGAAAGGTCCAGGATAGTAGACTGCTCTACTCAATCATTTGAAGAGTTATTGACTAAACTGTTCTAACCTACGAAAAAAAAAGTTAACAAATAGAAAAAGAAAGGTACACATGGATTTTCGTGTTACAGCTCTTTTAAAACTTAGGTTGGGGAGGAACCTTAAGTGAAAAGTGCCGTAAATATATTTTAAAATGATTGGAGCTTGTTAGCTCTTCTTTTAAACAATTATTTTACAAGGAATATGGAGGAAAATCAATTTTAATTTATTTTGAAAGGGCTGTAACTCGAAGAGCATGCTTTTTTTCAAAAAAACTCTAAATTAAATGTATTTTTTTTAGGGCAAAATTCATATACAGCTTGTCCCATAATAAACTTCAGGGGGCTCCTGAAGATGATATTTTCAGAACATTTCAGAAACGCCATATAACATATAATAGAATATTTTGTTTTATCGAAAAACTGAACTTTCTATGCCCAATATAGTGGATAAAAATTAATTCAAAATTTCATGCAGGAGTGTATAAAATAGGGTACGTAAGCGGTACCAAGTTTTTGTATGCAAATTTTCCACGATTTAACCACGGATTATGAATATTTAGTCAATCAAATGTGTCATCTGATAAAAATATTAATATTTCCTAATTTTTCTTCTTCCAACCTTAGATCGGTGATTCTTTGACATATTCTTCATATGAATAATTGTCGCCTATAATGACAAGGTTGAAGAAAAGGCCAGCATGAAAAAAATTGTCCGAACTGATTTGAAATTATGTATATCTCACTTACTTGAAATAGACTCGCAATTCCTTTCTTCAGATTCAAAAATGAGATAGACTCTCCTTTTGGTAGTATAATTTGTTCTATTTTCCCACCATTCCATGAGACCAAAAACGGTTTGCTGCTGATTTCCTTCAGTAGCGATGTATGATGCACGAAACCATCTGGGCTTGGAGCTTTCCTGGATTTGATGTTCAGTTTGGGACTCCTCAACTGGTGAAATAAAACCAGATGTTATTAAAATTATTCATTTAGGAGATTATATATAAATTATTTATTCAGTGTTTCATTTATAGACCAGATGTAATCAGGATTGCAAAAACATATTTTCGTATCTTCATTCACCAAAATAAAATATATCTAACTACTGAACAATTACAAGTGCAAATACAATTAACATCTTATAAACAATGATAAGTAAATAAATAGTGAATGTTTTGAAAGGATTCAAACAGCTATATTCAAAACACATGTTATGGTAGGAGCTCATGAAAAACAATAATACAAATAAAAAAATTAAATCAATGGGATTGAGCGTAGAAATGATAGGATTGAGAGAACGGAAATAAGTATTTAATGAGAGAAGTGGGTATGTCATATCACTCTATAATGAAAGCACCTACGGTTTTCAGTAACAATAAGGTATAATTTTATTGCATGGAAAAATATTTATAAAACTTAATTGCGTTTTTACTTATTATATGTTCAAGCACGTTTAATAAAATCCACGTTGTGAGAATAGCAAAATCTAGTTTCTGATAGGCTGCTCATGACTGACCAGAATATCAGAATATTATATTATATGACGCTATTAATGGAGATCTGGCAACGATTTTGAATAGTCCAGGCAATAAGCACGGAAAAAGACCATAATAAAAAAAAAATAGTAGGCTAGAATTTCAAAATTTTTTTTTCATTTTGTTCCTAATACCCCACAGATCATTCATGACTATCAAGACCGCGGGGATCGACCTTCCTACCCCCTCAAAGCGGGGTTTCAACCCCTCAGAGGAGCATTCTTATAAAAACAGTCCAAAATGAATGAATTAAGAGCCGAAAATGACCCCTAGTATGTTTTTTGGGTCGCTGATTACGATTCCTCAGTTAATTTTCTCCGAAAACTCCCTCCAGATGGGAAATGTGGAAAATTTATATATAACTTATAAGTTTGTTGCAAAAATGACCTCTAGTAGATTTTTTGGGTCGCTGATCACGATTCCGCTGTAATTTTTCCAAAAAAAGTCTTTCCAGATGGAAAATTCGGAAAATATGAGATTTTCCTAGGACGTTCGTGAATAATAAAGTATAACTTTGTTGCAAAAATTACCTCTAGTAGGTTTTTTGGGTCGCTGATCACGATTCCGCTGTAATTTTTCCCAAAAACGTCTTTCCAGATGGAAAATTCGGGAAATATGAGATTTTCCTAGGACGTTCGTGAATAATAAAGTATAACTTTGTTGCAAAAATTACCTCTAGTAGGTTTTTTGGGTCGCTGATCACGATTCCGCTGTAATTTTTCCCAAAAACGTCTTTCCAGATGGAAAATTCGGGAAATATGAGATTTTCCTGAGACGGTTATGAATAATAAAGTATAATTTTGTTGCAAAAATGACATCTAGTAGGTTTTTTGAGTCGTTGAACACGATTCCGATGTTATTTTTCCCAAAAAACTCTCCAGATGGAAAATTCGTTAAATTTGAGATTTTCCTGAGACGGTTATGGATAATAAAGTATAATTTTGTTACAAAAATGACCGTCAGTATGTTTTTGGGTAGCTGATCACGATTCCGCTGTTAGTTTTCTCGGAAAACTCCCTCCAGATGAGAAATTTGGGATTTTCCATCTGGAGAGAGTTTTTTGGTAAAATAACAGCGGAATCGTGATCAACGACCCAAAAAACCTACTAGGGGTCATTTTTGTATTGTGTAGTCGGCGCTTAGGCCTATTGTTATACAGGGTATTGATTAGACTCCAGATTTGGTATATAGCTATATTATAGTAAACGTAGAAACATATATTAAGGAATCCTGCTATTATTATTTCCTTCCTACAATTTATTATCTCAACACAATAAGGAGAGACATATCCAATTTCTAATTATTCAATGATTGTTCAGTTAGGTTCTTTTGAATTCTCATTAATGTAATATGTTGTTTGACTTTGAACACATTTGTACAGCAGGTGTTTGAACTATTATTACTCAATGTACATCTAGACATGGTGATTTTCATAATCGAAAACACTTGTTCATTGCTGAAGGTTGTTGTAATTAACAACTAGGACGCACAACTGGAAAAACATTAAATCTTTTGATGTCGAATTATGTTTACCGAATAAATGACTTGTTAATAAACCTTTCCAACTTGCTATGTACGAGGTTTCTTCAAACAGAAACCGCGTTCAATAAAATCTAAGGAATATAACCTTAATTAGGTTGGCTGATTAGTTCTCGTATTATTGTTTATCGAATAAAATATAAAATCTATTGAGAGTCGTGTTCAAAATATTATGTGGATCAATTTAGATTGAAAATATTCTAACTCAGTATAAAGAACATGTTGCCCATATAATGGTGAAAAGTCAGCGTCATCCAAATGCATTTTATATTCAGGTCACACTATTTCTCAAGAAAGTTCATCACTCTTGTAACCCAGTAATAACAAATATCTAGGTAATTTAGAAGGGATGGAAATGTATAAACGAAAAGCAATTGATGAATTCAGATTTATCTCCACCTGCAGTGATCTCTTGTATACCCTATTGATTCCAAATAGTATTTAAACAGGCACATTTTGATTTCTAATTTAGTTTACTTTGATGATGGCTACTTGGTAGCCAAAGGTCACCGGTACTTTAACAGTATATTTGGTGGATACTAGGCTGTGCTAAAAAAAATCGATATTTTTTTATTTCGCTCTTCTTCGAGTGTATCATTCCGCGTTCAAATTCATTCAGGTCCCCCAAATTTGAAACAAATCGGCTAATATTTAGAGGTGCATCAAGCCCAATACGTGTTTTTTCGAATTTTTCCTCAATTTTTGATAGGTTCCATAACACTGTTCTACAATAATGGGATATTTGACACTTGAGAGACATTATTACATTCAAACACAAAGTATTTAATGCATTTCAGTCGCAACATCTACTTTCCACAGATATATTGGCGGAAAGAACAATTTTCCAACTTTCAACTTCAATAACTTCATATTTTTATGTTCGTGATGCGTCATATGCTCTTTTAACGTCTCGTATCACGTAGCATTGATTGAATCGATCATTTCAGAGAAAATTGCCCATCAGTTATGATAATCTACACTCGAGTGGAAAAACGCACCACTTGAAAATGCACCAAAAATGGCAAAAATTCAGAGTGCCATAACTCGGTTGCGTGTAGTCGAAAATAGATGAATCTTTGAGTTCTAAAAAGCTTGGAATCTTGCTAAGAAAAATATGTTCCTGGTGGCAAAAAATTTCTCACTTTGACAGCTCGTAGGCCGAGCCGAAAAAATCTTGGACTCAATCAGACAACAGTTCAATAGATTTCAATCATTTTTCGCAAAAATTCGAGGTTCAACGATAATTTGGCACAAAGTACTGAATTTTTTTTTTAAAGTTTGTACATTCATAGTGCGATTTTATGTTAAATATTGGTTTACCATTCCACACGCGATTTCCAGCACGTGGAATGTTTTGCGACTTCTTCAGAGCCTGATTGACTAAAAAGAACACAACGAAATAGTGGCTTTAGCAGCTATACGGAAACTTGCGAACCAGCTCTGGTGCCTCTCAGATGAGGCGATAGGTTTATCTTTGTTCGACGAAAATGTTCCCTCTGACATAAAATTTAAAATGGTTTTGTCATTAGACAGTTGTAAGGAGTCCGACGAGCCGGTTAAAAGGTTATTATTAAATCCAAATTCTGACACCAAATTCGAGATGTGGAGAACGCGTTGTATGGATGAACTATTCTCAACATACACGTAACTTGTTGAAAAGATTTGACGTGGACTGCGACTTTTTAACTGAAGATCCATATGCGTGGAAAAACAACGAGCCTTATATAGAAGCGAAAGAAAAATGTTTATTTTTGCGCGTTACGAATGACACCGCGGAAAGAGGTATAGCGTTAATTAGATAATTCCGAATTGACGAAGAACGAAGAGCAAAAGCAGTTCCTGTTGAAAGTTGTCGAGGAGCACAGGCGGCAAATTCCAAGCGTTGCGAAAAAAGCGTTAATGTGATGTATGATTACAAATTATTAAATGTATGATTATAAATTGTTAAATGATTGTTAAAAATATTTGATTGTAAATACTAGAATGTACTCTGTACTCAACACATTCTATTAACTTTATGACTCGTCGATTAATTTTATAAAGATTCATTGATTGAGGTACAAAATTGACAAAGTTGTGGCAAAAAAAAACGCAAAATGGTACCTTTTTTTTTAATTCATAGCTTCTCGCTAAATCATCGTAGAAACTCGAATTCTTAGGAAACTTAAAGAAAAATGATGAAATGCATTGACCTGTTGTCTGATTGAGTCCATGATTTTTTCGGCTAGGCCTATGAGCTGTCAAAGTGGGACATTTTTTGACACCAGGAACATATTTTTATTAGCGGAGTGGGAGGGGGTGGAATGGATTTGGTATCACATCAACTAGCATCACATTAAAGGGAAGGTTTGACCTTTTCAGAACTTGAAGATTCGTCCATTTTCAAATAAATGCGACCGAGTTAAGGAACTCTGAATTTTTGACATTTTTGGTGCATTTTCAAGTGATGCGTTTTTCCACTCGAGTGTAGATTATCATAACTGATGGGCGATTTTCTATGAAATTATCAATTCAATCAATGCTACGTGATACTAGACTACGTTAAAAGAGCATATGACGCATCACGAACCTAAAAATATGAAGTTATTGGAGTTGAAAGTTGAAATTACAGTTTTTAGGCCTTAAAAAAATGGTTCTTTTCGCTAATATATTTGTGGGAAAGTGGATGTGGCGACTGAAATGCATTAAACACTCAAAACTTCTCAAAAACTGAGGAAAACTTAATAAACACGTTTTGGGCTTGATGCATCTCTAAATATTAACCGATTTGTTTCAAATTTGGGGAGCCTGAATGAATTTGAACGGAGAATGATATACTCGAAGAAGAGCGGAATAAAAAATATCGATTTTTTTTGCCACAGCCCAGTGGATACGGGTGATTCTTAGTTAGGTAAGTGTTATGGGATTACCATGTGAAATTTCACATGAAACGTGAAAAAACGTTCCCGAGTCCTAACCAATTTAAAAAAATAAAATACAATCATTACAGCTGGCTGGCAAATACATTCCATGTGAAGAAAATCCCAGTAGGTTCGTTCAGATGAAATTTTCCTCGATTTTCAAGGATTTGTATATTTAGTGCAGTCAAATAGGTATTGGATCCTTGGGAAATGAATCATTTTGATGGGACAAAGTGCATTCTCTCCATAATGTCACCACAAATAAAGTTACGCCAATTGTTCATATTGTTTATGAACAATAAATGAACAATTGAATCAGCTCATTTTTGAGAATACATAAAAATTTCTAAAAAATGCAAAGTTTGACCGTTTTTGATCGTATAAAGTCTATTTTTGTTACAAACAATTTATTTATTAACAAAGTGGATGAATTCGATCAAAACTCCTATTTTTGGTATTGTGAGTTCGAATTTATCGTCAATATCGACAAATGTATACCCACAAATTTGCTAATCTGTTATAAACAAATTGTTTTTATCATTAAATATACGAATTTGACCAAAATTTCGAGTTTTCAGCCGTTGTCGGATAATGTTGGCCTCTTGAGTACGATTTTATTGCTATTATGGTCTTTAATGTATACATAAATTTTTGAATTGTTGATTAAGTTAAGCTTACAGGCAAAATTCATCAGATTACGCATGATGAAAATTGATGGTTTTTAGAGATGGGTGAATTATTTCGTCATACGTAAAAATAATTTGCCCCGAAATATTCTATAGCAGCCAAATAAAAATGTGTCAAACTAACCACTAGCTAGCCCACCTCAAAAATTGACCAAGAAAAACGTGTACACTGGGAAGTAGTTACAATATGGGAACATAGGTCATGAATATTAATAACAATGGACAACTTACCTCAATCCTAAGTATCTTCTCGTTCTTCGATCCCCATATTGTGTCCACAACCACCTCACCAGAAATAAAGAAACCCACATTCTTTGAACCACCACCTTTTTCGTTTAGTAAAACAGTCGAATGTAATTTGTAAATCAGAGATTCACCAGGCGTAAATAACTGAGTGTTGCCGTGTTGACCTGCTGCTGAAGATAATAACACAAATCCATAACATATGCTCAGTGTCCAAGCAGGAAGAATATACAATATCGAAAACGAATTCCAGGGCAACATCATGCTCAGACCTCGAGCCAGTAGGAATTTCTATCGAAAAGTGATAATTTCTAATAAAATCGGAGAACGTTCACTCAAATTGGTTATCACATTTTATTATAAACACTTTGCTTCTTGTGTCTTGACATCGCTACATTTTATCAAGAGGTCAAAGATTGAACTTCTATCTTGATGTTTGTGAATTATTCCTGACTTTGAACTTGTTCATTCTAACCTTGCGCCAATCGCACCTCTCTGCGTTTCTAGAAATAAGGCAAAATGGATTAGGTCATCAGAAAAAGCATCAGTCATTTAGAGATAACAGAAGCAATAAAACTAATTATTATTAGAGTATTGAAATCAACTAAATAAATGACCTCATAAAACTAAGTTCATTGGTTTCTGAACAGATTATGAGCTGTAAAATTGCATCAGATAAAACAATATATCTACCCTCACTTGTTTGTATATATGCATATTCATAATACATCTATTCTAATGCAATGAATTTCCATAGGAATATTCAAGTGCTAATAAAATTAATTGGATATGCGTTAGATTTAAATATATGATAATAATTTAAAATAAAATACCTGAAAATCTATGACAATCAAATTCTAGACTTTTGAAACAAAAGTTGAAATTCTTCCTTACAAACAGAATTAAATAATGATTGCCCCAGATATGAATTATATATAAATTCTCGGAAAATATAACTAACACATTTGCTTATTATTTTCGGCTTTGGCTACGTTTCGGTCCCACAACCATCATCAGAACACGTATTATATCTAAAACGGGATTTCTTAAAGCTAATTGTATCAGCACAAAGCGTCCTTATCGCAACAATTTCAAATTAAAATAGCCCACGTTACCGAAATGAATAGAAACACGAAAAAAGTATGAAATAAATGTTGCGCTTAAACCTACTAACCGTGTTGGGGAAATAATAATCTAAAACCTTTAATACCTAGAGATAAACAAACCCACACAGTATACAAATTGAATTGTTTAGATTGCAATGGGGCTTATACAGGAACCTCTATGGCCATAAGTATAGCATAAGAAACAAAAACTTAGAAAATTGATTTGATTATAACCATCCATTCGATTACAAAAATGTTAATTAATAGATAATTATGATACAAATTGAAGGAACTAAAATCGAACACTTTTTGATCGTCGCAAATGGTCCAAAAAAAAATGGTAAAAATGGCCAAAACCGGTTTTTCACGTCGCACATCGTTGGATTAAGTTAAAAAGGAAAAACCTTTCAATGAGCTTATGCGCCGTGAGAAGACGGAAAAAATGAACTGCGGATGAATACGATTGGTCAAGCGGTGACCCCGCAAATTGCAAAAAACCATCGATTTTGCTCGAAATTTCAAAAATTCACAACTCTTGTTCTTTTGAAGATTAAGAGCTGAAATTTTGATAGGTTGTAGCTTTTGTGCCCACCAAGTACCACACAAAATTTCAGGTACGGATGTACATTTTTTGCAAACCGCAGCTCAAGGAAAAAAAAAGCACCTTTGTAAGATGACCCTAAAAAAGTTGTGGTACGGTAACCCGCAATTTTTCTTACTTGATCAGTTTCTTCAATAGTTAATGAACAACTTACCAAATTTTCAACCTCTTATCTTCCGTAATAGTTGGTGAAACAATTATTTTAAATAATTGTATTTCGTGCGCTTGACTGTGAGGCGCGCGTGGAAGGGGGAGCCGCCGCGCTAGGCTCATAAAAAACAACAATATCTCGGGAACCCTTGCTCGAAAATCGATGTTTTTTTTTAAATCTGTACTACCATTCAATAATATTGAGATTGCGCATATTTTAAAACTTCTAGTAATGTCGGAAGTACTCTAAATAATAAATAGTAATAATGAATAGATCGAATAGCGCAATGTATTTTTTTAGAGTACTTCCGACATTACTAGAAGTTTGAAAATACGCGCAATCTTAATATTATTGAATGTTAGTACGGATTTAAAAAAAAACATCGTGTTATGCACTACATTCATTTGTTAATTGAAAATGTTTTTTCATTGTTTATTAATAGTAATAATCACGAGCCCCCATTTTTTTTCTGACTAACGATGTGTAAGCTATTCTGAACACGATGCAAAAAGAATTTCGCATTTTCGTGAGGTCTTTAAAATTTTAGTAATGACACCTATTTTTTCACACTTTGACTGGACTACATTATAAAATCATGTAATATATAAAATGGTACTCCACGAATAAACCGATGGTAAAACCTTTGATTATACAACACCCTCTCGGCCCTACAGACCGGAATCGATTTTCACTATTATTACTATTATATGTAAACTTGTGTCGATTGGGTTCAAATAATAAAGAATGAATAATGAAATACAGTGTTACTACTCCATCAATTGATTATCAATAGGTACCGCAGTTATTTTGAAAGGAAAAGTGGACGACTTTCTTGACCCACCGATAGGAGAATTCTAACTATTCGGTTGTTTTCTGTGTGCAAATTGTCTACAAAATGCGAAACACTCTCGAGAATCGTCTATATCTATCACATAAGTAACGATACGTATGAGTATGATTAAAGATAGCAAGTGTGACTTGTTTTACTGATTACGGAATTTGAATTCAGCTAATTCTTGATGACTATTGCAACTTTGCGCTTGATCTTTACAACTCTTATCACTAATTAGTTCACTCACTTTCTTGGCCACAGATAAGAAGGAAACTATGAATTTAAACAAAGTTCACTGCACATGTGTACATTGAGAAACACACTTTAAATTTTAGTATCTGAGCGGGCTTCTGCTACAGTGAGTACACTACACTGTCGACTAGAGGATTCATTAAAGAATTCAAGTGGGAAAACAAGAAACCGGATTGTTATGCAGGCTGATTAAGACCAAGAATGAGGCAGTGGCGGAGGTCGCGATACTTTGGGGAATATGATTAATGATAATAGTATTACGTTCAGTTTCACTAGATATAATCTTATCACTATAGTAAGATAGTAAGAATGGAACAGTATTTCATGTTAAGAACGGAAATGACTTATTAAAGTGCAAGTTATTTCTAAACGAGTACTTCAATAGTATTTTTTCGCATATTGTGCAGTAATGCATTGCATTAACGACCTCAAAATCGTACAGTAATGAGACATTTTATTGCATAGCAACCATTACAGCATAGCAACGAGTACTGCATAAAAACATCAGTATCATTTAAAATACAATTACACAAAGAAGGAAAACGTTTATTTTAAGTATTATGAGTATTATGACAGTAAATATTGAAAGAACAGTTGTTTAAGTTAGAAAAGGTTACAACTTCTGACATCAATTCCTTCAAATCTCTTGGTGTTTCTCCACTCGCAGAAAATATTAAATACTTTCTCGTACCTCTCCTTTTTTTACCGGAGGTGAACTAGAGGAAGCTTCCTGAGCTGCATTTATGATATCTTTTATTTTAGATTTTCTCAGTAACTATTATTATAGACAGATTTTGACATGAAATACAAAATAAGCAATTATTTACAAAATGCGAAAAAATAGTATACGCACCTCGATAGAAAAATGATTTTACTTGAAATTTCACTTTTCTGAACTTGATACGTAATGTACTATTATAGCAATGTGTCGTCGTGAAACGTTTTACTGAAATTACGAATTTTAAATTTGAATCTGTATTATCAGTAAAGCTATTCCATTAGGTCGCTTTTGAATAGTCGCTATTATAGTGGCAACTACATGTTCTCGCTGTCAACAAAATTGACAGTGCATCTTGTTCGGGCGACGTAAGCAGGAGAGAAATTTAATCTAAAAACACCAATACAGTGTGAAAATTGACTGCAAGCAACTCCATAAAGAGGTACGAAAAAAAAAGTTTTAAAATTATCTTTTGTAGATGATAGGAGTCCAGAAAGTGTCGATAGACCTAGTGATGTAATTTTTCACTTTCCAACCGGAAATTAATGACGTAAAGTTGATTTTATAGGACAGTATGAAATAAGCATTTAACCACGGAACAAAAATTATTGAAGATATTATATAGCAAGTGAGGGTGTTTAGTTAGAATATTATGTTCAAGGTGCAGATATATAAACAAAATGACAGGTAACGAAAAAAGAGCAAAATAGCAATGCCTATTTTATTTTCATTTGAATTTAAATTAGACTCGCTTGTCATTTCAAGGGCTTATATCTAAATTTTAGGAATATATAAGATGACTAAAAATTTAAATATTAAAATTTAAGAACAAAACGAGTTTTACATTTATTCCAATAAAAATTTTTGGTACTGACACAGCAAAGCACATCTCTACTTTTGATGAAATTTTACTTTACATTAACTATTTCAACTGTTTCAGATATTATTTAAATTTATACAAAATGAAACACAATTTTTGTTATTTCACGGTTCGCATGTTGGAGGTTTCTTTGATATTTATATTGAGATTCCTTATTTTAAAATACATTTTACATTCGCGAACGGCCAGATTAAGATGCAGCATCCTCTTCCACCTTTTGTTTACTTTTGGGCAATCGCAATTTTTTGTGAAACACAAATCATCATCCTAAAATTGTTTCGCAGTTGTACTTCCCTCACTATACATTAGTAGGTACGGGGGAAGTTTTGAAATCAAACTAAAAAAGAAATTTAGGATTTTCCCGTCTTGAGTCTTTCTGAATTCGTCAAGACTATTTTTGCAACGATGTTTGTGGGTGCATGCGTGTGTGCGTCATCCAGTGTGCAGACGATTGTGTCATTCTCAATGGTCAAACGAATTTGAAAATTCACAAATCGCTCTAATTTGGTGAAAGTTTGAATTACATAGTTTTGGTTCACAGTAGCCCCTTGTAAGTGGCATGTTTTTTTTCAACAACTGGCAATAATAACAAACATTTTCCACCAGGTTAGAAGCTGTGTTTGTGCATTTCATTTAGCCTACTAAATTAACTGTCCAGCTCCAAGAAATTGCCTCTATAAAAAAGCTTGGCACTAGGTGCAAATGTATGAGAATTACATGCTTTTCAATATACAACAATTCCGAAAAAGGGTTCGTGCAATAAAAAAATCCAAAATTTGATGTGCCTGACAATACACGATTCGGCCTGTGAGAGCTATTGTTCATTGAACCTTTCTCCACCAATAGAAAGTAGTGCCAAGGTGTCTTCATTCAGGCCACCCATATCGTTCTAGCTCCTAGACTATTACGACAGATTCAAGTAGAAAGAGAACATAAATCATTGAATTTAACAAATTCATCCTATATCATGATATCAATGACTGCTTCAAACAGTGAACCTATAACATAACGTTGCTGGAAATAGGCAGCCTCTTCAATTCTATATTCTCTGCCACTGATATCTTTGTTAGATAGGCAGTGGTAACAAGTAATAACCGAACACTCGAATCAACAACATAAGAATCCGGATAACGTGTACTTGTTTGTGATTTTATACCGTTAATAGACAGTTATAATTTACCTCCTATTTGTCTGATGTAGACACGTCATGTGTCGCTCTGTAACTTTTTCGTTCTGTTTATTCTCGCTATGAATTATTATTTACAAGACAGTATTATTACGCGAAATTCAATTGGAACAAGTTCAATTCATTGTTTCCTTATCATTATGTTTCCATAATTATTAGCAAGGTACTTACCTAGGGTTATAAAGCGTAACGGGTTCGTTACAGAAAATCAGTTCCTTTTAAATTCAATGGGTTCCTCATTATCGTAAAGTTTCGTACTTATCTATTACCATAAACCATTCGTCAATTGCCATCACAAATAATGTCATGTAGTATTAGTATTTATTTTCGTTTTGGTCTTATGACTTTGATAAGACTTAAAAACCATGACTAATTTATCACTTAACTGCTTAATATTTCCTACATTAACTCTAATAACAAATCAAAATAAATTCAGAAAGTGTCTAAGGGGGAGGGTGGTCAATTACCTTTTTTTTATCTAGATATCATCACTGGTGTCGCTATTAAATCATTAGCTAACTAGAGTTCAGTGGGTTCCATCATAACCTTACAAACATATTTATGTAACATTTACATAAATTTTCAAGCATTTGACGACTTACATAAACGTAATTTTACTAAATCTGGTTATCTGGGGCTGTGCAGTACTCTACATACACATCGTCTTACGAATAATACAAGATGAAAGTGAATTTCGCGTGATTGATTGATTAAACATTATTTCTTGCTTGGAAAAAACATTTCTGCAAACGAACACATTGTTTATTAAAAATTATGGGAACTCCTCACCATCGATTGGACCGATTCACAAGTGGATTACTGTGAATCGTTTTTCGTTGTGATAGTATGACCACAAACGACGCCGAAGGTTCTGGTCGTCCAAATGAGGTTAAAATGCCAGAAATCGTCGATAAAATCCATGGTACGATATTGAACGATCGGCGAGTTAAAGTGCCCAAGATTGCTGAGGCTATGGGCATCTCAACCGAACAGGTGCGGAACATTTTACATACGTTTTTGAATATGAGAAAGCTACCTCTGCCATATGGGACCCGCATTTGCCCTCTGTTGACAACAAGCGCGACTGTGTGATAACTTTAAAGGAATGTTTGGAGATTTTCAAGCGCGATAAGAAAAAATTTTTGCGCCGTTTCCTAACCGTGGACGAAACAGTGATCCATCACAACACACCAGAGACCAAAGAACAGTCGAAACAGTGGACTTGTCCTGGCAAATCGAAGCCGAAAAAGGCCAAAATGAGTTTATTGGCCAACTAAGTCATTGTGACAATTTTTTTGGGATGCACACGGCATTGTCCATATTGATTACCTTGAAAAGGGCAAAATGATCACAGACGTTTATTATGTAGATCTGTTGAATCAATTCGAAGGCGATGTGAAGCGAGAGAGCAAAGAAAAAGTGCTATTCCACCAACACAACGCACCAGCGTACAGATTCGTAGTCGCAATGGCAAAATTTCATGAATTGCGCTACGAATTGGTTCGCTATCCACCATATTCTCCAGATTTGGGCCCCTGTGAAGTTTATCTATTTCCAAACTTGAAGAAATTGCTCGGCAGAATGGGATTTGATTCTAACGATGAGTTCATCACTGGAGCAAACACCTATTTTGAAGTATTGCCGAAATAGTATTATTTGGAAGGGATCAAAAAATTTGAAAAACATTGTGTACGAAGTGTATCGGGCTACAAAAGGAGATTATGTTAAGAAATAAAATAAGTTTTGACCAACTAAATCATTTATTTCTCATTTTTCAGGGACTTTTCACTTATCCCTCGTATATGAAGATTTGAGATCGTGAACTAGCAACATCGTCTATGTATATATAGTGGGTATTGGAACGTTATTCTTAGAAATATTATTTATCAACACAAAGGAACAGGGAGACATGCAAATAAATTACATCGCGTTATTATTGATAGGACGGTAAAATTTACAGATTTAAACAATGTGATTGAAGTAAAAGCGAGTCAAACGATGAAAACTCTGAGTTTTACAGGTTATTCTAGTGCATTGTAAGCAACTGCATCATCTTCCTTTCTGCAGTTCTCATGGGGAACTTGTACAATTATTGTGGCTTCCTGTTCTGTTTGTCAGCAATCAGTGACTAATATATCTATTTCTAAACTTCAAACTGTAATGTTCGGAAAAGAACTATAGAAGAATTATTTGGTAACATTTGTTATTTGAACTTCAGAGGAGGCAAAAAAGAAACCAGGAAGAACAAGATCAAGCATTAATTGGATCAGTAGTTCTCAGCAATATCAAACTACAGTGAATTTTTACTCGTCGCGAAAATGTTTAAATTCAAAATAGACAATAATAGAAATCAGAAAAATTAAAACACAATTTTTCCTTTTGGTTAAAGAAACAAAGAGAATGAAGTTAAATTGGAATTTAATTTTCCTGTTTTGATTAGAACGGCGACTGATAATTTTATCGATTTAATCTAAAATGAAGATATGGTTTTATCTACTGGTAGTTAATACCCAATGACTTCCTCTACGTATACACTAGCGTTCAAACCATAATATTTCCTTATCAGCATGTATATCATAATAACTGAAGATTTTAGATATTCTTGCAAATATTATTTATTAACTGGAAAAGATATTGACATAAATAAACTCATGGCATTATTGATGATAGACGTGTTGATATAGAAGGCTACGTATACCCACAACTTCTAGAAACTATAAAACCAATGTGTATTATAATGTATGCATTACCCCCAATAGGTACATGAGATTGATTGCATATATCGCTGTAGTGTTTTACATTAGACGAAAATGAAAGAACTGATTGAATCACCATACTAATAACAGTAAATTCGGGCTATCAGCAAAGTGCTAACCGCAAAATCAGCGGTGACAAAAGAGCAAACACTAGCAATACCTAAGTAGGATCAAGATTCTCTCCAAACAAAGTTCTAACGAGGACAGCTAACATGACCAAAAGGTCACTTTCTCAACCCTATCTAGAATCGAGAATCACCATACTGATGATGATGGAGGCCAAACACCATGAAAAAGATCTTCGATTATTCCATTCACGTTCTCAAACTGTCTTGAATTTACTCCTACAATGAAATCAATCAAGAATAGTCAATAATTATGATTCATTGATTATATTAAAGAAAGTAGTTTTCAATATAAAAAATAAATTCTTGGGTAATCTTGAAATTCGTGCGAGGATAATAAATGCCCCGTCGATTGTTCACCATATGGACTCTAATAAACGAATGTAAACCAAAAATAATGATTCCTTCCATAAACAATTCTTTCGTCGAGGCGAGAATCATTAATTATGTATCGGGAGAGTGAGATAAATCAAGCAGCACTTGCACTTTATGCTCAAATATTCAAAATGATAAGTTTCGTTTACCGGCTTGGGCCAGTTTCATAAATCTGATTCTGGACGAATTCAGAACCAGTTCAGAATACATCAAGTTATTTTCATGTTTAGAGGAACATGTTTCATTGGAACATATATTTAATCCAGAACCTATTTTCAGTTTAGTTTACAAGGTTTAAGGTATGATTGTAACCTGATTTTATTGGGTATAGCAGATTTTTTAAAGTAATGTTTGCAACATGACATGACTAATAGTTTTACCTCTGGATTTACTAAATAGGATTAGGTACCAGATTTCTTAAAAATATAAAATTTAAATACGTATTTCACAATTACATTGCCATCTCCCGTAAAATAGTAGAATTGGTTCTACTTTAATTTTAAGCCATATAGATATCAGCGTTGATTGAAATCAACGATATCGGTAGAAAGCTCTAAGCAGTTTCCTACTAAAAGGAGGAATCGTACTAATAGTGATAATAGGTTGTTAATCCTCTGTAGATGCAGTAATCTGCATAATCTATATAATAGTTATTCCTTCCCTTGAATTATTCAATAAACGGTTATTACGTAAGTTCGTATTTAACTCTATACTATACAGTAACTTTAGTATTATGCTATTATGTCGTATCTTTGAGGTCGTTATACAAAGCTTGGGCATCTCTCTATGAGATGTCGCAGCATAGATAGTTCAAATGGGCATTAATTCAAGTATTCCATTTCCCAGATGAGAAAGCTATATTTGAGATTGGCCATCGCCGCATTCTCGAAGGTGACGTTGACTATGTTCATAGTTTATGATATTATATTATTATCTCAATTATGAACTATCCTTGATCTTGGATTATGGATTAGGTACATACAAGCATTGAGAAACTTATAATAAAGTTGATTACTCTGACATTCTGAATAGATGATAATAATTTTTGCTATAAAAGTTGTCTCAACATATTAATTACGGAGATTACTCTCTGTTGATTAATTGTATATAGAAATCTATTCTATAATCCTAGGTTACCATACTTTCGCTATAAGTCTATAGTTCTGTGTTAATCATAGACATAATTTCTATAGGTAAGCAAGATTTATGTTCGGTGGTATTAGAATTAGACAATTGGCATTAATTAAATGGGCGAATGGGCGGCAATGGTATTTTGATTTTAACCAAAAATAATTCAGAGAGTTCCTGTATTCGATGATCGAAGATTTAAATGTGTACAATTTAAATAAACAATCCCGAATTATTAAAGAATAGAATTATTACTCAATTAATATGGGCGATTATCCTGATTCTGAGGATGAATTCGAGCTTATGTACGGTGATGAATTGGAATTGCTAAACGAACAACCTGGTATGCATAAATAAATATTTTGTTTATTCGATACTATTAAGATGATACATTTTTCAGATTTAAACGATGTGATTCCAGTAAAGCCGAGCCAAGCGAGAAGAACTTTGAGTTTTACAGGTTGTTCTAGTCAAGTGAAAGCAACTGCATCTTCCCCAACCAATGTTCCATCTCAAAAAAGTATTTTCAGCTGTTCTCAAAGAGAGCCTGCACCAGTTGTGGCTTCCTCTTCTGTTTCTCAAGAATCTGTAAGTAATATAGCTACTACTACAACTTTAAACTTTAATGCCAGGAAGAGAACTATAGAAGAATTATTTGGTGACATAGATGATTTATTATTTGAAAGTGAGAGAAGGCCTAAAAAACAAAAAGGAACTCAGGAAGAACATGATCTAGCATTAATTGAACAAATAGTAGAAATGAGGCGGCTTGCAAGCCAATCAAATGAAATTGGTTTATCGAGTAGAATTCAAAACTTACGTGCTGAAAACTTAAATCAAGATAATTTATCATTCAGAGTACCGAAATATCCTTTTATAACTGTGACAAGAAGTGATGGTGAAAGAATTTATGTGAGATGCCACTCTTCCAATTATGAGAAGGAAGATACTTTGAGAATTTTGGGAGAGTCGAGTTTTGTAGGTGTGATGGGTGATTCTTTCAAAGGTGTTTGGAATGAAGCTAGGGATATAGTGAGTATATGTTATATTTCATTTTTCTGGATTATTATATCTTCTCTGTTTTGCTCTTATGGTTCATTTTGTTCTCCAATTTATGGCTGAATGGTTATCTCGATCAATCCTGATATATTGTTACTCTTCTACTCCACTTTCATGAGTTTTTCCACGCTTTCTTTGAAAGTAAAGACTACCAATAAAACTTGAAATTGATGCATTTTTCAAAGAATTATCTATTGAAAGACATTCCGGTTGGCACTATCCTATTCAGTGACTTTTCACTTATAATACATACAATGATGTGAGATTAAATTTAGCTGATGGACTTTTCAAGAAATACGAAGCATTTGCTAAAACAAAGAATATTCTGCATATTGTCTGCTGTGAATAGTTCACGTTGTCTTTTTGTCGCTCATTGAGAGAGGGATGTTTCATGCATTATTAATATATTTAATATTCTATATAATAAGCTATAAGTAAAAGAGTTTCCACTGTGGATGCACTATAATACTATAAATAAAATAATCACCCTTATCCGTTAAAAATACTGTTAAAGTATTGAGGATCTTTCAGCTACCAAGTAGCCATCATCAGAGTAAACTATATTCAGTTTTGAATATTCAATAAAGAAACTAAAAAAAATCGATGGTGGAAGCTGTTACTTTATGGTAATTTATCATTTTGATTATATGAAAGAATAACTACTTTTATTAATAATAACGTGAAAACGTATCTATAGTTTCAACACCGAAGTGCCATTATCAAACATATAGAAAATTATGAAGAAATCAATGAAACAGTTCAAGTATAAATAGAATAGAGTAAAGTAGGGTTGAGATTAAGGGATCAATGGAAATTCCAAAAACAGGTAGAACCTAGGAAAGTACAGTATTACATAGTAACAATTTGTGAATTAGTGTGATTATAATTTAATATTCTAAGAATTATTTTAAGAGCTGTTTGAAAGACACTTGAAAAGATCACTTTGATATAGGTCTAATTGATCATTGAGGATATTTTTATTAGAGTTTTTGACACCTTTATAAATCTCTATTGATTCTAATGTATTCAATTTAAAACCTCTGGTTTGGTTATGTAGAATGCTTAGACTATCTAAATTAGGGAAATTATGACCAGTTTGTAAAAAATGATTAGCAAAGGTTGAGTCTAAACGAGCGAAAATGTTCTTCATATCTTAATTTGAAATTACGACAAGTTCTACCTATATAACAGTCATCACAGTCGGGGCAAATCATCTTATAAACTCCAGGTTTACTATATTTATTGGTTTTGTCTTTGGCGTTGTATATAAGATGGCAAAGTTTATTTTGAGGTTTGAAACTAATTTTAAAATTATGGCGTGATAAAATGTTAGCAGTTATGACGATAAAATGTCAGTATTTATCCAAGCGGAATTAAACGAAATACGTAAAGGCCCAACTAACCTTTTTCAATTAAAAACAAAACAATTCCTACAAAATAGTGAAATTCTATTTGACAGTGGTTTCGAAAAATATAAATTTGGAGGGGGCGAGGTGGTTGAAACCCTCTATGGGCACCTTATGGTCCTCTAACATCCCATAAGGTAGTGTGGGAGTCCCTGAATCCCGAACTTAATCACCTCAAATATACCCACTAAACACTCCACCTCGTGTGGTAGGCTCGATCCTGCAACCAGGGCAGTCACGATGACACTTGGGCTTGACAGCCCATTGTATCTTGCCGCACCACTTTCTCGGGCCATCGGAAAAATTCCGCAGTCGCTGGATTCGAACCCGCGACCGGCAGCCACAGTGATTAGAAGATCGATGCTTCTACCACTGAGCTACCAACTATACAGACTTATTAAAAATCATAAAGAAAATGCCCCCATACGACCTGTAGTGTCTTACATTAATAGTTCAACAAGGAACCTTGCAATCAAATTGAATCAAAATTCAAGAAATTCACTAATTTTAAACCTAAATTTACTGTTAAAAACTCTCGAATTGTCCGAATTAGTCAAAGCACACCATATACCAACCAATGGTTTTTTAGTTTCCTTTGATGTTTCAAACATGTTTTCAAATCTCTAATCAGAAGCATTTTAGATAGATCACATATTAGCCCTTCAATTCACAATGAAATAGAACGTTGCGTTTGACCTATGCTTGAGTTAAAACTATTGTCAATTTAATAATAAATTTTATGTACAGAATTCAGGTCTCGCTATGGGTAACCCATTGAGTCCACTATTGGCAGACATTTTTATGTCTAATCTGGAGGACAAAATTATGAACTGCACATTAGCTAAAAAACATTTTCAATTTTGGTATAGATATGTAGATGATGTACTTGCCTTCTTCAAAGGCACATCCAGACAATTAAATTCCTTTCTTTCATTTATTAACCAGCTTCACCCAAAAATTGAATTCACGTTGGAAACAGAAAAAGCTAGAACAATAAACTTTTTGGACTTAACGCTAATACGTGACCATAATAAAATAAACTTCAATATCTACAGGAACCCCACTTGTACAGACATCACTATTCCGAACTCATCGTTTAGCCCTCGTAGCCATAAATTAACAGCATATCACTCAATGATTCATAGAGCATTTTCGATACCATTGTCGAAAGAACACCTCACTATTGAATTGAACACGATAAAACGAATAGCCATCAATAATGGTTTCCAAGTAGATCAAATAATTAAACTAATAAATCGCAAACAACAACAATTAACTTTTTATAAAATTTACCCGCGTATAAAACACATAGATGTATCCACAAAATTCATCTCTTTGACATATTTTGGTCCAGTAAGCGAACATATTGTTAACATTTTATCACGCCATAATTTTAAAATCAGTTTCAAACCTCAAAATAAACTTTGCCATCTTATATAAAAGGCCAAAGACAGAACCAATAAATATAGTAAAACTGAAGCTTATAAGATGATTTGCCCAGACTGTGATGACTTTTATATAGGTAGAACTGGTCGTAATTTCAAATTAAGATGCGAAGAACATTTTCGCTCGTTTAGACTCAACAAAACAGACTCAACCTTTGCTAATCATTTTGTACAAACTGATCATAATTTCCCTAATTTAGATAGCCTAAGCATTTTACATAACAAAACAAACCAACCAATTGAAATGAATAGAGATTAATTAAGGTGTCAAAAACTGTAATAAAAATATCCTCAATGATCAGTTAGACCTATATCAAAGTGATCTTTTCATGTGTCTTTCAAACCGCTCTTAAAATAATTCTTAAAATATTAAATTATAATCACACTAATTCACAAATTGTTACTATGTTTACTATGTAATATTGTTCTTTCCTAGGATCTACCTGTTTTTGGAATTTCCGTTGATCCCTTAATCTCAACCCTACTTTACTCTATTCTATTTATACTTGAACTGTTTCATTGATTCTTCATAATTTTCTATTTGTTTGATGATGGCACTTCGGTGTTGAAACTATAGTTACGTTTTCACGTTATTATTAATAAAAGTGGTATTAAAACAAATTAGTTATTCTTTCATATATTCAATAAGGTATTGTTATAATCCTACTAATCCGTTATTCTTCAATAACCACCCTATTTTGATATAAATTATATGAGAAATAATGCCCTAGGGCATTATTCTTGGTGGTTGGGTGGGCATGTGCCCTTGTGCCCTTTAGTACCAGCCGCCACTGAGAACCGTAATGATCGTTATTATGATCCTTATAACATAAATACTATTATGATACTGCTTGTTTAAGGTATCGCATAGTATTCAATGAGTTAGCATAATAGCAATAAATAAACTTTAAAATTGAAATAATTATACTTCTCAGATGAACAAAAACATGGATTCTGAAATAGAGGAAATAGATATCTCTGAACCTGATGTCAGACTGGTAGAACCCAGTACTGATAAAAACAAGCAACTGTGGGTAGATAAATATAAGCCAAAAAAATATCTTGATCTACTGAGTGATGAAAGTGTGAACAGAATTCTACTTCGATGGATGAAATTGTGGGACAAAATTGTCTTCAATAGGAAACCTAAAGTCAAGGTTATAAAAGTAGATCATACGAAAAACAAATACCAAAGATTAGAACTTAACACTGTATTGGACGAACATGGTCGACCTCATCATAAAGTGGCTTTGCTATGTGGGAGACCTGGATTAGGTATATATTACTTTTTTATGAACAATTTTGGTAAAGTGACATTTGTTTTGTTTATAGGTAAAACCACATTAGCCCATATAGTAGCTAAACATGCTGGGTATAATGTCGTTGAGATCAACGCATCAGATGATAGAAATTTAGACAGCTTCAAAACGTTATTAGAAAATTCCACCCAAATGCGTTCGGTAGTCGATCAACAAAAACGACCAAATTGTGTAGTTTTCGACGAGATAGATGGCGCTCCCGCTGCCTCTATAGAGTATCTGGTTAAGTTTATAAACGGGACGATTGCCGAAAAGCCGAAAAAAGGTGTCAAACGAAAGTCGACGTTTCTCAGACGACCGATTATATGTATTTGTAATGACGTTTACGTACCAGCCTTGAGAAGTCTACGACAAATCGCTTTCGTTGTAAATTTTCCTCCCACTTCGACCACACGTCTCGCAGAAAGACTGATGGAAATCGCTCGTAAACAACATGTGAAAACGGACGTTGGGTCGATGTTAGCTTTGGCGGAAAAATCCAATACTGATATTCGCTCGTGTTTGTCTGTTTTGCATTTTTTCAAGTCCCAAAACAAACACGTCACAATCGGGGATATTTATAAGTCGAGTATAGGACAGAAAGACATGCAGAAGGGACTGTTTACCGTCTGGCAAGATATCTTCCAGATCGAAAAACCGAAACAGAAGAGTTTCAATGCGCGAAGCGTGCCGAAGGAAGACCAGTGCGAACATTACGATATGAGTTCGCGTGCTCGTGCGAAGAAAGTTTTGGACACCGTTACGTCTTTTGGCGACTACGAGAGACTGATGCAAGGCGTTTTTGAAAATTATCCTACCATGAAGACCAAAGCGTCCTCGCTAAACGGAACCTGTCAAGCTTTAGAATGGTTTTGTTTCAGCGACATTCTAAACACTCATATTTACGCCCACCAAAATTACAGTTTATTCAGTTATCTACCGTACGCTTTTGTAGTGTGGCATTTTGTGTTTTCCTCGATGAGTTGGCCAAAAATCAATTATCCCCGTGCCGGATATGAGGTAAGTTTATACCACCACCTTAAAACGCGATTTCTCACTGAACCGCAGCAGCAATAAAACATTTGTAACATTGTAATTGCAGAACATTCGTTTCATATTAATACTCAATAACCGCTGGCCATTAGGTCCGATTTCGATTGTTTTTTATACAGGGTGTTACAAATTCGATGCATTAGCATTTCTATCTCGGTAACTAAAGAGATAGATAGTTGGTTGAATGGAGGTAAAGTTGCGCATTCTTATGCTGAATAATAAATAATTGAATAAACTTTTTAAAATTCAATTACTCCGGAGATATAAAAAAAAAACATTTAAAAAATCAATTTTCGTTCTTAATTTTTTACAGCTTTCTTACCGATATTTTTGGCATTTTGATGCTCTTCAAGAATATAATAATAATTTTATCCCCAAAACTTGTGTCAAATTTATTAATTTGAAGTTTCTAAAAGTGCGAAATTTCGCAATTTTATACGAATCTTGCAACTCTCAGAGGTTACTGACGCATGAGGCTCCGGTTCGAGTTGTATAAAAACATAATTGCATGAACCTCGGACGTTCTATGTAATTAGCTGCGAACGAAATCATTTTGACGTTTCCCTCGAGGAGATCGCTGCGCTTCAGATAGAGCTTATAAATTTTACCTCGGTCTTGTTAATTTGGGGTCATTTCGTGCCCCGTGCGGCCGGCGCCAGTTGTAATAAAGTGTTTTTTGTTATGAGCCGCTACCTTTTACTCGCTTTGGGTATATTTGAGTAGCGAGAAAATTCCCTTTGGTACGTCGCACGTGAGACTCGCGTAGCTGAGAGCTGAGAGTACCTCTGTTAATCATTCAAAGTGGGGGCCGACAAGTCCGGAGCACTTAGAACGTTTGATTGGATCCATTGTGCGCCCCTTGACACAAGAATCAGTCCAGCAGGCCGAAGGCTAAGATTTTGCATGGACTGATGTATCTTATGGCTTCAAGCGGCAAATGTGTGCTGCCGAGGTGTTGTAGCCTAAGAGAAGCCAGTGCTGGACATTCTGATAGAATCTGAGAAGCAGTTTCATCCGCCTCTCCACATCTACTAGAAACTGGGTCTTCAGCAATTCCCATTGTGTGTAGATGTTTATTCAGATGACAGTGTCCTGTGAGGAGTCCTGTCACCAGTTTTAGGCGTTTCCTGCTCATAGAGAGTAGGCTTTTAGAGAGTTTAGGCGAGAACTGCCTAATGTGGGGCTTCGCCTGCCTCATGCTGGAGGAACCACGCCAGACCGAGAGCCACTGTCTATCCAGTAGCTCCTTGAGGGCTTGGAACCCGTTGGTCGATGAAATTCCGATGGTGGAATCGGGGCCAGGGTCGCTCAAGGAACCCCATTTGGCCAATTCACTTCGCTTCCCTTCACGCCAGAATGGGCAGGTACCCACACTAGCTGTAGTTTGTTCCTTCTGGCTAATTCAACCAGAGTTTCCCTGCACTCCAAGACAAGCCTAGAAGTCATTGTGGGCGCGAAGTGCACCCAAGGCCGCTCGGCTGTCAGTGCAGATGTAAATCCGTCTAACTTGGTAGTTTAACCCAAGGTCTTCCAGGGCACATGTCCGTATTGCACAGACCTCAGCCTGGAAAACGGTTGCATGGCCACCTAGGGGAACTGAAATCTCCCTTCTGGGTGTACACGAGTAGACTCCGCCTCCGCTAGACTCGTCTTAGACCCGCCCATGAACCACACGAGTCCCCCTGGCGGAAGCGGCCCAGAGTCCTGGTTCTCCCAGTCTGTCCTATGGGTTATGAGGACGTCTGGTGTTTGAAACCTGAGAGCAGGTGCTATCGCATCCTGCGTCAGTCGGAGGGTCGGGCAGCTCTCGGCTGTCCAATCCCAGAATTCGCCATGACCTCTAACTGTTTTAATTGAATTTTCCTATTTAATCGATATTTTGCGGCCCGAAAATGTGCCTCTTCTATGACCCCGTTCATAATCTAACGACATGGAAATAAAACGGCACGCTAAAAGTCCGCGTAAAGACGTTCTATGTACCGTAAATTTGCACTTTTCTAACTCGCGAGCTGCGCGCTCCTCACGTGAACGTCACTCGATTTATGGAAAATTAACTATTTTAAAACCGTTTTTGACTCGGTTTGTGGCTATTACAACTTTTTAAAAGGTTCAAGTTTCACATTTCGACCATTATTTGGGCTCGCTCCGCCCGCCTATTTAAGTTTGTCGGGTCCAAAAATCAAAGTCGTTAATCGCATATTCCTAGTTTCTTTTTTAGTAACTTGTACACCTACCTAATAAGTCGCTTATTCTAATACCGACTAGCTGTTCTCCCGGGCTACGTCCGACGAACAGCTAATATCAGTAGCTGACGATCAGTTCTTTCTTATGTGCAACGTCTTTGTAAGGGTTTGGTCTGATAGTGCGTGGTAACCTTCACGTGAAGTGTATGGGCACCTTCAGGTTGTCACTTTGACATACGTCACTTTGGCAGTTGTAGGTTACATAGAGATAAGTACGCGTTCATAGAAAATATTTACTATTAGCACGTGTTTCAGATGGAAAGTTTCGTTTTTTACATTTACATCAGCTTTTTCTCAAATGCGAACCTGGATTTTCTATTTCGTTTTTGAGTAGCTTTTGACCTTCCAAAACTAACGATGTTGGTTTCTTAGTTAATGTTACAAACTTTATCATTCTACTGATGAGCGAAACTTCTGTTTAGAACTATTAGTTTGTAATGTTCCTGATTGATCTACACTAGAGGGACCTTATCAGTACAATTATGTATATTAATGCTCAATACTTACATTAGAATAATCTTCGTTTCTGCTTCGGCTCAATTAGAACAACTGGTACCATGGTTAACGTCTCTTGGCACATTAATAATAATTTTGTTGGGACTATGTTCTCAAATATTTTTTCATATGGGTCCAAAATAACTTTTGTAACTCACTTTCTAATTTTACACTTAATATTAAATCATACTTTTACAAAGTGGCAGTTGTATTTTACTTTCAATCAAACAAACATTTTGTTGTCAAGTTATTAGCTATAACATTTCCGAGTTCCAGCTGATAATGTCTAATATGTTATTACAGCAAATTTTTTACTTCATTCGTTGCATCACTATGACTCGGAAGAATTGTCCAAATTATTCCAAATTTTCAAATAATTGATTGATATCGGTGGTTATCCACATCTAAGCCACTGAGAAGAAGGTAGTATGGAATCACTTGCAGATTGGTTTTGTAAATAATAGCCTTTATTTCGGGGATAAACTACGAAGGAAATAAATTATAAGTGAAACAAACAAGTGTTACGAAATAAATCTAAGGAAGGATGAAACTTTCAGACAGTTTGGGACTTTTGCACCGTCGTACAAATTTAAATTCCATTGGCAAGAATGAGGTGGGATGAAATGCCGCTCCTTTAATAATTAATAGCTTCTTATTGTGTGGCATAATTACACCGGCACTGGGCTTTTAAAGAAATGAAAACTTATTAAAAAAGCGCGCACCCCAAATTGCTGATTTCCTTTTACTCTCAAATACGTTTACATTCTCCTTTGATCAGGTATATTTTACGGGATTCGAACATTAAGTTTAATTTTCGCGGTTTAAGGTGGTCATATACGCCCAATTTATTGAATAACTAGAACCTTTTCCAAGATAGTTTGTGAGCTTAATGCTTCACTGTAAGAGTGAAGGCTGGTGACGTAACTGCAAAGAAATACAATGCACTGTCTCTCACAATCTCACAACAGTGGTAGGTGATATCGTCTGCCTGACACTTCAAATATAATTTAAAAAGAAAAGATCTACTTGAAGATATGTTGATTTGATTATCAATCTCTTCAAACTTTCTCATCTTTTGAGTGATATTGGATCGAAAATTGTACGTACGCTGTAGTTTAGCTTCGCTTCGAACAATAGTCCAGTTGTCCTGCAATTGAGCTACACTTAAAATGATATTTTTTCTACATCTCCCATGGTATTATTGATAAGTCTATTTTTTTAAATAAGAAAGAAACAATATATAATATATATAACAATGTCAATCATAATTAAATAAATATATTGTTTTTCAAAATTCTCCTATAAAAAAAATACAGAAATTATTATTATAATTATTTTTCAATTCGTCAATAATAAAATTCATGTTTATTATTAGTTTATTGATTATTTTTCATTTTTTCAATTGAATGGTACCTTAAAAAAAAGCCCAGTATCGTAAAAAAAATAAGGTATTATTATTTTGATTATTATTCATTCTCATCTTTTGAGTGATATTGGACCGAAAATTGTACGTACGCTGTAGTTTAGTTGTCCTGCAATTGAGCTACACTTAAAATGATATTTTTTCCACATCTCCCATGGTATTATTGATAACTCTATTTTTTTAAATAAGAAAGAAACAATATGTAATATATATAACAATGTCAATCATAATTAAATAAATATATTGTTTTTCAAAATTCTCCTATAAAAAAAATACAGAAATTATTATTATAATTATTTTTCAATTCGTCAATAATAAAATTCATTTTTATTATTAGTTTATTGATTATTTTTAATTTTTTCAATTGAATGGTACCTTAAAAAAAAGCCCATTATCGTAAAAAAATAAGGTATTATTATTTTGATTATTCTAAAAATTATCAATAATAAATCTCAAATTCATTATTACATTGATAGCATTTTATTTTTTATCTAAACAATACATTTAAAACGAAAAATGAAAAAATTTAATTTTTTTGTAATCTACCTTACCGACGCTCGGATTTCGAGCGCGTTTGTATTTTTTTAACTCGCACTATAGTTCTTTACAAGATATGTGGGAGGTCGACGATTTAGGGTTAGAATTTTTTTGATTTTTTTGATGAGGGTCAAAATTGGGCTCACTGTGGACCCAAACCTACATTGAAGGATATCTCAAGTTTCACTTATCCAAAAAAGGCCTACAGTGGCTTGAAATACTCGTAGAACGGTCCTCTATGTGCATTTGTATTTTAATTTCATACGAGTATTTTAACCTAAAAATTATTCATTTTTTCTGGGACCTTGATTTTTTAAAACGGTCCCATTTCTCCATTTTTTATTCAAAGTGCTTGGATTTTGTATATAGAGGATATCAAATTCTTCAATTCGCATTTTGGTTTGGGTAAAAAGACCCATTATAACGGAGTTATAATGTAAAAACCATTTTTTCTAAGATGGTAGATTTTGGGGCCAAAAAAAGAGATAGACAAGAAACCAAAATTGATTCGAAAGTACACATAAAATACTACCATTGAGCAGAAAATAAATTTCTTAGAGGAAAATTTGTATTACGAAATTCAATTTTTATGTTACCGAAAAAAAAACACAAAATAACTTAGAAACTTCCACTTGTCGCCATTCGACGCATTTTCTCTACTATTTCTCTACAATTTGCTCACCACTGTTTAGTTTATAAAATGTGTTGTTTTCCTTTAAATCGCCAAAAACGACGAAAACTCGAAAAAACATATATAATAATATTTCGGAACGTCATGGGTCTACGATTTTTAACCTCCATATTCGTGATCAGCGACGCAAAAAACAATCATAAAATAGAGATGTGGAAAAATTTCCAATCCAAATTGCAGGACGACTGGACTACAACAAATAGGGTGTATTAAAAGTGAGCATAATTCTATTAATTTTAACCACAAAACCCACCATGAACTTCCAAATATCTTGTCAGCACCTAGTCGATGCACAGACGAATCGCCTTCAAGCAATCCGATGGTATCCATTCAATTCAAAATGCGGTATTAGGAGAAACACAAAACCTTGTTCCTTGCTTCAGATCATTCCGAACCACAATTCGGCACTTCGAATCCCCTTGTAGCATCGCCAATATATTTACAGAAGCAGAAATATCAGTAATTTTCAAAAAGTCTCGTTGTATTTTTCTCGAAATGACCATCCAATAAAGAATCTATAAGGCAGACGAGCTGGATCGCAAGGGATCCGCCAAGGAATATCCTGGTGAAGGGTCAATATTCGTACCATTTGCAAAGGGCTCTACCTTAGGTCAAGGGACTGATGAAGTTCAAAAACGGCCAAATATTACTCGAAACTATCTAGGAAGAACCTGATACTACACTGAACTGAAAATATAAAACAAATGCACACTGATGGTTCTAGCGATAATCCATTGTGTACGGCTTACGGCAAGCGAAGAAGAGGTCGAGATGGCAGAGCACGTGCTGAGCATCGTCAAGCCATCGATAACATTAGAGGGTCTATGTAGGGGAACTCTGGCCAAGCATGACCAGCATTAGGGAGATCACTTCGAGTGCTGTGATCTTGTTTCTAGGGATACACCTCCTGCTATTAATAAAATCGTCGATATCCTCACATTCTTTTGAAGTGCCCGTTTTGGTTGATAGATTCGCTCTTGGATTGCTAAAAAATAGGGGAATTTGTAGTCTTCGCCGACAACTCTGTCTAAGATTCCAAAACAATTATTTTCCCATTACGTTTGTTTTTTTGTGTTGTTAGAGTTGACTGCTGATTTCATCGAGATATGTCCATGTTTACTTTTAAGTAACAATAGTACATAATCATCAATTTTATTTCCTTTTGTTCTCAAATTCGTTTTTTCTCTGTCTCTTTATCACATTGTATCACTTCTGTGCTATGCTCAAACGTTCCTTGGGTCGACTGCAGCTTCTCGCCTGTGTAGGTACGAGGGCAAGGTGATAAGTCCCTGAAAATAAAACAAAAGGAGCTACAATCGAAAATCCCATGTGACATTTGTGTTGTACCATCTCTAACTAGAACGCATTAAAATTTTCAGACTGTCATTCAGTTCGGTTTTGACATTCTTCGAAAGCAAGCAACCTTGAACATTTTTGTAAACATGGAAAAAAGTGAATTTCGCGTCTTGATGAAACATTATTTCTTACATGGAAAAGACATTACGCAGACTAAAACATCGCTTGTTGAACATTATGGGGACTCTTCACCATCGATTGACATGATTCACAAGTGGCTTACTGATTTTCGTTGTATGACCACAAAGGGCGCCGAAAGGTCTGGTCGTCCAATTGTGGTTACCACGGCATGAATAGTCGATAAAATCCATTGTATGATATTGGACGATCGACGAGTTAAAGTGCACGAGATTGCTGAGGGTACGGAACATTTTACATAAATTTTTGAATATGAGAAAGCTATATGCCAGATGGATGCCGCATATGCTCTCTGTTGACAACATGCGCGACCATGTGATAACTTCAAAGGAGTGTTTGGCGATAAGAAGGACTTTTTGCGCCGTTTCGAAACTGGACGAAACATGAATCCATCACAACACACCAGAGACGAAAGAACAGTAGAAACTGAACTTGTCCTGGTGAATCGAACTGAAAAAGGTCCAAGTGGGTTTATCTGCCAACAAATTCATGGCGAGTTTTTTTTTGGAATGCACACGGTATCGTCCATATCAATTATCTTGAAAAGGGCAAATCAATCACCGCCGCATTTGGCAGAGAAAAAATCTCTTCCACCAAGACAACGCACCAGCACGCAGGTTCGCAGTCGCAATGGCAAAATTGCATGAATTGCGCTACGAATTGGTTCGTCATCCACCATATTCTCTAGATGGGGTATATTATACAGAGCTGTTGGATCGATTCGACGCCGATTTGAAGCGTGAGCGACCGCATTTGACAAAGAAAAAGTGATCTTCCACAGGACAATGCACGGGCGCATATGTTCGCAGTCACAATGGCAAAATTGCATGAATTGCGCTACTAATAAGTTCGTCATCCACCATATTCTTAAAATTTGGCCCTCTGCGATTTGTATCTATTTTTAAACTTGAAGAAATGACTCCAACGATGAGGTCATCGCTGAAACCAACGCCTATTTTGAAGGATTGCCGAAATCGAAATTTGAAGGGATCGTAAAATTAGAAAAACGTTGAATCGGGCTACAAGGAGATTATGTTGAGAAAGAAAATAAGTTTTGATCAAATAAATCATTCCTTTTATTTACCTTGCCCCCGTATCATGAGTGGTATGAGGTCGGATTCAACAAGAGCTTTTGAAACTCTTGCTGTATACTTATCCATCAAGGTTGATGCCACGAGAACGGCGTCAGGATAAGTGGCCTAGGCCACAGGACTGAATCGCATCATATAGCATGATTCCAGCTATCTGTCTCATTTCTCTCCAATTCCTCGTCCCTGATAGATGAGATTGGAACAATAAGTACTCGCCCTGATGCCACCAGATGGGCTAGACGGGTTCAAAATAGCTTCGGATTCGTAGGCAGGAGTCTACCTAGAAAGGTCAAGGATCACAATGCCCTACAATGATGATGGTTATCCCTCCTGTCGCAAATCCTGAGAAGTTCTTCAATTTATGGACATCTTGGTTACAGTTCTTCAATTTTATTTTATTATTATTTTTTTTTTGCGTAGAGGAGCTGAAATTTTGCATAGACGCCGGTTGCCCATGCCCCCGGGTGTGCCGGATTCCTACTAAAACCCCACCTCCGTGAGGTTGGCTCTCCATCCTAAGGGGAGCCCCACAGCACTGCGGTCATTATAGTCCTATTGTGCCCTCACATGTTTCTACCTCCTCATCAGTCCGGTGTATTCTATGAATTTCAGTAGCCTGATATAGAGGATACTTCTGATTTCCTCGGGTGTAGTCTTATCGTCTCCGAGGTATGTCCGACGACCAACCGCTTATGCCGTGCACTGACACAGCACATGCATAGGTGTCTCACCGTTCACGCCGCAACCCCTGCAAGTGGGCTGATCTACCAGTCCCATCGTGCAGAGGTGTTTGTTGCATGGGGCGTGACCGGTCAGGAATGCAACAAGATTCCGTATTTCTTGTCTGCTGAACGTCAGCAGAATTTTTCACTCGTTGCTGCTGCAGATCTTCCATCAGTCGCTTGGAGTGCGACATACGGGACAGTTCTCTCCAGTGGGCACGGTGCTCTATCTCGAGCGATTTTTGGATTACAGATTTCGCTGTGGCATGAGAAATGCCACAATCTGGCCCAATCAATGGTTTTTCCGCCTCCGCTTTAGCGAGTGCGACGGCAGTTTCTGTCCCTTCTCGTTTGGTTTCTTCAGACTCACACACTCCTGATAAGTTCTTTAATTTATGGACATCCTGGTAACAGTTCTTCAATTTTATTGAAGGTATAATACAGAATTATTTTCATGAAACAAGTTCTATTTAAATCCATACAAATCGTGTTAATTCCGTAATAATAAATGTTTTCCGTGTAATTGCATTGATTGCGTAATATCAAATAATACTTGTATGGAGTGTGGAAATCTAAAAGCTCGATTTTTTCTATTCGGGATTAAGGAATTGCAGCGCATTACAACTCCTATTATAACCGTAACCATAGTGAAGGGTTATTTCGTCAGCCCGCTATTTTTGTATCGTTAATGAGCCGCTGAATAATTTAGTGACATCTCGTCTCGGGCAAACTCATTACATCAAGGACAGGTATCATCCAATACTCTATCCGTAATTAAAGAAGCTACTCGGGTAATTCTAAGTCGTGATTACCTACAATGTGAAGCTGGGCTAATAGCACCTCGCTCTGAACAAATGGATACGTAAATAGGGTTGCACTTGAGTTCCCATCCGCGTGTTGCTTATTTTCTGTTTGCTCGCTAAATGGAATTTCATCGTTTTCTTCTTTTGAATAAAAATAAAGTTTTATCATCATTTTTCATCTTTTGTCGTATCTTTTATGTACTTGGTTTGCCTCACTTTTATTAGCATAATGATTTTCGGACAAGTTATTTGCATAGAAAATCCATTCGTCTATTTGGAATTTGCAAAAACGTCAATTACACACAATTATGAAAATCTGGAGTCGCTGCAATTATCAGACCATACTTATAGAAAGTGAATTTAGTCTGTCCTGCGCCATTGTATTTCTCAAGAAAGTATGGTACAAATTAATTTTAATAATAAAACTCACTAAAACAGTCCGTCAGGTTTCGATCTATGAATAATTGCAAAATTACTAAGCAATTTGCTACTAGATGAAAATCTTCCATACCGTTAATTCACTTTACAATTTAACTTTGCCAAAAAGCTGATTTTGTAAATGTTTTGTTTGTGTTTTCTTCAATATATTCTACCGAATATGCTTCCATTGCTATCAGTTTATTCTCGCCAACGTGTGAGCGCTGAACGTCTGAACTGAGTCAGTGCATTGGAGCAATGCACGCGAATCTCATAATGTACGTACAGGTATCTTCTGTTTCCGAGTGGTCTCTTTCTAACGCATGATTAACTGGATCACTCCTGTGTGCTATTCGAAAATTGAACTAGCTACAGTTGTACCGGCATTAATATTTAGTTACCTATGTATTTTGGGTTATGCAGGTTGCAGATTATTGTTATTATTATTACCACGAAGTAAGGGCATAGAGAGAATCTCTGTGAGCCCAAGAAAACAAAAACAAAGTATAAAACGATTTTACATAGCAACAATAATTCGGTAATACAGATTACAAAAAAAGTAACTCAAGTATTGATATTAGTTTCTATTATTAGGTTCTTATCGGTATAGTTAACCTAATTTCCAAGGGAGTGCACTGCACAAATGCACCTACAGTAAAATCGCCACTACTCTTAGGAAGTACCTTATATCCTACAGCGAAATTCGCATTAGTAATTTTTCGTGATATTTGCAACAGTTTTTAAAGATACAGTTCATTTATTCGTCAGCTTTTTCATATTTTAATTGGATTTAGATTCACTTTTTTACAATTAAAAAAAATTACATTTTCAACATGTTAAAGAAATCATTAATTAGCTTTTGTAGATGTTTTTTAGAACAATCGCCCATAACTTCCTTACTGATTTGGGAATTTCAGGCGATATTAGAGAATAGACATTTTTAAATTACCGTTGGTCTGACTTGATTCGTTTCATTGAAAACTCGTAAAGATGCCCGTTTTTTTACAAGATTTTCGACCAATTGAGAATCTGCCGAAAATTTAGAACTGAAGGACCAAAACGTAGAAGTTTATTACTCGATTTTGGTGGACACCACTTATGACCAAAGCTGTGCGTTTCAATGACTGCTATATTTAAAAAAAAAAACAAATGGTCTTCAAATGCTTGCTGACGATAGTAAACTTCATATTGAGGATCTAAATAAATCAAAGCCATAACATAACATGTGTAGTTTTGAGGATTAGTTTTCATTCTAATTGAAATTATTTTCTTAAAATTGTAATTAAATGAACGTCACTGTTATTTATGAATAAAAGTCAGTTTCTCTAACCGTTTCATAATAATATTCTGTACTATTATTCTTCCAATTTGATTAGAATTGAATCTTCTTTGCAGGCTAGGTTGAAGAAGACTCATTGTGAAGCGGTACTAACGGAACTGGTGAAAGGTATGGAACCCGGCGTTAGAGCTGTAGTGAATTCTAAGTCACTCCTGTTGGATATACTACCCCTTTTAACGAGGATAATATCACCTTTACTTCGACCGGTTAGCTTGCATCTTTTCAACAAAGAGGAGAAACAGATATTGGAGAAAGTAGTCAACGTAATGATCGACTATAATCTCAATTATATTCAGGAGAAAAATCTCGAAGGAGTGTACGAATTCAAGTTAGGTGAGTAAAATGAATTAGATCGATTAATTATTAGGGTTTATTGAGAAGAATTCTAAATACCTTCTTACGTCAACTAACGGAGAAATGAGAAATTAAATTAATAATTGGGCTATTTCAGTTGAGAAAAATGAGTATTTTTGAGTTTCTCCAATATTTCAAACACTCGATATCAGTATATCATCAATATTCTCTTTGTAGATCCTGATATCAACTCGAATATATTCTTCTCAAACTGCAAATCTTTGAAAAGACGGGGATTATCATATTTCAATAAACAGTTGATAGCTAGAGAAATAGAAGTGGCGAAAATGAAGAAATTCGAAGGTGTAAAGGATACCAGCAACATCGGTGGCAAACAGAAACTCGCTTCACCGTCCACTGATCCTCAGTTGCCGAATCATTTGCAGAGGTTGAAAGCCAAATCTCTGAAGAAGATTGAAGTGGTAAGTTTATTTAAAATATAATACCTTCGAAGGATTATTGACATCGCTTTCATAAATTTTAATTTACAAGAAAATTTAATCGCTGACAATTGTTTCGTCACACAAGTGACATTTTCAAAGCTGGTTATCAACTACTTTGAAAATGTTACGCCGAAACAATATTGTAGTCAGCAAATGAACTTTGCTCTTTGCCTAAATTTAAATTTGGGTTTTATTTTACTTCACTAAATATTTAAACAAAATGTACATCATGTGAACGCCGAATCCATAGAGATAATAAACGCCCATATAGAAACGCTAGAATGCGCAGCAGAAATAGGAAATACTTTCATATTTTTTATAATGTCGAAGTTGCTTTTGAAGTTTGTGACGCTGCTCGGACAATAATATGTCAGACCCAAGAAGTCTAAAGACAGGGGATCGAATTCCATCTAGCGCTGATCAGTCAGAATATGGACGCAAACAGGTAATCAAGAGGTACGAGAAATGTAAGAGAATTAGAAACAAGTGGATAATGAATATACCCATTTGTCTCTTGTTGGCTTTTGCCAGATAACATTACTAAGGTGTTTCTAGTCCAGATTCCCCATAACTTTTGTAAAGTTCGAGAAATCTATGTCAATGTATTGCATTGTTTGATTTCTTAGTGGAACATCTATTCATAGATGGCGTTAGATATTTTGGTCCTTTTACCATGTTGTTGGCCGATTATCTTCAACAGAGATCGTTCAGTAACGTTGCAAATTGACTCGTTCCACTGATGAGCTCTATGAGAAGAGCGAAACAGCTGTCTAGAACTATAAGTTACGTTACTAATCGATCTGTGTAACGAAGTTCTAAAATCTTGAATAATTATACCGGGATATCAAAAATTATCTTGGTCAAGGGTGGTTGTGGAATCTAAAACGTGTGTCTTACTTTACGTTTGAAATAATTATGTCACTGTCACACTGACATCATCAATAACCTACAAATTTCATACCTATTTATTTCAGTTGTAAAACAATAATGAACTACAAATTATGAAATAACGGTTTTAGTAACAAGAAAAACCAAATTACAGTAATTGTTGGAAATGTCCCCCGTTTTGTTCGATGCACATTAACTAGTGCACCCGTTCGAAAATAGGCTTCAATCATGAAAATTTTTTGCTGTGTGGTAAGAGGCATGATTCAAAAACTGGATCAGAAAATTTCAGCACAATGACTTAACAGATTCTGACACAACAAAACATATTCAAAAATTTAAAGTAAGGCACACGTTTTACATTCCACAACCACCCTTGACCAAGATAATTTTTAATTTGTAGTTCATTATTGTTTTACAACTGAAATAAATAGGTATGAAATTTGTAGGTAATTGATGATGTCAGTGTGACAGTGACATAATTATTTCAAACGTAAAGTAAGACACACGTTTTAGATTCCACAATCACCCTTGACCAAGATAATTTTTGATATCCCGGTATAATGTGATTAGTAGTAAATTGTAGATTTCGTTTATATTAGTTTTTCGAATTGATAATTCGGAATAATTATATTGTTGTATAGGAAGATAGATAGTACCGGGCATTGAGATCCGTGTAGTTTAAGTGTCAGATTTGCATACGGTTCCATTCATTAGTCGCGTAAATTTTGATTTCATTCAGAAACGTGCATATTTCGTGTCAACAAAAGATATCGGAACATATGTAACCATAAAAACGGCACAAAATCGAGGAACTGTTGGACCATCATGAGCGCGATATGAGCAAAAAAGGGCTCGGCTGGAGCTGGTGTAGGTGACTTGACCAGCACCTCGATTGGTATAAAACAACGCCTCGCAAGCGTTGAGGATTATCATTAGAATTCTTACGAACATAGTGAGCAAGCAACTAAAGTGTGAGTTAACCATTTAGACAGCCGAGATCAAAAAGTAAGTGCTCCACCAGTTACCTTTGAAGTATTAGTGCATGAAAAGCCGGTCTTAATAACATTCGCATGACTATTTGTTGACAGATTTACTTGAAATTCATCGTTGGGTTGGTGAAATCGACAAAATTGGCCAATTTCGTCGATTTTACTACCCCTACGATGGATTGCAAGTAGACGCGACTACGGATTCGTGTTCAGCGACCCAAAAAACCTCCTTGGAGCATTCGAAATGCCAAAAATACGTAAATTGCAAAATAACATATTAGGGGTGCAAAATTGGCCAATTTTGTCGATTTTACCACCCCTACGAAGGATTCCAAGTAAATCTGGCTTCGAATTCGTGTTCAGCGACCCAAAAGACCTCCTAGGTGCACTCGAAATGCCAAAATACCTTTTTTTGTAGAGATTTCGGGCCATTTTCGCCCCCAGTGGGTGGGGTTGGGGTTCCCAAGAGGTTTTAAGGTGTATGAATGATCCTGAGAACCTGCCGAAGCTAATGCTAAAAAAATGTTTGATTAGAACTTACATTTTTTTTTAAATTATTTTCTGGTTCATAGCCTGGACTACTTTGAACATATTCAATGATACAGCCTGAGATTTCCCATTTTTTCGATAGATTTCTGGCTTACCTGTGTTACGTAGGCAAGCATGTCTCCTGTTGATCTCTGCTGACGAAAGCCATATTGCCGGTCAATCACAATTTTGTAGCTCTCTACGTATTTGATGAGCTCGATGTTGATTGCTTTCTCCATCACTTTAGACATTACAGATAATAGGACAATGGGTCTATAATGATTGGGAAGGGTCTTCTTTCCTTTTTTTGGAATTGGTTGCACTCTAACTGTCTTTCAGCTGGAAGGAAACACCAAGTTCGTATGAAAGGGTGAACAACCTGCGGGAAACTGGTTCCAATTCAGGCGCACATTCCTTGAGAACGACAGGTGGAATTCCTTCGGGCCCCATAGACTTTTTGGTATTGGGATCAAGCAGAATGCGCCTAATTGCACGCTGCCGAAAGACAATTTCAGGCATATGGCTATCGATAGCAGCAATATTAGTAGGGTCCTTCCTTTGTAGATCCAACGTTGAATTTGCAAACGTTCCAGCAAAAAGGTTGGCTTTTTTCTTGTGGTGTAGTAGTCGGTGTGCCATCATCTTTGGTTAGGGGAGGGAATGAGCTGGAAGTGAAAAACCAATTGCTTTGGCGAAAGTCTAAAACGAACGTGAGCCATTCGGGTATTCGATAAGCTTTGATCTTATTTGGCATTATATGCCTCTTTCGAAACGTTTATTTATTATTTATTTCATTACACATATTTTGTTCTGGTCTCCCAACCAGTTTATTGGTTTGGAGATTATCTGTAATATGGTGTTTCCTACTGCTAACAGTGCCGTGTCGTTAGCAAACGTGGCTTATTTGATTTTTTCTGCTACTGGGATGTCACAAGTATAAAGGTAAAACACTGGTCCTAAGATGCTTGAGGTACTCCTGCATTTATCGTGATCCCAGGAGCAACGCAAACCGAACTGATAAGCATCTTTGTAGTTTCATGATAAGGCATTCATGCCAAACTTCAACAAATGATTGTTTAATAAAAAAAATTGAATACGTTATTTCATATTCAAACAAAGGGCAGTTTGTTCTGCATTTTCATGTAGGTATATATTTAATAAGCATACTCAGAACAGTATCAAATCAGTGAAAACAAACAAGTCGTGTAAAGTAGCGAAACACAAGACTTGTTTGTCCAATGGTGGTTGAGTGGTTAGGGTGACATAAAGCATGGTACGCTCGACGGTCGACCCATATGTTGATCTCGCCTATCCAATGATCCTATTGTTCGTCGCTTGCTACCGACTGTACCCTCTAAATAAACGTATTCAATCGCGGAAAGGGTGCTACATAGACCGATATTTCGGCTAGGAGTTTATTCCTCCACGGTTGTGTATGTTGGTGAAATTTGAATTAGTAAAGGGTAAGGGTTAAAGATCGAATTTTTCAACTTTACAAACGTACTATCGCGGAGTTTTATTTGAATCGATGAGATAGACCAAAATCAAAATAGCTCCAAACTTACCTGCACCTTCAAGAATATGCTAAATTTGAATTATTCAATATTATTAAGAATACTGTCTATTCGATGAGCAGAATAATTCAGTATCCTCTTATCAAAGCAACATGGTTAAGGCGGTCAAAAGTAATTAGGAGAGCTCCCAACACCAAATAACTGATATCAAGATTTCTAAGGAACGTGGCAAACGATAAATTCAAGATTTAAATATAGTAATTGCATATGTAAAATCTTAAAAAGGTTTATTCTTTCGTTCACAAGATATAACAGAAAATATATACACTATTTTAACACGCTCTCTAATGAGAATTGAGACATTAGTTTTTTCACAAATTCAATTTGCGTATAATTGACATTCAAAATTTGATGAAAATATTTATTATACAGATAATTATAATATCTATTGCAATACCCTATGAACCTATAAATATAAAATTCTGTAATATAAAATACGGTAATATCTATTAACAAGATAATAAATTAGAAATATCAATTACTACATTTAGTTAATACTGTAACATAAGAAATTATACATTTAGATTTTTGGATTCATATTAGCAAAATTTATAAATAATTTATTATTTAAGATATTACGTTTTTCCTGTTCAAAGTTAAAATATTAAGGGAGCAAGTATTTTATCTACCATTAAAATCATTCAAAACACATGAAAAACAAATATTATCACGATAATATAAAATAAATTAATTGCATGAGAGCATTATAAATGATAAATATTTACATAGGTACTACTGATTGCTTTTGTATTGCAGTCAACATGTTTTTTGTTTTGATTTTCTTATACAATAAACTATAAACAGTTCACAAATTATGGAATTTATTAATTACTGAAAAATGATAAGTGAACTTAAGCAAATTGCGTTGGACAATGGTTACCACAAATCTTTGATCAATAATTGAATTTCTAACCAAAAAATGAAATTGGAACGTAGCCAACTAACCAAATCAGAGCCATTACCTTCAAATACTTCAAATAAAATTCAAAAGTTTCAATTATCATTCTTCAGTGATTAATAAATTCCATAGTTTGATTTCTAAATTTGCAATATAACCAGTTTATAGACGTAAGAACAAGCTAAAACACAGTTTAGGCAACACCTTTGATAAAGTTTCCGATTTCGACAAATCCGGGATTTACAAAATCAGTTTTGTTAGTCGTGTACAAAATGATATGTGGGTCAAACTAGAAGGAACATTTTAACTCGTTATAAGGAACATTTTCCCCATATATAGAAAAATAATGGTGAAAAAACAGCGGTAGCCGAACATATTTTGAATATAGCATTTTCTCAAGGAAGTTTATCACTTTTAAAACACCACAGACAAATATCTTGGTAATTTAGAAGGGATGGAAATGTATAAACGAAAAAGCAATCGATTAAATTCCGACTTATCTCCAGCTGAGGTTAACCCCATTGTTTACATTATTATTCCCAAATATTATTTAAACAGACACATTTTGATTTATAATTTAGTTTACTCTGATGATGGCTACTTGGTAGCCGAAAGGTCCTCAGTACTTTAATTGTATTTTTAGTGGATAAGGGCGATTATTTCTTATCAATAGTGTATCTTGTACAAGATAATGATTTTCTGTCACAATATTAACTCTGCAAACTCGGAATTCAATGTGAAATTAAGAAGTTAAACCACATTGCTCTTTTTTTAAATAGATATATCATTGAAAGTACAGATCTACATTCCATACGCCAAATTGTTTTGCAAACTGTCCAATTTTTATTATACGACGCCCTTGTATATTATAAGTAATGTTTATTTCACTTTCGAACACGATTATTCTTAACCTTTCGATACATTTCTTATATTAGCTCTTTTCTTGTTGTAATTGTGTTTTCCCTTCCATTAATATTTATTCATATTAGATTAGAATTGAATTAAAACAAATATAACCTGAACGAAGAATTAGTAAGTAATTATTAATGTCATCAATCAACATATATATAATCCAGGCAAAATAGGAGCTTCTCTACATTTTTCCGAGGTTTTTATTCATGTTATTATTATTTCATTTTATGAAAGATTGTTTTTAAATACATAATGAAAATTACATTTTTAACTATTTATTGTGAACCGTCAAATCTTATCTTTTCGTTACACTTGCATCGCCAAAGAGTTCTATATATAGAGTAGACAACTAAACCTTTCACTGGCATGTTAACGGACATTCTGTCCTTCTCGCACATGTACTGCGCTCTCACTCGCACGTTGTGCGCGCGTTATACTTATTCTTGTATTCTGTATACTCTTTGCGATAGAAGGGTGCGAGTGAGAGCGCACTTACATGTGCGAGAAGGACAGAATGTCCGACTACGTACCAGCGCTTTCCTATGCTTAACACACTACTTGTCTACTCTATATATAGAACTCTTTGTGCATCGCAGCTTGTTATTATTCAAATATATATAATTTTTTTTGAAAAATTTCAAGAATAAATTAAAAAATCGAATTTAGCATGCCCAAAAACGTATAATTTGATATACTTTAAGCTATTATTATATTAAAAAAAAAATCGATTTCCACATAATTTTCCACTTTTCCGGGTGAGTTATTTGAAAAAAGGAATGAAAAAGCAGATTCAGCATCCCCAAAAACATAATTTGATATATTTGAAGCTATTATTATATTGAAAAAAAAAAGATTTTCCACCAATTTTACTTGATAATTATTATTGATCGTGAACTAATATTTTTATTAAAACATTTACATTTTTAATTTCTTTTTGTTTTTTACAATGTATATGGTTTTGCCTTTCTACGTGGAAAGTCTGTGGAAAATTGGAAACTGTAATATGATCATTTTATGGAAAATTGAATGCGGAACAACTTTTGTCTGGAACTTTTTTCGCTAAAATGCACCGTTTCGGAGCGATATTGAATTTTTCGTTGAAAATCCGGAAAATTCATATATATGTATCTGATTAACAATTTTCCGACCACCCGTTGACTTCCGGACTGGTGACATGTTTTCGGATACCAAAAGCTACACTTTGGTATAGTTTGTTTGCAGAAATAAGAGAGCTCAATGCAAAACTCCTATGTTGCCTGGACTAAAATATCTTGCACAAGAATAATCGTAAATGTTGGCGACAATCATATGACGATTAATATGGTACCTTTTCTGGAACAGAAAATATATTGAAATTCTGAAGACAATGAGTTTCGCAATTAGTAAAACATTGTAGTTTGGGTATAAAATATTTGCTGTTCAAAATCTGATGTTGGTGCTATTTACAGATTTCAGCCACCCCTAAATTTATAAAGCCGATATAGCAAACGTACGCACACGCCAGCACTCATGTCTAATGAGCTAACAACCATTTTCAAACAGTTTATCATTGTGCGAATGTAATTGCACTGTTATATCATCATTAAGCGATGACACAACGCCCATTTCGAATATTACCCTGACCAAAAGTCCTTAATTTATTCTCGTATAATATAATAATTATTATACCCAATTCGCTTTTTGTTCATATCCAGTTTTTTAGCGAGGCTAATGCTTTATGTTTAGGACTATTTTTTCTTGTTGAGTGCTTCGTAGCAGTGGCGGCTTGAAGTATTGGTAGTAGGTGATATGATTACAGGTTGAGCTCACAAACTGTCCTTAATTAATAATATTGTTTTCACCGGAATCAATTGGGCTCACAAACTATCTGACTTATTAATATTTTTTTTCATCGTCTTACTTTATTTCGGCCAGGACTATATCCAATGGTGCATCGGCCATCTCTAGGGATCGGCAAAGAATTTTATGAAGTTATGAGTTAGGATACTTTATAAAGCTGTCCCCACTTTATTTCGGGCAGGAATGGTTTTCGGAGAAGTTAAACGCATCAAGTGAATGTCGGAAAAAAAAACATCTAATTTTAAACCTTCTCTAAAATGCAACCGAAGCAGACATCAAAAATGATAAAGTGTTAC